>VZSC01004302.1:0-30315 GCA_013398225.1 Steatornis caripensis
CTTCTTAATGCACCCTAACCCTACTTTCCATTAAGCTGTGTTCTCAGTTAGATGACACACCAAGAAACAAGACGTCCAAAGCTCAGAGCCAATATAAAGGGTTACGGGATCCCTGCCCCCTGGATATCCATTAGCAAATTAGGTTCTTCAATACCATCTTCCTGGAAGATGATCTTAACCTCGCTTGCCAGTTCTCTTTGGAGTTTCACCGCACTGACACCACAGGGAACTCTCACCCGAACATTCCGTTTCCAAACGTCATCGGAATTACTGGTATTACAGTTTCTCAGGCACAAACCAATTCCACATTTGCTATCATACCAACGATTACCATGAATTAACTTGCCATATCCCTATTTACAGAAGGTCATACTTGAGGGTACCAGAATGACAAGACTCACAAAACTCAACTGAAAATAGATGCATAAGCCCTTGTGTTCACTTTCTTAACCACTCTCCTTGTACATGTCCCAGTAATGGCAATGGTAAATATTGTTTAGGTAAAGATACTCAAACTAACATAATCCTTCCTACGTAAGGGATGATTCACAACAAGAATTGATATTTCACCTTCAGAGATCACGAACACCACCATTTCTTCTCCACAGGTACAACCTACTAACGAAGAACGATCTGCCCGCAGCACAGTATTCACCTCGCTAATCTGTTCCACCGACAGGCACTACTCACAGAAATATTGTCCAGTTAAAAGAAAAAAATCTTCATGACCAGTCACCTGCCAATCTCTTCGTAACAAGAACATTATGAATATTGCTTATCGCTGTAGAAATAATCCTGCTCCACCCGTAAGTGCGAAGTTTCACCTATAGTCACACAAGCAATGAGTGGTTTTTTTTTTTTTAGTATAAGCATGCTTATTAAAAACACTTGGACAAACTGGAATGCTCTTTCTCTCATTAAAGAGCTGCTTCTCTTCCCTTAGCTTCGTGCACATCACCCAGCACACAAGTACTTTGAACTGAACGCTGAAGTTCCTGCAAAAATGAAATGCTCCAATTATCCTGAACTGCCTGAGCACGCAGAAGTTCATCAAAAGTTCTCTATTTCTGGAGCCAGGATGCTTTCAGCAGCTTGACAATATTACTTTGATACAGCAGAGTTCACACAAAGCCCAGTTCATTTGTAACTTTACTACTTATGCTTAAGAATGTCAGGGATTCCTCCATTAAATCCTTTTCTGGGAAGCACCTACAAACTACGTAGGAGAAATCAAATTTTAAAATCCCATCCTATACAGCTAGTATTTCTGTTCCTATCACCTAAACTTCCAAAAGTTGCAAACATCCTTAAAAGAAGTCACTATCTATCCCCTGAACAATGCTGTTGAACTTACCGCCTGACCATCAAGGTCTGTAGGGTTACAAGCAGGCACCAGTGCTGCCGAGAGCTGTATTGACAAGAAGCTGACAAACATCCAGACAATCCTACAGTCCCCACATCTCAGGGGCTTTTATAAAACCTGGTATTGAACTCGACTATCTAGCTGCACTGCCAAACGCAGTATCAGCATGCATTTATACTTACCAAGAGCGCAGCAAAGAACTGCTAACAGCATTAGAGCATCAAGGAGTTTAGTTTTACTTTTCCTTCTTGCATGACGACACAACTAACATGTTGTTTTGACCAGTCCCGAGCACAGCCGAGTTAATATTGCGCAGAAGTTAATTAGTGCTTACTGCCAAGAGCAGAAAAATGTAACAGTTTGGGGTTNCACCAGTGCTGCCGAGAGGTGTATTGACAAGAAGCTGACAAACATCCAGACAATCCTACAGTCCCCACATCTCAGGGGCTTTTATAAAACCTGGTATTGAACTCGACTATCTAGCTGCACTGCCAAACGCAGTATCAGCATGCATTTATACTTACCAAGAGCGCAGCAAAGAACTGCTAACAGCATTAGAGCATCAAGGAGTTTAGTTTTACTTTTCCTTCTTGCATGACGACACAACTAACATGTTGTTTTGACCAGTCCCGAGCACAGCCGAGTTAATATTGCGCAGAAGTTAATTAGTGCTTACTGCCAAGAGCAGAAAAATGTAACAGTTTGGGGTTTGGACTTATTTGGGATTTTTGTTACCATTCACCAAAGGGTTTGGGTGGGAA
Organism: Steatornis caripensis; assembly: GCA_013398225.1. NCBI lineage: Eukaryota > Metazoa > Chordata > Aves > Caprimulgiformes > Steatornithidae > Steatornis > Steatornis caripensis. The sequence goes on from VZSC01004302.1 coordinate 2,125, forward strand.
GGGACCTTCCCTGCATCTCCAACTCCGTCAGGCTGCTCAGACCCCCGTCCAACCTGGCCTTGAATGTGTCCAACAGGTCCGTGTCCTTCCAGCGCTGAGGACCCCAGAGCTGAACGCAGTGCTGCGGGGCGGGGAGTCTCACGACAATGGAGCGGAGGGGCAGAACCCCCTCCCTCAACCCGCCGGCCACGCTGCTGGTGATGCAGCCCAGGATACGGTTGGTCACCTGGGCTGCGGGCGCACATTGCCAGCTCAGGTCCAGCTTTTCATCCACCAGCGCCCCCAAGTCCTTCCCTGCAGGGCTGCTCTCCATAGTTGTTGCTACCAGATTTTTTTTGTTTTCCAAAAAAATCAAAAACAAAAACCAGCTTCATCATTTTTGTCTTCACAAAAAGACTATCTGAAGCAGAAGCGTGAAGTTTTGTGCATTATCAAATCCCTCGGCAGACAGGGAGCATTGCAATTACACAATTAGTACCCTAGCATTTACTTCCACCAGTTACCCCTGAGAAAACAATGACACGCATGAGCCTTACGACTCCTTGGGGCCCCCAGGAAATGGAATTTCTTGATGTGCATATTCCTTAAAGGAAAAAGCTGAAGTTAAGAGCTCCATCTTTTTGTTAGAAATACAGAGGGAGTTTATTCATCCTTAATGACAAACTTCGTCACATCACGGCTTCATGATTGATCCCTAATTTAATAAAACATTCAGAAAAATCTTCAGACGTTACTGAGTCTTAAATACTGCCACTGTGCTTAGAACTGCAGATATTTTCCATCTAAAGGATTTCTAAGAAGCAGCTCAAACTTCAGCGTCACTGCAAGATTGCCTCGGCTGCATAAGGAACAGAGAAGTCATAGCAAGCAAGCACAGAAGTTCTGCCAATTGAGTTCCTAATTTTGCTTTTTTCTAGCTAGCTAATGACAAAGTAAAGGATATTGAACTAACTCAGAGTTGCTTAGATCACACAAGTAACTTCAGAGACTTAAATAACTCTTCACTGCAAATACTAAGACTCAGCTATTGATAGTTACTTAACCTGCTAAATCGCCTTTTTTTTATAATATTCATTGCAACAATCACTGGAATATGCGGAATTGAACTGGGGGGACACATCAAAAGGAGTGAGTATTTCACTCTTTTCTTCAAGTACTTCAGAAAAAGTACTGTTATCTGTACATTAACATACTTTTCTCCTGACACACTCTCCTTAAAGCATACCATTTTTAGCATTCGAAATTAAATCAGACTAGATAGGTCAGGTACAGACCAGGAGTTTCCAAATCTTCTCCATTTAATCCCACAAGTGACCCAACTGCCAGACTGTACCGCTTAAATGAACAAGGATTATTGCTCCCCCCCCACCCTGCCCCCCGCCAACAGATCAGAATCTGACTGTCCTTTTCCTTTGAAAGCCATCGTTTACAATTTAAATAACTTCTGTCAAGTACTGACAGACTGCTGGGGGGGGGTGGGGGTGACACCCCAAAGCCCACGTACGTTAATAGATTCTGATACACATTGTGTGTTCATTTTAGCTCTACTGGGGAAGAAGTTGCTACCATTACACCTATGCCACAAATCAGCACACTTAGCTTACAGGGATTCCTTACGGAACACCTTTACCTGAACCACTCTAATAATGCTCAGCTGACATTCCCAAAGCCTGGCCTGAAGGGAAACCCCCTATTTTCATTACTCTCCACAACTGGAGACCTAACTGGACAACCAGTTACCAGTACTGGAGAACTGGCATCATCAGCTGCAGAGTAAGACCAACAAGATTTTGAGTAGTTCGAAGTCGGGAAATACAGCCCCGTATACTTAGCTAGTATATATCACGGTGAAGTACCGAAAATTCACATTTGCTACAACTAAAACTCTCTTGCATGTTCTAACAGCATACAAAAGTTACCACTAAATAGGGAACAAAAAAAAATTGTGAACAGCTTTGAGCAGTGGGGATTTTACCATGTAAATTCACTATTTTCCTCACTCGCTCAGAAAAAAATCCTGTGAGCACACCGCTCTCTTGACACCTTTCAGCAGAGAGTGTATTTTCTCCTCTTCCCAAACTTCATCACAAAAAATGTCTTCAGTAGGCTTCTATAGCTTTTCACTATCACAGAAGTCTGACTATTTTCTAAGCAGCTTTCCCAATATGAGGAGCAGAAACCAACTGTCAACAAACTCCCCCTTGCAGGAGAGCAAGGAAAGCAAAGGTGGGCAGGTCAAGCAGGAAGCTTACGGCATCCACAGGCTGAAAACAAATTGACATTTTCACGATTTTCTCAATCTGAAAGCGTCGTGTTCTGAGGCCTGCTACAGATTCGGTACTCAATTCTGCTTGCACCTACTTGCACTGAAATTCTTTTTGCACACACGAGTCACGCTGAGGTGGTACTCGGAGACTTTTGCTCGTGTTCTGAAACTAACTTCTTTGGCAATAAGAATCCTCACAGCACCAGGCAGTGAATCCCTACCCTACCGATGCATTTATTCCAGGCGTGAGCAGAACAAGCATCCTGGCAGAACGTGATTCAGTTTCAGATGCCTAGAAATTATCTTATCCATACAGAGCTAACAGACAGGAGAGGAAAACACTTTCTGTAAATCTGCAACAAAAGAGTCAGTCTCTCAATAGCATTACTGTAACAGGAAGATAAGGAACCCATCTAACCTCTTTCACGCATGCCCTCTCCAAATCGGACTCACAGAAATAGAGCAGGTCATGAATTTTCTGTAAGCAGAATTATACAAGCCCATCAAATATTAAAAAGCACTGCAGATGTCTGCAGTCCTTTCTAAAAGCTTTTTTTCAGACAAGCAAAGAGGACACATGAATTAATTAAATTAACTGTTTCCATACATTTCACTCCTACAAACCATTACCTTTCTGCAGATATTTTAAACTGAAAATCAGACTGTTCCTCCAGGGTTTTCAGTCCAGAGCTCCTTTATAACTATTAACAGAGTGTTTGCTTATCCAGGCTTTCAAAAGACTTCACAGAAGCCTACTGCTCTCTGCACAGCCTTAACCAATAGTTAGGTCCCACCGAAGCCTTTTCCGAAAGCCTCTAACTCCAGGCTGCGCATCAGCCACGCCTTCAGGTTATCACTTCCACGAGCAAAAACGTAAATACAAACATAAAATTATGTGCGCTGCATAAAGAGTCTCTTGAAGTTATCAGGAACGCATATGAATCACTTCAGCTTACTGAATTACTGTACCTACCCCACAATACACTTACATTTTTCTTAAAATAAATCTCTTTCTGCCAAACACATCTCCCTTTCACAGTGGCACCAGCTGAATACCAACAGAGAAGGTTAAAATTTTTTCAGATGTGGCTGCAAGGTACCCCTCTGAACAATTCCAAAAAGATGAACTTACTGTGCTTCAAGCAATCCCTCCTTAGCGCACTAATTTAGGAACAGGCATCTTATGATTCATTTTTAATAGAAAATGCTCTCAAAGACAACCTTTTTGGAACAGAAACTGCACTGAAAGCTAGAAAATACCATACCTATATTTGCTGCGTCACCTTCTTCAAGCTCCTTTGCAACAAATAACATCCTTCCCAAGAAAAGCAAGGTGCAGAAATCAGCTTGTGCACTACCTATATACACATACCCCGGTTCAAACACATCATCAAGACTTCAAGTGAACTGGTCGGAGAAGCACGGAGCTCTGCAAGGTCGCAACTTCAGCCGTCCGTAGATGTGCAGCTCCCTCTGTATTATGCCAGGCGATAATTTTTTTTCCCCTTGCATAAGAGGAAGAGCTCCCAGTTACCACTGTTTCCACCCACGGCCTTGACCGTGAAGGAACAGCCTGCAGTTGCCCTGCAGCCTCGCTGCGTGCCCACGCTCGACTCTCCGACGGGCTGACCCAAGGGGCTAGCACATCAGCACCTTCAGATCACGGCTCCACAGAGGCTTCTGAAAATAGAACATCGACTGCTACTGGAGTCCACGCACTCAATATTCAGCACCGCCGATCAACTCCCACATACAAGGCCTCCTATTTACTTAATGCGACAGCCAGGCAGATTTATATTGCACTCTGTATCTGCTGGTGAAAAGCTGCCTGATACCAATTTAGTTCTTAGCCCGATAACCAGGATAAAAAAAAAAAACAAAAACAAAAAACAAAAAACCTTTTTTAGCATAACAGCGCATGTCAGTTCTCACTACTTCAGACTTCAGAAGTGAGGAGGCTGTTTCAGGCTTCAAGAAGCAGCCAAGCACGTTAAAAAGATGCGCAGACCCCACTCAAATCTTACCTGCTGGAAGTGCTCAAGGCCAGGTCGTACGGGGCTTTGAGCAGCCTGGTCTGGTGGAAGGGGTCTGTGCCCATGGCAGGGGGGCTGGAACTCTACGGTCTTTAAGGTCCCTTCCAACCCAGACCATCCTCAGGGCACAGTCCTCGCACCGCCTTTACACACAACTGTCACTGAAAAGTGGCACTGACGCTTCCGCGTGTAACGCCACAAATTCGTTATGAATTGAGTACATGTTCAATTAATCAGATTACCACCACAGCTGTGAGTATCTGTTCTTAGGAACCTCGCTCTTGGACTGTGACCTACTGCCGTCTTGCACTATCGTAGAAATTTAATCTGTCAAACAATCCAGCACAAAGTCCATGTAATTAGATCTGCTTAAGTACAAATCCACACTTGGCAATAAGCCCTCAACAGGTACTTTTGTTCACATGTCGGTCAAGTTTCATTCAAGTAATTACAGCCTCTTTCTCACTGGAACGGCTACTGATATTTGCAAAGTCTCAAATTTCTGAAGCCCTAACAGGCAAGCCTAGCCTGGTACTTCCAATTTTCTGAACAGCAAATACAAGCAGGTACACAAAGCCAGGATTACTGAGGCTTGCTGTGGGATGAGCCAGCCTACACTAACTGTAATAGGGATGTTTCATTAACATCCACCGCTAATTGGTTTGGCTACAAAACACAGACCAAGCTAACTTGCTCTATGATTTGCAAGTTTTTCCACTTTTACCGCCTGCACTTTGTCTTTCCTAGACAGAAAGAACTTTATCCCCACTTCCATCTTTCTAGTTTCAGTCCCAACTCCTATACATGTCTCAGATGATCTGAAGTGGAACAGAGCATCAGAAACACACTACTAACTGCGAAGTGTTGAGACAGGCACAAGGCGATCTAAAGCAGAAGCCATATTCTGGTTATTTCTTACATCCCTTCCCGCTCTTAATACTTAGCACAACTCTCATGCAAATTCCAGCTCAATTTAAAAAGCGTATGCATCGTTCTTCAGGAACTGGTTTCATAGTACACAGCAAGAAAGTAAAATTTGCGCTTGGTTATAGTCTACGTGCTATTACAAATAAGAAGTGATCTACCCGTTTAAGTCAGAAAAACAAATGCAGAGCTCCCATGGAATTTAGCCATCCGTTTATTCACTCCTCAGATTACAAACACCCCGCTGGTTCTTTTGCGAGTTAACGACTGTACTCAACAGCACACCACGTCTGACTTGCAATCTCCATTTACAATATTTTTTAAGATATACTAACCAAGAAATACACTCATCACTTTCCATCAATTTCTGAAGCTTTAAGTACAAAACGCCTGTAACGGTTTCACTGTTGTTAGGTAAATTACATGGAAGCGAGCAAGCCAACTTCTGTAAGAAAATAAGCTCAATACAGTTCTCCGGTCTCTTTCATTCAGTTTCTACCTATCCTGGTGTTAACGGTTCAAGTTTGGCTTTTTAGTTTGTGTAGCATAAGAGTCATGTCAGGAGATTTATTGACGCAGAGCTACTGTTACTCTGCAGCTGAAAAAGCGTTCAAAATGCTACATTTTCACCCATTTTAGGATTTTCAATTTACTCCTAAATCATGACCGTTTGGTGAATTTCAACCCTTTAACAAGGATTACACAATGAGTGTATTTTGCAGTACATTTTAAGTAGTCACGAACAACCACCCAAGAGTGTATTCAGTTTTATATTTATCTGAAGTCCAGGTCTACCCAAGTCTAAACAATCTATAACTCTTTTTTCCACTTATATACACCGCCCAAGTAAACCACTCGTGCCTTTTCAAGAACCAGATACTGCATTCTTCGCACTAGATATCGGTTAAGGAAGTTAATTCCTACTTGCCTGAATCATTTTATACCTCATTGTTATAGCACGGCATTATTAGCCAACTCAACAGAATTACATCCTCCTCATTGCCTGAAAGGCTTTTCTCTTATTACAACCTGATAAATGAAATTCAGCTATTACTCAGCATTGTATACTGCCTGCCTGGGTTATTTGCTAGTTTTTGTTGGTGAAGTGAGGCGTTGGTTTGTTTAANTATTAGCCAACTCAACGGAATTACATCCTCCTCATTGCCTGAAAGGCTTTTCTCTTATTACAACCTGATAAATGAAATTCAGCTATTACTCAGCATTGTATACTGCCTGCCTGGGTTATTTGCTAGTTTTTGTTGGTGAAGCGAGGCGTTGGTTTGTTTAAGCTAGAGGGAAAAACCTGCAGGGCTAATCCTTTAGCAACAGCTTCAGTTCTCCATATCCCCGACCTTACAGCAAAGCTTTCTCTTCAGTTTTTCGTAGACACGATACAACAAACAATTTTGGTCCAACCACTTCAAGTTTAAAATTATCTTACTTTCACACGTCAGCCGTGCTCCTGCTGCTCAGATTGCACGTAGCTCATCGTTCAAGCGAGCAGGCAGCTGCACCTCACTGTTTTAGGGCCAGAGCTAAGCCTGAACCGAACCATGGGCTTGTCTGGACATCTACTTTGCAAGTGCTTTTCCAGCCGCCATCTCCAGCCCTCACTTCCCACAGATGCCTTCAATGCAAGGTAAACCACAAAACGCACGCAGTCACGAACGGAGCAGCTTATCTTCAGAATACTTCAGGTTTTACGAGCGATCTACATCAACTGCTCTGGCAAAATCGAGCAAACGTCAGAGCCACCACCCTCATCAGTACTGCGTCTTAGGCAAATGGTCAGTACAATGCTTTCCGTATATTTATCTTTTTAGTGCCAAAGCTGCAATCTGACCCTTTAAAAGCTTCTGATACTTGCTTAACAGGAGTAATAGATAGATAGATGATATAGATATCTCCTTGTGTTTTATTCCAAACCCATATGATTATGATTTACATTTTTCAAAAATATTAGTAATTGTGCGAATGCTTGCAAGCAAGCTTTTACAGGCACACTCACTACGGTACTTATCAGGGCAAGTCTATGGCAGTTACAAGTCAGCTTTTTCTACAGACCTTTTCCTCAGCAGCCTGGCTTACGCTCCAAGACAATTATTTCAACACAGTTCTCATCTATCAGCAATTGATACGCTACAACCTAGGTGCTAGCTAGCATAGCACTCTTTTTGAAGTTGCTTGCCAGAGCACACCTCACTCAAAGCAGACTGTCAAAGAAATGCACCCTGAACGTTACTGAGCAAAGATACACTGAAGAAGTAGCTGATGTACTTCGGGGGTTTTTTAACATGAGAACAAGGTCAGTGAGACAGATCTAGGTTATTACAAGCTATAATATACAGTGTTATTTCCAAAGCCCACCGAAATTCAAAATTCAGGAATTTGTCAAGAGAAAGGGTTTTGAAATTAGTGAAATTATTGTACCTGATTAATTGGTCCATATTACATGTGGCACAGCCAACTACAGCTGCCGCAGCCCGTGCCTCAAAGAGCTCACCCCAGCCCAACACAGGGAACTCTCCTGCGACAAAGTTAATTTATGGAGAAGATACTGGACTTGTTCCCTGGTGTGTTTAGTTCGGAAGAAAAAGCTCACCAATAAAAGCGAAAGACAGCAAAGACACAAGAAGACCAGCAAAGCCCAATTTCAATTGGGTTGCTTAAGGGAACTTGAGCGGTTAAACTGAATCCTCCCCTCACTGGAACCCGCTCTTAACAGCAACAATTCCAGTAGTTCAAGATGTTTTCTGCATTTCCTCAACCAACTCATGCTAATCATCACCTGTTCCACTAGCACAGAGCTAGAGAGCGCACTAAGAAGATCTGCCTTCAGTAATTAATCTCTTGCACTAAACCCCTGAATCAAGAGTGGCTGCAGATGCACGTCACTTTTCTCCTTGCGTGTAATACCAAAGTACCTTTCTGAATGCGTTTATTATCTTGGACACTAGACCATCTCCTGTTTCAGTTTCCTGCTTATCGTCTGCTCTTCCATGCAAGTATAAACACTAATACAAGCCCAAAACATCCTACACATCTTTTTGTAGAACCTCCGTCGATCTCCATCATTAGCTGTTAGTGTAAAGGAGGCACGTTGCAAGGAAACTCATTAGAAGGTTCTTCTAAGACGGAGAGGGTAATCAGCGAGGTAGTGGTAATCAGCTACTTCAACACCAAAGAACCACCCTCAGGAAAGGAAAAGAGCATATCATCTGGACAGCAAGCCAGGGCCCCTTCACATTTTTTCATTCAGGCCACTGCCTTAACTTCAGACCAGAAGCCAGATACAGCTGATCCGTAAACTACTAGTTTGCTCCCACCTTGCAACCACCTTCAACATCACCAACTTATTATTTGTAACAAAGCTAAAAGAACGAAGCCCTTACAGCTACGTCTTAAGCAAAAAAATCAAATTCTTATTGACAGCTTTTTCATCTATTAGTGTACTCCCCTTAATACTAAGCATAAGCTTAAAACATTAATTGAGAGTGGAGTATCACCCCATCGGCTTTTTTCTTAAATTGTATTTACCGATGTTTAAAAACAAGCACCTGACAATCTTCCATAGGAATTCTTATTAGCCCTAGGCAAAGGTTTAATTATTATTAGCCTGATTCTGCCATTCCTGAAAAACAAACAAACCAAAACCTGATCCGTACCAGATCCACAAAACCTGATGAAATAAAAGTTAGCTCCAAGTAGCAGCCAGCAGCAAAGCAAGATCGATCGCTGCCTCTGATCTGCATACAGATCATGGCTCTCGGGCACCTCCGCTCTCTAAACAAGGTTCTGGAGGTGCCCAACTTAGCTATGGCTTTGAATGGTGAAGCCTGGTGAACCTGTGTAGTGTTATAGTTCAGCCGACAAGTAAATGACTCTCGCTGTTCAACACGGTGTCCTATCCATCCTGCTAAGTCCACTAACAAACCAACCTGAGCCAGAGTTCCAGTTCCAAATGAAATGCTTCCACCAGAAAACATTTCTTTTTCTGTTGACAGACAAGCATCACACCTACTGGCTTGCTAAATATTTCTAGGAAACAATGCAGCATTTTGCAGATTTGTTTGTGAAGATAATCAACCCAAATGATTACAGAATCAGGCATTTGATCAGACTTAAGCATTCAGTACACACCGTGTGCCTATTTACAAACACCTGGTGATAATCGCTCGTTCTCCTAGACAGAGATTCAGAACAGCTACTATTTCTTTCTAGGTGACTTGACAAAAAAAGTTACTTTAAATTATTTGGCAAATAATGAATATTATCGGAGGCAGTCGCCCACGGCTGCAGACCTCGCCCAGAGGGACGGCACCCTGCCTCACCTACCCTCACACATACACATGCCAGAGGAGACGCTCACCTGGTTTTGTCTCACTGAGCTGTCCTTGACGGTGAGATCAAACCTCGAACGCACTGCGGGGTGGCAGTACGCAGGTTCATCCTGGCGAATTTTCCAGCTACCAGATTTAACACAACCTAAAAAAAGCCAAACACACTCAAACCCAGTGTGCTAGTTCTTAAAAGCTTAAGACCTATGTTTTCAACAGGCTTGCTGCTCTAACTAAAATATATCTACAGTCGGCGGTCACCTGACTACCGAAAAACTTCAGCGTCAGGCCAGCTAGGAACAAGGAAACATTACGACAACATGAGAAGGTTGATGATCTGCGTTGGCCCCTTAGCTTACGTTTTCTTTCAATGAAACTTCCTGACAAATGTTTCCATAGAAAGCCTGTGTTGGCAGAACTCTCACCCCTACAGCACCGCATGGTCTTCCACGCTCACTGGCAGAAGGCAGCAGTTACAGAGGAGTCTGGTTTTGTGGTAAAAACGGATGAGGGGAAGAGGGACTGAGTGCAAGGAGACCCAGTCATACGTACTCAGTACTCAAACACTCGCACACTTTGGGATAAATAAGCGTTTTCCAGAAATACCCAGCTGTCCAGTGCAAAGCTTAATTGAATGTTTTGGGCAACCGTTGTTCCTGCAAGCGCTGCAATTACCTCAACGTTAACAAATTACCACAGTCACCCATTAATTACAAGATTCCTTACATTATACCTACCAAGTAGTCAACGGCGCGCAGCATTAGCATTAAGACAACAGTTTGACTTCAGGAACGTGCTTCTCATTTCATTCAAGCAACCACAGTACATATTTACCAAGTTTCGGAAACCCTTCGTTCTTCACTACAGTAGGCGTCGAATTTGCAACAACTACCCCTTTCGTACTCCCCCTCTTTTAAAGGTGTCTGTTCCCAAGTCACGAGTCCCTAACAACCAACTTGATCGTCCTCCAAAAAAGAAACGGCCACAGTCCATCAAAAGATTGGAGTGATTATGGCTTAGAGGTACAGAAGACAAGACTTCCTTTCCTTAATACGTGCAGACATCAACAGATACCTACGAAAGCCACAGACACTCAAGTTAGCAGTAATTGCAACTGTGCGTCATTGCGTTCAGCTGAAAATCCTAAGCATCTAGCCCGCCCAGGCCGACTGCGCTGAATCACCTTTCACCAGTTTTTTGTTTGATAAATTTCTTCTTGCTGAAACAAAAATTGTGTTTAGCTGCACGGCCTGCGTGCAATACAACCCTAACGGTATTTTAATTTGCACATAGCAAATGAAAAACAATCATAAGGACGATGCATAATAGCCTCTCGGCAAGATTAATTAAAACCTTAGACTGCTGATTATACAAGCGACTCGGGTTCAACACGTTTATGATCAGTTGCAGATAAAGGGAACACGCGTATAGTTCCCAGAGAAACAGGCTCACGTTCGTTAGAGCCCGGAAGTTATTTCACAGCCTACTGATCAGTTCAGTTGCAACAGCTTCTGCGCAGCCCTGTTGCTTAGGGAAAACAAGGTGTAGGTGCAGGCCAGCAATCTGCGGGAGAGAGCCAGCAGCCCTCTGACACCCTAACAAGCTGCCCCAGACCTTGCAGCCCAAGCCCACGTGCATTCCTGTAACAGCTCTGAAGCTCACCTGAGCCTGAAGCGAGCTGATTCAGCTCGCCCTCCTAGTAAAACAATTACTTAACTCTAACACTGAGCTGGTTTCTGAAGGGCTGGAACCTGTGAAAGGGAGCTGGTGGGGCAGAAGCATCCTCCCCTTCCAGCAGCAGCAAGTTCTGCATTACAGGCTTGCTCACTCTTAAGCAGTACTCTCAGAAGGCAGTGAAGATCTACATCTGTTTTTAGCAAATTCTTACTCTGTTGTTCCGCTTTACCAAAAGCCTTTCATGTTCCTAGTATTATTTGCAGGTAAATCTGAACTGGGAGTCAAGAAACACATCATCTCATTTTGAATTCAAGTTGAATGGAGGTTGTAATAATTCTAAGGCACAAAGGAGCACAGAAATACAACCCTCAGATTACAGACTTAGCTTGCCTGACTCACCTGGAGAGGCTTTACCCTGCTGCATTTTTTAAGACAATTTTTAAAATTCTTTTTTCAAAGATTCTCATAGTACTACAGCAGCTTTATTCATTATTAATCAGGCCTCATCCGCTCAATACATCATTTCTGTAAGATTAGCAGTCGGCCACACGTTACAACATGGTAGCAAATACTGTACCCTTTTCTCAACATAAAGCTTTCACCTCCTCGAGGGGAAACACTGAGCCTAAGCTAGAAGGGTTTGTTTCTTTCCATGCAAGTCAGTTTCGCCACTGGATGAAAAACACTGCGTAAACATGAAAAGTCCTCTCTTTCACTTTGAAATTTTGAGTTCTTGACTCCGTTTCAGCTTGATCTGACAGTGGCAGAAGTCTAGGGAACAGAACGCCTAGAAGAAGGGTATAGAGAAGAATGCTTAAACTAGCCTCCCGGATGGAAGAAGAGATTCCCGGCGTGCACGGCTCCCTGTGGCCGGCCGCACGCCACTCTGCACGCACGCCGTCACAGCGGCACACGCGTGCTCGCTGACACGCGGGTCGCTCGGATGCAGCTGCAGCACACGCCGCCCCTCGCTCGCTGGCGGGTTGGCTTGCAGAAGGCAGCACGCGAGAGAGCTGGCGAAAAGCACGGGATCACTGGTGCCTTCGCAGTGAAGCTCTCCGGGAGGAGGACAGAACCACGGGAAGGAAACCAGACATCGTCCATTCCGCCATTCCACAAACGTAAAAACCAACTGTTTGGGCTAATTTGTTTCACTAAATAGGATCAGAAGGAGATTTGATTTTGAGTCTCAGCTATTTCAGTCTTCTCTGATGATTTGTCACGAGCAAGGCACTTCACGGATTCCTTCTCACAAATATCCCCCTGTCGCATTTCACTTGAATGAACATAAATAAAAGCAACCTGATTTACTGTCACCGTTCTTCTCAGCAAATAAATACATGACTTTCTGTGGTTAATTTTTAGGTGTTTAAAAATAAAATTCAGACATTTCCTGAGAAGTAGATCAAAGACGCAAATTAAACAAGTGTCATAGGCTATTTGTAGTTGAAAATCTTTGCTTTTAAGTCAGGTGCTCATTACAACACCATATATATAAATGCCTAAATACAGAAGTCAGTCTTAAACTTGGCAGTCATGGTGACCAAAAGCAGAACCAGGTTCAGCGTCCAAGCCCTTCACAACGACCGAGCAGCTGAAAGTGGTAATCCAGAATTCGGAATTCTCTCAAGTTCTGTCATTTTAGTTTCCACCTCAGAGTCTCCCAGGAACAGTTCCTGGCCTTTCGAGCGTTACGACAATTTTGCTTCTTTGTATTTCCAAAAGCCAACCAGCCGAAAACCTCGTTCGAGTAAAACCAACGTACACCGAGGCCTCTGTATGCCAGCCATCACCTACATTTCAATGGTCCGTTTGTCCTGCTTGGAGGCAAACACTAAGAAAAAAATTATTCTTTCAAGTTAGGAAACCACTAACTACCCCACACCTCAAGTGTATACAGCTATCTTGACCATTCAACTCAATTTTTACAGCTTCATAGGAATTACTTATTCCTTAACCATAACAGCTTGAAAGTAAATCCTGCACTCTCTCCCCAAGTGATGATTGCACATCTCACATTTTTCATCAGCATCAAAGTTTCTATTTGTTCACCTTTCTGAGGAGAAAATTAAACCTAATACAGTTTTCTCACACACAACTCCATGGTATTCAATTTCCATTTGTTTTCCCTCAGTTTCTTCGTGCTCAACACAACCACATCTGTACAGAAGTTGTTTTAGCAATTGATTGTAGCTCCGGTACCAGTAGCACCCACAGAACGTGCTTTCCGGTCACTCTTGCGTGATGTAGAGGCGCTTATGCCATAGCTCGGCTGCAGCATCCAACACAAGACCCACTTCAGATGCAAACAAGCAAGCCACTATCACAGGTTGAACATTTTCAAGATGCTTACTGGACGGTCTTCTGAGACTCAAATTTGATGTTCTGCTTTAAAACATGGGACTAAATTAGACAGAAGACTTCACTATTGCTGGTTTTTCTTTCAATCTCTACAGGATTTGGTACTACTTCAGTAAGTTGGCGATACAAAATCTGAAGGACAGCTCGCAATCAGTACTATCATGTTGCATCTCTGCGGCTTTTCCAGAGCTTTAAAGAAATACAAATCAAGTATCTTCACATTTAAGCCCACCACACTTGCTGACTTGACTTTAACATTTCACCAAGTGCCTGTTATGCACACAGGTAACAGTTGTTCTCAAACCAGACATGATCCTCACAGAAGACCCACAAAACACCCTAAGAACACGTGTGGCCAACAGAAACCAACCTGCCTACACAGAGGCACGAGGTCATGGAGGGTTGCTCTGGCATCCTGTAGCTTTCTCCACATGCTATCCCCAGTAAAACCTCTGTTTTAATCCCCGTCTGGGGGATATCTTCCCCTGCGGTCAACAAATATCCTCTCTCTCTCTCTGCTGAGATTCCTAGCTATGAGCAGTCTTTTTATTGACTTGATTAACAAGTGAGCAGTGGCAAACAAGAGATTCGGAAGTGGACACAGTTCGTATCTGTGTTATTCATTGTCTTCCAAAAGTGTTCCAGAATTTGCAGGAAAACACAAATCAAGACTCATCACATTTAAAACTACAGTACTTTCCCTGCGTACGGGAGCCAGCTCGTGTAGTTGTGCTAGTGTAGGTGCTAGCAACACTGACTAACCACCCTGCACACAGTCCTTCAACGAGTCCCACCATCCGCCCCGAGACCTCTGCATCAACGTCTGCATCCGAGCTAAACAGTCACGTGCCAGCTCCGATATTCATACACACAGTCCCATTCACAACCAACGTGTAGACAAGGGGAAAGAAGCGGCCTTGGAAGGCATTGCTTTCTCTAACACATTGCCAGCGTCACACAACTAGCGCTTCTTCTGGTTTTGGTTGTTTTTAAGCTGCCTCCAAATCTTTTAAAGTAACTTGTGCAGTAAAGTAGATTGAGTACCTCTGATTTACCACAGCAAGTACAATAGCATCTGGAGCCACCGACTGAGTATTCTTAAACAGAACTGAACAAAAGTATGCAAGGCAGGAGGAACACAGACTTACACAGCTAGGTTCACAACTGTTTGCAGCAGGCTGGGTTTTGTTGGGTTTTTTATACTACTGCCTCACTGATCTTGTTCTAAAATGATATAATCCCATTTGTATTTATCAGTATTTGATTTACTTAATGTGTCGTCACTGAACAGTTGTTATCAAGTGTCACCACTTACCTACTAAGCGATATTCCTACCTGCTGAGTAGAGAAATATGAAAACTACACAAAACCAGCTGCAGGGTGTCAGATAATCCAAGAGAAATGTATCAGCGTTGCACAGTAACAGAGGCTCCTCTGATAGCACCTTTTGCTGACATCAAGGAATATCAGACAACTACTGAAATGCCTCTCTTCGGTGTTGCTTTCTTCCACAATTATGATATTTGTACTCAAGTTCACGGCAGGTAGCTGGCTCAGCCAGAGTAAGCCACCTTGTTTACATACTAATTTAAAAAAATAAATCTTAAACACCACGAGTAGGCTACCTTGCTCTTTACAAATTCCAGCAAAATTTATTTTCCCCATTTATCTGCTGAGTTTTTAAAAAGCTATTGGACTGGCCTAATTAGCAAATCAAGGGATACATATGTGAGCTTTAATTTTAATAGCATGTCATTACCTAACTTCAAGCAATCCCTGAAGGAACATATTTGTACTTCTCGGGTCACGGAGGTATTCTGCCTCTTGCTGTTGACAGGCTACATTCAAGTTACAGCCAAACACCAGGTACTTAAATGCATTTTTTTTCCTTCCAAATTGACTAATTTCTTTCAGCTGCCTGTCGTCGCCGTTCAGTGCTTGCAGGCTTGCTCCCACAGCAAGCCTCAGATTAGAAAACTATGTATTCATTCAAGTGCCTGCATCACCTTGGAATATTAAGTTCAAAACAGATTAACGTTCATTTTGTCAAACGCTCACTTTAATCTAACGCGTTACAGAAGCGAAGAGATCCTGCCCAGCTACAGCCAGCAGCCTATACAGCTCTCGAAACTGAAGCAGCAGCTATTACTCTCCTCAAACAGGTCTTCCCTTATTTAAAACAAGGTAAAAGCCATCTCTTTAGATTCTAGCATTCCATAATCTAACATTACGGCTTCCCGTATCAGCCCAGAAATACAAAAGCGTTCCAGCTTACATTACAGTCAATTGGTTTGCACAGAAAGCAAAATACTTAATGCACATTTCCTTTGCCAGAATCACAGTCAATGCACACGTATTATCTCAATGCCACTGCATGAATTAGCCCCATGTTTTCTTCATACGTTTCACCCACTGCAGTTCCTGCTGCGCTGACCACCATGTATGCATCAACACAAATTCAAACAGCACATCATGCCTTTCGTTACCAAAGACCGCATAGTCGAGTATCATACATATTCTACCTTTACCATATAGATAATGGTAATGTTCCAGCTGAAGGGGGGGCGGGTGGGGAGGGAAAGCATGCTCGGGAAAAACATTTTTTCCGATGTTGCTTAAACACCACAAAGAACAACAGTGAGACTATGTGCAGCCACTGCAGCTCCCCCGTAACATTAGAGGGACTAAAACGGACCGGTATTTAGATTAGGCACTCACAAGCCCTCCAACTGTTTAAGTTTGTATGCTGATCAGTTTTAAAAAACGCGTAATGCTCCACTTCAAAAGCTTTTGTCGGATAATTTGGAGAGGATTAGCAAGTGAGCAATTAGTACACACAGTTCACATCAGCTACCACACCAGTCAGCATCATAAATCAAACCAGCGACTCCCTAACTGAATCCACTCCATTACGCAGGAAGCAAGACGTTCCAGCAAGCAAAATATTCCCGGAGAAGTACTGTCATCTCATAAGTCATGTAGGTCTCCTGACTTCAGCTAAAATGCTAGCCTTAAAATGCATTAAGCAGTTATCAAGGCAGACGTCCGCTGTAAATATCGGTGTGGCTAGCCCCGCTAGCGCTGCTGCCTGGATGATCAATGCGCACCACTCGCTTCCCTCTCAGAGGTTACGCACCTACATATTTGGCACATCTTTTGCCTCAAGCAAATTGTGCCCTTGTCAAGGTTTAAAGCTGGGCTGCCTATTAAACAAGTGATAGATGCTCTTTGTTAACTCCCTCCCTTCCCAAAATAGGGGGGAGAGCGAAAGAGACCAGCGAAAGAGACCAGCGAAAGAGACCAGCGGGTTGGAAAAGTTAAAACAGCTTTAATCTAACTACAAGAATCGTGTACTATAGTAATGGGAAAAAGAAAACAATGCAATATATACAAATATGCACAAACCCAATATCAGGCTCCCCCCTCACCGATGACAAATACATCACCTGGATGCTGCGGGGCACACGCCAGGGAAGTCCCAGCCTGTACTCAGCAGCAGGCAGGAACTGCATTCAGGATCAAAAGCAGAATAATCGGGTAGAGTCCTCCTCAGATGCTTGAGCAAGGAGCTGGGCAGAGCTGGAGAGAACTAGCCTGCAAGGTCACCAGGACCCCACTAACAGCCCCGTGCTGAGCTTATATAGGCTCCTGGGCCATGGGTGTGGGCGGAAGCACCAGGTGAGGCTGCTTAGGGCGGTCAGAGCCCATCAGTGCCATGAAGGGAGAGGGAGTGACCCTTGTGATCCCCCACCTTTATTCTCAGCATGCTGTGTATAGGATGGAGTACTGCGTTGGGGTCAAACCAGGACAGCCCTTTTGGTCAGCCCCACCCCACTGTAATTTAGTTTTTCAAGGTAAGTCAATAGCAAGATCCTTCCATCCATAAACCAAAGTATTGTTGCACATCTAGATGCTATTAAATGCCATAATCTCATAGCAGTGAAGTATTTTTGAAGCTTAATCAATGCAGGTTAANCATCATTGATTTCATGTTCAGAAAACAAAGGAAGAGTATTTTCTTTCGCTGTCATTATTCATTAGTTTCGATAGCTGACACTCGTACCCGTGGCAATACAACCCGTAACACCTTCTAGTCAGAAGCAGAGACAGTGCAGTTAGTAACAAAATGATTTGTAGCTGCTTTATCAGAGTTCTCACTATCAAATGCCCATATCTATTAAGATTTTTCCAAGCTATCATTCTGGTTTTAGTGCTAAACGGTGAAGTTGCCCAAATAAGAGATACACGTATAGCCCATCTTTCTCTCAGGAACCAGACGCTTGTTTTATAAGATGACTCCAACAGCAGCTAGAAGAGCAGCTATGAAGCCACACGCCAATTTAGCAATCGCGCACAACTCCCGTCTCTGACTTTTGCCTATTTCTCATCAGGCCCAATCTGTCGCACTCTTCCAAGAGCGCACGACCTTTGCCTGAACACGTCTACCACACCTGCAGGTGATCGCCAGCAGCACAACCACCGTAACAGTACACCATGGCAGAAGGAGCAGTTATTATTTAATCTTTACGTATCGTGAAGCACTTAGTCACTACAGCCTAACTCATACCTTTATACTAGGTTTACAAAAGAAGAGACAATAATAGCCAAATATAAGAACCCAATGGCAGCTCAGTTACTCCTTCATACTGTTTCATCACTACTGAAGGCTTAGTTTTAAAGAGATCTTTTGTATCCTGCACAGTCCGCTCGACATTCTGAAAGCAATACAGGTAATTTAGCGGGCCAAGTTCATGACAAGACATGCTGTAGGTTCCTACTGCTACAGTTAGCTTTCTGCTTCTCCTCTCCGCGTCAGTGTGTTACAACAGTGTGATTGTGAGATTTATTATCCCAGCCCAGAGGTAGTGCAGTTTTGACCGGAGATGCCTGCTAACTACTCCAGGCCTTAAGGCTCACACTCCACCTAACCCTGACCCCGTGGAGCGAACAGGCTGACAGCGCAGGATACAGAAGCATATTGATGATTTTATTCCTGAGCTAGACGGTCATTTCGGTGAGTTCACTGGGTTCATTCCTATCAGACTCTGATGTGAACAGAGGTGTTCCCACACTCAAATGCAACTACTGTCGTGTGTCTTTAGTGGGAAATGACATCTGCTGTCCAGTATCATGCTGCGGTCACCCTAAGAGCTACTATCCTGTGTACAAGATGTCTTTCAATAACGAAAGATTCCATAAGAAATACAAAAATGCAAAGCAAGTGTACTCCGATGGTCAGCTGAAGTCTAACATTTAACACGTATTCCTGCTACACTCGCTTTCCTCGTTTGTACAAATTCATACACCAGCCACCTCCTTAGTTAAGGTCCCGCGACGTCTGTCTCGCGTTACTGACCAAACGACACAAAAAGCCTTCCTTGCGGTTCACAACTAGTTAACTCAGCTACACAAGCATTCCCAAAGTTAAGTGGTATCCATTTAAATGACTGCTGCCTGGGCACCCAGAGCGCCATGCTTTTAGCGTATTTCCTCTAGAGAACACCGTTGCTGCGATACCTAAAAGACAGGCTTCCTGGCTGCTCTCCTGAGCACGGGAAGCTGGAGCAGTAAGCTGATGGAAATCACACATTCATACGCTACTGTACGTGTTTAATGAAGTAGCAGGAATAAGTTTCAGGATGCAACAAAATCCTGCAACGACGACTATCTTGCTGTGTCCTCCTTCCGGTTATGTTACTGAAAAATATAGTTGCAAAGCACAGCTAGAGTGGCATAAACTAACAGAAAATTTACTAACAGGCAGAACTTCACCTGCAGCTTTAGTTTGATAGATAACATAAGCACTACCGAGTTCAAGTCAAAGTGGATTT
The DNA here is from genome assembly GCA_013398225.1 of Steatornis caripensis. Classification (NCBI taxonomy): domain Eukaryota; kingdom Metazoa; phylum Chordata; class Aves; order Caprimulgiformes; family Steatornithidae; genus Steatornis; species Steatornis caripensis. Next base: position 21,554 of record VZSC01004302.1, read on the forward strand.
TTACACAGGCTTTAAGTCGTGTCGACCATTGATTTCGTCTAGGCTATAAACAGTCCTTCAATCCCGTCAAACTGATGCAAAAAAAAAAAGATGAAAAATTTGCGTCGGAAGCATATGATAAACAAACACAAATACAAAGCAATACAGCTAAAGCTTAGATTCAATTCCGGTATTCTTAAGAGTCCCTTTGCTCGCCTGCATTTTTCTTAAGCACTGAAGGGGAAATTACCAAGCAAACCAGCTGTCTAATCATCAAGTTTACATTCATTATCCAACTCTGTAAACAAATAAAGCTACTAAGCAAGACACTGAAATTACATGTCTCATACACATCAACCCTGTATTTTTAGTACTTGCTTCCTGAAGTGGTTAACTGAAGCTTACTTAACCAACAGGAAAAGAAAAATGAAAAAACAAGTCGTTCACTGGGTTAGAAACGCGCTGCCATCTTAACACCCTTTCATCTGTACCATTACACAAGCTCCGAATATGATATTAGTCAGAATCCCGAAACCGCATTAACGAGGCTGAATGTGCGCATACTGATTAAGTAACACATCTGCTGCCATCCGCTTTTTGACAAACAAAAAGACATTAAATACTTCCAGAGGGCTTTGGAACTGCCAGCTGCCCACAACGGGCTCGCTACCAACAAGGTAACCTCACAACCCCTCTGTTTCCACCCTGGAATTAGAAATGTAAACCAAAACTTTCCAAGAAGCCATAGATCCCTGGTAGCCCGAGTATCTAAGCAAGACAGAGCTGCTACTTTATTTCTAACGCTAGTCACTAGCTTCGTACAGCATTCGCAGCCTTATCACAATTAAAACGGAAGTACAAATTAATTGCGAGCAACTTTGGATCAAAAGCTCTGCCCGGAAGACTATGAAGTAGTTGAGAAGTCACTCCATATAGACAGAACTGAAGTGTTCTTGATTGTACAAAATCCTTCAAATAGTTTAACCTTGTCACTCAGAAAGCTGCCTGTACCCACAGGCTGGAGAGTTTACGACTGCAGTTGAACTCTATCTTCTCACCCCATTTAACACTAAGTTTTCTAGCAGAGCAACAAGGTGCGATACCCACCACTTACCAGCCCAAAAGGTACGAACACGGGTGCTGCCAGTAAAGTATAACATGACAAACAAGTGAAATGCCCGATAACTGGCACAGTAGACAATCTTAAGTTAGCTGTTTTGGGTCTTCGTTGGACTCTCTCCTGTATGCCCACGTCTCTCTTGCCCTGGGGAGCCCAGAAAAACACACCCCACCAAGGCCAGGCACGGGGAGCAGGACTCGCGCACCCAGGCCAAGCTGCTTTCCTGCACAGGAACAGGCACAACTCATCACAGCAGTGTGTTCTCAGCCTGAGGAGGGGGCTCTGAGTACCGTTCCCAAACCAAACCGGTCTGAGTCTCCTGCTCCAAGTCGGTGCACCACTATTTGGGATCTTCGCCCTCTGTTCTTCCGGCTCGTGCCCAGGCAGCAGCCCCTGCAGGGCACCCACTCGCCCTCGCCATGGGGCTCCATGCGTACATCTCTCTCCATATAGAGATGGCATCCACGAAACTGCATTAAAGTCCTGATGGTACAGAATTCCCCGAACCCTTGAAATAAAAAATTGGCAGCACCTCACAACTTGTCCACGCCTGGCACTGTCTTTGCTCAATTATTTCACGGTACGAGGACAAGCGAGAACACAAAAGGGAGGTTTTGCCACAGTTCTCACTCTGTGTAGGTGACATGAAGAACAAACAGTGCTTGAAGGCAGTCAAGGACAAAAACTAGTATTACAGAAGACAAATCTCTTATTCCTATAGAGGTTCGGATTATTAAAACTATCTAATACAATACTGTCTCTCTCAGAATAGGGAACTTTATCTCCACTGTAGATTACTAAGTAATCGTTTTAGATTTTTTCCACAGATGATATAAAGCTATGTATAGGAAGGTCAGAAAGAACACTCTTCACTTAAAAAATGATCGCAGAAACAGATGTCTGAAGTGCACTGGCAGCAGCAGGTCACACAGTTGAGATGGAACCGAGCTCTCTATTTCAGCTACTAAGATTTTTGAAGCTTACGTTTTCTTCAAAGATCTGCCAAAAACATCAACACTCCCATTTACCTTGCTTATTGGTAAGGACAAAACCAATTCCCAATTGTGGTACAGTAGAGAACAGAGTATTCCTGAGGTCTGGGCAGAAGTTCTTCATCCACCCGGCGCTATTCCCAACCTCCATCACTCTTCAGAAAAAGGGTGGAGTTTTTAAACTCACTTGTAACCATCAGACTACTGTATGTTTGTAAGCGCATCCCTTAGTATTTGCAAATAATTAAATGCATCGTATTCCCCACCAGTTTTCACCACGTGATCCAAGATTCAAAGCACTTTCTTCAGGTGGTAAAGTTAACACCAAGACTATTAACACCTCACGTGCCAGATAATACACCTCATTAGAAAACAGATTTTGTGAAGCCACTTGGCTAGAACACCTATGTCCCCCTTAGGAAACTGCAACTGCCATTTGGGCCTTAGCAAAGCACAATGCAGAACGCAGAGACGGCGACGGAAGGATGGTACAAGGTGTGTTTCCTTGTCCTAAGTGCCTGAGATCAGCCAAAGAGACTCAAACGTCCCGTTTGCTGCATTGCTGAGTGCCCCTCTTCTCGGGGAGTACGACTCGTTTGCCAATTTAAATAGAAATAAAAGCAGTGATCTGTACACACAGCAGCATGAATTCTTGTTTCAGCATTACTGCACGCTGCTTTAAACTAATCCCCCCAACGCAAATGGTGGGAGAAGCCCAGCACGCTCCCTGAAAAACCTAAAGCCTCCCAACACATCTGTTCCAACAACATCAGTTGATCCACACAGCATGTCTCCTTCTTTGCCTCAGGAAAAAAAAATTATCCTCAAAAGTTCATGGTTTTCCTCTCGCTTTGTAACTTCTATACACTCAGTCAAACGCATCTGATATTTTATCACGCAGCTTTTGCTGAGAATAGCAACAAAGCACATTGTAACTTAAAGCCAGAAAGCACAGTCACTTTGACTCAGAGTAAGACATTCTGGAAACTCAAGACATCACTAACAAACCTAACTTTTAGTTTATCATGCAAGTGAAGTTAAGGACAAGCATTTGGATTTTCTTGGTTAGTCATACGCTTAAGTCTATTACCTTCCGCGTTCAAAAGAAATGTCTTTCCACTTTGATACTAGCCACCAAAACTACAACACACGTACTGCGCTTTGTCAGTCTGTCCGCACTGAATGTCTACAGGCAGCAAGACAGAATCACAGCAGGGAACTGCTGCCTTTGAGCTAGGTTAACGCACAGCCCGGTACACAAAGCTGCACACGCACAACCAGCAGAAAAAGGCATTAAGAGACCCGTTCCAAACATACTGTGCTGGCTCTCACGGGCAACTATCACTGCCCAAGTCAATGCTTATTGCGTAAATGCAAGCTCAGAATTTACCTAGACACACCCTTAAGTGCCAGATACAGATAATGTGTTCGGATTCCCTACATCTCACTGAATCACATAAATTTAATGCCCCAGAACAACAACAAAAAAAGCACATTCCCAGCGCGTTCTGTTGTTGTCCTCTCCCCCCTGAAACAAGGCTATGTTGTGACACTGGTCCTCAGGCACCGTCTCCGAAAGTTACCCCCCAAGTAAAATTCAGCCCAAGACCAGAGAATCCCTTTCTCAGTAAAACTACTTTGTGGACCTGAGAAGCAAACCGAGCGAAAAGTAGCTTTGGTTTACACGCCGAGATGCCATAACCAGCCTCCAAATGCTCTTTTGAACCTTTTACCTTCCAAGCAAACAGATTTTAATTATATCTTGGTACATTTGCAGAACCAGTTTTATCACCGCGAATTGTACCGTTTGATCCACAGCTCAAAAAGGGCACAACAAGAACATGAGCTTGAACAGCGCGAGTGCCATTCAAAGCGCAATCGCCTCATGTAGCACTTCCCAGCTTTGTTCATTTACGTGTAAACAGCCGAACCACCATTCTTTTGATTTATTTAAATGGCACAACACAAACCCGAACTCTTCTCCCCGCCAGCCTGACTCAACTGCTTGCATGGAGATCACCATATGCTGGGTCTCCTAAGTCTGTTTCAACAAAATAGCTAAGTGAACGGAGTGACTGGTACTCAAATAGTTCTCAGAGTGACTATCATCGTTTCCAAGTTGCAGCTTGATTTAATCCTTTGCCAAGTCCCGCAACACAATCGGCTTCTGCTCCTTGTCATGAGCTGTTTGTACACCTGCAGGAAGTCTCACATTATTAAGGAGCAACTACTACACAGCAGTCATTCACCCTCGCCTCATCACTTAGCTGGCAGGTTAAAGAAAAGTCTCCTGTTTCCAGCTAATAATGGTACTCCTTCCATAACAGGAAGTCAAAGATGGTTGATCACTGACACGTCTACCATTTTTCTATCATCAAGTAGGAGAGAACAGGTACGTTAAGCAGGAAAAACAGCTGTAGTCCTGTATTTCACAACAGAAAACAACGCTTTTACAGTACATGCATTTTTCAACTCATTTACCTCAGCTTTCAGTAGCAACAGAAGCATTAAAACACTACTGTTACCTCAATGTCAAAATTGAGTAGAAATTCTTCTATAAGACAGTCCCACGCCAGCGCTGCCTCCCCTACCCCAACCATACTTGATACCAGCATTTAAGGAGCTGGAAAGCGAGAGAGCTGCAAGAAAAGAGTGCCCACACCGAAGTGGAGTCCCACCACATCAGTTAATGACAGATGCCTCTAATGCATATGCACTTCAAAAGTTTCAGCCCCACCCAAAATTACTGAATTTTCAAGAGGCAGTACTCTTAAAAGTGACTGGGGAAAAAAAAAAAAAGGCAAGGTTTGTACCTTCTACCGTTTTTTCCCACCCACCCACTCCCCCAGCGCATCAGGACCTTCGCACTGCCCTGAACAAGTAATTTCCAAGTGTACAGATCACACTTGCTCTAAGACTTAGATCATTTCTGAAGTCCCAGGAAAGAGCTAATAATCTCAGTTTCAAAACTCAAGCTAGCATTCACAACAAACTTCTCAGTTTATTTTTTTAAGAGAAAAATTAGAATCGAAATCACAAAACGCACTGGAACACGGCAGTGCGTAACTGAATAACGTCTGGTATGGCGTTTGTAAGAATGAAAGTGACAACTTGCCCTTTGATCGAAAAAAAACCCAAACCAACCCAAAACAGATTTTCTACTCCTTTAGAGAGGGGAAATTAAAAAAACCGCACAGACTACAGGGAACACCTTCAAATTACTCGCAAGGCACACTGAAGCCGGTATCTTAAGCCTCATCATTAAGGCTTTGCTTTACTAGTAGAGGATTCAAAATATTCCCCAGTTAGGAAAATCCGCTCGAACCCCATAGCGAAGCAGAATCGGTTTTGACGGGCTTGCTGCTGTGTAAAAGGATAGCAAACCATTTCAAACGTTCAATGCTTGCTCCATTAGCATCTGTCAGTAATAAGCATGTTAGCAAAAGTGGCTTTATAGACTATCAGCCAAGATGACACTGTTAAATTGTTTTAAAATCCTTTCATGAAGGATTAGAAATTAAATTTCTCACCGTCTTTCCTTGGTTTTGCATCACTCTTCAAGTTTTACAGCAATATAATGCTAGCCTCAGTCTGGATGACAGAAACTGGAACTGGCACGTTCAGCTGTTACCTACCTACGCACACACCTTAAGCCCGCTGTGCCTTGAAACCCCAAGATGTTTCCAGCAATTTTAAGACCGCTGAAGTCAATCCACGTTTTCTTCTCCCCGCTCCTAAGCGCGCAACATACTTGACGTAAGAACTGCTGAACACTGATCAAGTACTGGCGGATCTACTTGTAGAACAAAGCTCGTGAACTGCAGAACATGGGAAGATAGTTTTTACTACAGTTAAGTCTACACAACAGCATCTAATACTGTTTGGCTACTCAGTATCAATTTCACCCAAACAAAATAGAATGGAAGTGCATGCTTTTAAACTGTTGACTTTGCAACTCTCTGAAATGCAGGAACTGGAAAGTAACTGATTTCTAATGTTTTTATGCCGTGAGGAAAAACTAATGAACTAGTATCGCACAGAACTGCTTTACCCAGTATCACGTCTAACTTAGAATAACGCAAGGAAAGAAACCCCTATGCAAAAAACGTCGACATGTCAATTTCGGGCCCGGTTTAGGAATGTTTAGCAGTTGCTCTCTCCGGATTAGATACAACTCACAGACTTGAATATAAAGAACTGCTGCAAGGCTGATTTTAATTCCACTTTATTTCAACAGCCACTGGTCCAGCAAGTGTGTCCAGGCGCTCCTGTAATAGCACTCAAAAGCAAAAGAGGGTTTACGTTGCCAGTGAAACCCAAAGTGCTGGGAAGACAGCGCCACTCTATATTGAAAAGAAAATTGACAATGAGTAACAGCACCTCTGCCTCACTGAAATAACTCTCAAATTGCTTTAGAGTCCAACTGTGTTCTCCTCCAGCTCTGCCAAACCTCTCTCGAGCAGGAAAGTATTCTTTGAGCTGTTCAAGGAGCACACGTCGGTTGGAGTTATGGTTTAAAGCAGTCTGAACTAATGAGACACTGTTCTTTCCTTTAAAGGGTACAATTGCCCTTCCGCTGGAAGAAACTATTTCAGCAAAAAGTTAATATTTTCCCACACCACGATTCCTCGCCGTCAGTGAAAAAGCAGAGTACCTCAAACTCAAATGGTTTTGTAATACTTAGGGAGGACCGCTGTAGCACTCGGCTCTCTGCAGCTCAATAAAGGCTTCAAGGACAGCAGCAGCAGCAAAACAAATGACTGTCTCTGAGTTCTTCCTACATGCAATATGGCATTACCACACAGGTTTAAAAGCTGGTGTCAGTGAGAAATAGTTAGATAAAGGAGGTTCACCAAAAATACAGCCTGGTGGAGTTGTTCTCTAAAGCAGTGAGCTGTTTTTTTAAAATACATGCAATTTTTCCTATTTGTTAGTGGAAGAGCCCTCAGAACAGAAAAGACTTAAAATACACACTTTTTCTAGATAAATCTTTCCCATGAATCAGACCTAATGGTTTCATGACTCAGTGTCCAATGTAAGTTAGACAGCAAATCATCTATGAAAACTTTACTCATCGGCTCTGCTCCTGAAACACATCTGCGGGCTGCTGTTTTGGTTGCCAAGTCTTTGTGATTGACAAATGAACGGAGCTACAGTTAGGTAACACAAATCGGTAATACACGAGGAGACTAAGGGGAGTCACGTGCTGCGAAGGTAAAGATGGATAGTGCTTCACACCCTCCTCCTGCTTCGACACAAGCTTGGCTGCATCACTGCATCCTAAGCACCTGACCCAAGAAGCGTATCAAGAAACATTACACCACATGGACATGTATTCATTAACACTCACAAAAAGAATGTTCTGCTGAAGGCATTGTAGAGTCCCGCAGAAATCCAAACACAGGTAGCACTGAGAACAGCACAGCGGTGCCTGTGCCGTACCCTTCCCGCAACATATATTACCAAATTTCCATCTCTTCAGCGGAGGAGGAAAGCAAAGGGGAAAGACTCCCAGCAGTAAGAACTTCTTTGCCACGAGAGTGCCCGAGCCCTGGCCCAGGCTGCCCAGGGAGGCTGTGGAGTCTCCTTCTGCGGAGAGATTCAACCCCGCCTGGACGCGTCCCCGTGCCCCCTGCGCTGGGGGCACCTGCTTTAGCTGGGGGGGGGGGGCTGGGGGATCTCCAGAGGGCGCTGCCAGCCCCCGCCGTGCCAGGATGATGGGATTCTGTGAAACTGACAACGCCACACCATCATTTCACGAAAGTTACGAACGCGACGAGAGAACACGCACAATACTCTACCACACACTTAGCCCCCAGCTAAGGCTCTGCATCCGACGATGTTCTTTAACGCGTGCCAGGCACAGCCAGCCTCAGCGACTCGCTATACAAGACACTAAGGGGGCGGGGGGGTTTGCCCTCTCTCCTTTAAAGCGTTAACAGCATTAAACATTATGTATGTCTGTTCAAGCTGCATCGCCTAAGAGTCGGCCGAATAACCCAGTCCTTCAAGCAACAATCTCAACAGCAGCTTTTCCAGCAGGACTTTTTTATTACATCTCATTTAAGGACAAGACAGGCCAACAACACGAGATGGTTTTAAGCAGCTCTCTATTTCAGCTGCTGTACATCGCACCCAGCTAGCCCGAATCCCTTCCCGAGCAGCGGCAGGCTACGCCAATGCCAAAAGCACAGAGCGCAAAGCTTAGTAAGTTGTAACACAAAATAACTCAAAAATTTCCTCTTAAAACACCTTCTTGGCCGATACTGTTTGCTCTTTTGAACTCCAGCGACAGTTCACAAAAATATCGGCAGACCTGCCAACGCTGACGGCTTTTTTTCTTATTTCGCGCATCCTAGGTGGGTCGAGAGTCTCCGCAGCGCTCCTTCGGGGACAGACGCGTCCAACGCCACGCGCGGAACACCGTTATCTCCATCTTGCCTTCAGACCTGTTTTCACGCTGCTGCTGCGCAGACAGGCGACCGTCACCCACCCGCACACCTGGCCCACCCGCCGAGGCACCGCCGAAGCGGAACCCGCGCCTCCCAGCGCCTCCGTCGCCGACTGTACGGGGCGGAAAGACCTCGTTGAGCCGAGCCGAGGCGAGCGTCGTCGCTCCCACCTCGGCGGCGTCCCAACCCGGCCGCTGCTCTGCCCGCCAGTGGCAAACA
>VZSC01004302.1:31479-76899 GCA_013398225.1 Steatornis caripensis
CCCGCCGCAGCCGCTCTCCCCGCGGGCTGGGAGGGCCGTGCGGTGCGGTGCGGTGCGGTGCGCTGCGCACGTTCCTGGCGGCTGCAGCGGCCGCCGTGGCTGTGCCTAAGGTTTTTGAAAAATTAATGCATCCCTCGGATTCATTGAGCTGTACTTAAAAATTTCAAACTGCTTTGGGTTTGTTTGCGTTGAAGAAGATCGGGGAATGTAGGTGATGCGTACCGCATGAGCTCCCGGGTGGAAATAGCTGTTCTGCAACTGAATTCCTAACCTAAACAGCTTGAGAGGGGGAAAAAAAGCTTGGTAAGCTTGGCAGCGACAGGAAGGATGGGAGTACCATGAAAGCCAGTGCTTTATTGTACCGTGAGCAATAGCACTTAGTGTCGGAGCAGGCGTTTGTTCTCTGGCTTACCTCCTGGCGCTCTGCTGCAGGTCTTCCTCGTAACCCTGCGGTGACCTGACAGAGCTGAATGAAGGCTACAGGGACATCCTTCAACTCACGGCTGCAGTGCTGCTTCTGTCAGTCACCTCTAAGTGAATTCTGTCACATAATACATGAGATATTATGCCTGAGATAAGCAGTTGCTACCAATTCATGCCATACACGTAGTAACTAGTATCCGCTGTTTAAATAGCCCCAGTAACGCGTGGGCATTAGGCTTCTTGATGTGATGGCTCACATCAAAAAGCAAACTATAGCAGGGGCAAAGGGAGCTGGGATATGAGATTGAGTTTTTGGATACCCTGGACGTGTAACTTGAAGATCAGGCATACCTCGTTAGCAGCAAATAGCCTTCGCCCTCACCTGAATATGAAATGAACTGTCTTTATGTCCACAGCCAGTAAAGGGGACAGAGGTGGAGCTGAGGCACCGCTGGAGCCTGACCTCCCTGTCTGGGTCAGTGCCTCTGAATTCTATCAGAAATACTTTTAAGGATGTTTTCTGCAGGTGGGAACACGGTGGGGACACAGTGGAGGGGAGGGCAGGGCAGGGCAGCTTGTCACCATATCCCCAGGGTGTCAGCAGTGTGGGGAGGCCTCAGTGGTGACTTCCCTGTCCTCTTAAGGGCAGGTGGGGAAGCTGCAAGCAGTAAAGGCGAGCTGATTGTTTCAGTTGCCAAAGGAAGCTTATTTTTCCCCAGATAATCACTTACTCCGAATTTTCCCATTTCTGATTATCACATAGGGAAGTCTCTAATTCCAGCCGAGGGACTAAATCTTTCTCAGTACTAGTTGCTGTCTGCTGCAAGAGATGGCTTCGGCTCATCTGAACAGATGAGGGGGAGAGGGCAAATATGGTCATAGACACCTGTGTCTTCTTCCCTGTTCATTCTCAACAGAAATTGGTATAATTTTTATTAGCTTTCTTGTTTTTGTTTTCTAATCCTGGTAGGAAACTGTTGGGGGAGGTGGAGAGGGGACGCGGAGCAGAAAGAATGTAGTCTCTGCTTCCGTTTGTGAGTACAACTGAGGGAATTAATGAAGATAAAAAAACTTGAGAAACATAAGAGGATTTTTGCTTTCATTTACCTTAAACTGTTTGAATAAGCTAATGGTATGTAGAAAGCTTGTAAATGACAGCTATAATACTCTCCTTTTCCCCCTTCTATCTTGATGTTAAGCGGAAGCACTACCTCACATTACCTACCTTTCCAGAAAATGCCAAGGTGAGCAGCAGAGTGGAGAGTTAGGCAATAGCCTCTGTTGTGTGGGGGGCTGATTGGTTGTTTCCACTGCTGCCGTCAGCTTTGTATTCTTCCAGCTCTAAAATTCATGGCAGGCAAAGATGTGGAAAACTACTCCCAGAGTAGTCTCAACTGTAAATGAATGCAACTACTACACACAAACAATTGGAGCGTAAATACCCTCTGTTAATATAAAGCCTTTTTGTAATACTCTGATCTATAGGCCTGTGAAGCTTTTGCTACCTTTGATTTTTTTTTTACTACACAATAGCTTGCGAATAAGCTTTGTAAGATTAGAGCAAAATATAAGCTACTGTTGCAGCTTACATAGATTTCTCGTGTGAGAAAGAAGGCTGTAACCATAAGTAGTATTTTCCTGTGCTTGCAGCTGAGATTAGCCTGAAATGCTGCTTGCGATGCACAGAGTGATGCTCGATACACCTCTTTGCTCTTAAACTCTGTTCAAGAGTGGCATCTGAAGTGCTCCATCATCCTTTAATGTGAATTGGCAAAGAGAATGACTTTGGCACCACTGCTGTGAGCATTAACAAATCTAGATTTGTTTTTCTTTGGTCTGGGACATGGCCAGCTTGAGCACCTTACAGCTTTTCTGGGTCCGCTTTTGTCAAAGGCGAGGTGGCTGCTGAAATTGGTGCCCGTCCCCGACTCTGCGGAGGCCATGAGACCCAGACAATTTTTGCAAATACAGAAGAGCTGTTGGGCTTTAGATTGAGCATACAGACTGGTCCCAGACCCCAGAGTAGGTTAGCCTTCTGTCACCAGTTTTCCTTTCCGAGGGTGAAAGCTTTCCAAGGGTGAAGCTTCCCACTGCACCGCGCTGTCATGGGGTTGGTTCTGTGCTTAGGTCTATAACAAAGCTCCATCTGTGCTGGCCTCCTCCGCCTCCTACCCACCTGGCAAATCCACGCATTGCTGTGACTACAGAAAGCTACATCGGATGGTTTCGTTCCAATTTCAGTACCTTATTCCTTGAAGATATTCAGTAACTGGAAAGCAGCATTGAATCAACATCTCAAACAGCTCTAGCTCCTGTCAGATGACTATGCTTGTCTGCTTCATGCTACTCCCAGTCTGTGCACCATGGCCTAACTGCAAAAAGTGTGGGAAAGAATATTGAGGATGTGCAATAGATGAACTTGGACTTAGGACGTACGGACAAGTAAATTTTGCTTTTGGAACTGAGCCCTAATGTGTCGCTAAAAACAAGCAGCAGAGTTTGACCTTAATGGAAGTATGAGTGTAGAAAAGCTCCACAGAGAAGCTGCAGGCTGGGTTCACAATCCATTAAGCTGACGTTTAAATACAGATCTTGGAAATGGAGAACTATTGTGGAATTTCACTTAAACGCTCACTGTTACCTTCCTCTAATGCTTTGTTACAACATGGTGGTGCATGCTTTCCTGACTGCTGAAATGGGAATTAGGCAGGACTAGCTTTTAGTCACTAAACCAGTAGCTGAAATGTTGATTTTGGGGGGACAGGGAAAGAGTTGAAGCCTCCTATCCTGTCCTGATCTGTGACAGGATTTAATATAAATACACAAATATCACAGATAGCTAGACACACAGGCTCATTTGCAGACCTAGCAGAAAGCGGATTAACTGAGAAAAGTGAGAACATAAGGACTCCTGGACCATCCAGGGAAGTTGTAAGAGAAGTCTAGCTGACAGTTGTAAGCAACATTTCACTTGAACTGTTTCAGTGTCTCTTAATGATCTTAAACCCCGGCTGTTCATGTGATTACTGTTGGTATGAGCAGTGTTTTGTTCAATGTGCAGGGTGTGTCTGGAAAAATACAGGAGATAATAGAGTGTTAGAGATGCATCTTTGCGCCTGCTAATACCAACATTGCCATAAAGACTGAAATCAAACCCGTATGGAGAACAGATATGGAAACATCAAGTTTTCCTGAATTGTCTTTGTTACATTCTGCAGTGACATGTTAGTATAAAAACTTCAATAGGTTAAGCCTTCTTGGTGACCAATTGGGGTGAAACTCTCTTATTTTACTGGGTAAAGATGTGGGTCAGTCAGTTACTATTACAGAGTGATTAGATTGCTCCAGAGGCTTTGAAACAAATGTAACTAATGAATTAACCTCATTCGCGGAGTGTGAAATGTGTTCTAGGAGAAACGCCAACTAGTTCAAACAATACTAATTATGGAGTAGCAGCAACAAGCAGTTGAAGCTGCAGCTCAGTCGTCGGTGTTCCTGTCACAACTGAGAAAATGCTGTTCTGTACCAAAAGTGCTTGAAAAAAGGTGGGATGGGAAAAGCAACCTGCATTTCTGAAGGTGGGAGCATAAATCAAATCCCTTGCAAGGTCGAATAATCCCGCTTTAAGGGTCTTCTATTCACAAGTGAACTACATACTAGCATTGTGCTGCAGAGCAGTAAACTAGCAATAACTGTATGTGTTTACCATACGGGGAAAGGTGTCCTAGAGTCACCTGTCCATTCTAGCCCCAGAGACCTGGATTTTCACTAACCCGAAATTTTGGGAAATGTTAAAATGAACCATCACTTAAACTGCTTGAGATTTTGGCTGCTCATTAATCCAAGTTTCACTGTAAAACTATTTGCGGTATTTACAGATTTGCAGAACTATTATCTTCATTAAGCCAAAGACATTGTTCAGATCTGGAGTTGTGTCTATAGCTTTGCTTAGGCTGGTAATGGTCTGTGTTCTGGTTTTAAAGCAGGGACTTAAAATGTTTGCAGTGAAAATAAATGCCTTCTTCAGATGAAGAAAGAAAGATGGTGTTATGTCCTAAGTTCTACTCGTGCTATCCAAAGCTTCAGACAGCTTCATTTCAGCAAAAGCTTGAATCATATGCTGTAAAAAAACTTCAGTTCAGGTTCAGTTGCAGGTTATGTGATATGGGTACCCCTGAGTCAGGCCTCAGCTAACGTCCTGAATTTTATACCAGGGTGAGTCCAGTGACAGCTTCATATGCCAGTTGTGAGATTTATTGAGCTCTTATCATGGCTAAATATGATTACACTCAAAGCGTCTGTAAGCTTGTTGCTGTTGTCACTTTCTTGACAGAGAATCAATATTTGATTCACCACATAATTCCATGTTAAGCTCGGATCTCACTTCAGCTGCAGTATGCTGACAGCGCTTTAAAAGTTATGGACAATTGTACGCTCAATTGTTACCTTTGAACTTTTGGACACATGGTATTGGTTTCATGCATAAAAGCCACATGAGAGGTCACACTAGATTACTTCGAACTAATCTTTTAGAGCAATTGCCTTACTTTTGAATAACATGTTATATGCATAATGCTGTAACATCCAGCTATAAGGAATGAAGAAACAGGATAAGAAATTGATTTAGTAAAGTTAAAACAACTAGGTCTGGCAAGCCTGTGACCCGGCTGCTACGCTGCAAGGACCTTTATCTAACCATCATGGAAGATCATGATCCCAGGACTGTCGTACTGAGATGTACCTGCTGATGAGATCCTAAGTGTGCTCCATTACTGAACGTCTAAAGAGCAGTATGGATCTTCCTGGTGTGAGAGAGGTAGTGATCTGCCCTAGACTGGTTCTGTCCTCGCCCAACCCGGGGCATTCTTCCCTGTCCCCTCCGGAAAAGGAAGGTAGCAAAGGAGTCTTCACAGACTTTATGCTGCCACGAATCTTCCCTTTGGTCTGAAGGCAAGATAGAAATCAGAGCCATGAGCTCCCTTGCTGCTGAAGATCCCACATGACTTATTGTAAGAGCGTGACGTTGTGCAAGTGGCTAACCCAGTATCCCCTGATGTGGATCCTAGGTGGCAGGTTGCACAGTTTAAGTAGCAACTTAAAATATGTACAGCTGCAGAACATAGCTATGTGTCTCTACATTTGTCTGGTAAGAAAGCAAAACATTCTGTTTGGTGTTATGGGGAGGAGTGGGAGCCATTACTAATCAGTAAAGGGATGCAAAAGAGCATGAAAACAAAGCTGAGGATGGTAGCTGGGGGTGGCCACGGTACTTCCCTACATTTCAGATGAGAAATCTTGTTCTTTTGCCCTTGACGCTTGTGTGTGCTGTGGCAGGGAAAGCGCTGCCTGTGAATACTAATGTCAGAAAAACAGCCAGCACTAGACTGTAGCTTCAGAAGGGAGTAGTAGGCGCGCGACTGTAGCTGTGCAACAGGCTGCCTGGCCAAGAAGAGTGCTGTCAGGCAACACCGAATTCTGTGAACAAAGTGGTGAGTGTGTAGAACTGCTCACTCCGATGCTTATGCTCTCAGGATGGCGATGGAATCCCAGCAGCAACATCTGGTGTACAACCCCACTTCTTGTTGCAAACAGGTCTGTCCGTGTACCAAAGACAGTAGTTCACTAATAGTGTTGATTTGCGTATGTGTTTGTATATTGCCTTTCTTGAGAACTTGTCCTTCAAAATCAGTGATATTTACCTGGCATAGTAACTCCAGCCCTTCAGCTTTCCCATGTGAGACATTTCCCTGTGCGATGACTCCCATGCTGTAGCAGCACAGTCAGCCCGTCATTCCCCGGCGGGCAGTATTCCTGAACACTGCACTGTGTCAAAAAGGGGTCCCCAAAGGGCCGTCAGCTGCCATCTAGGACGTGGTCGCCACAGAAACTGATGGGATTTACCGTGTGTCTGCTTTAGTTCTTTGAGCTGCTTAACAGCTCGCCACCAATAACAGCGCACATTTTTGCGGCTCAAGGAGTGTCGTGGCAGAGACAGGGCTCCCGTGGCTTGCTTGCGCTGCAGTGCGGTCTGTGGAGAGATCTCGGGAAGAATTCGCTGGAGAGGGTCTGGTACTCCCTGCTTGTACGCATCACCTCGTATGCCCCTTTTCTGTAGTTGTAGCTTCCTCATAAAGATGTACTAAGATCCCATGGGCGATTTGTCTAGAGATGAGGAAAGGGCTCCTGGCACATTTCCACCACCACATTTTGCTTATGGTTTGACCAGGTTTGTCTGACCTAGTTCTGTTTCTGTTCATAAACTGGGCTTAATGGTGAAGTCCTGGAAATGTTCCCAGCTGCTGAAGCCAGGCTGTTCCCTCTGCAGTAATTAATTGCAGTTCAAAAGCCCTTCACCAGCTATGTATCATAACATTAACATTGAAAAACATATTCTCTGGGATTCTAAGCTTTGAACAAGCGTCTTACGGTGGCAAGACTTATTTTCAATATCACAAGGGCACCATGGGACCCTGCTCATCAGTTGCTTGCTGCTAAGTACATACTGAACTGGAAAATCTCTTTCCTGTGTACCCATTACAGAACTGTTATCACAAAATAAAATGAAGCTTTGGATTGTTTTTACTAAGCTGGGTGTGATTTTTTTATTCCAGTGTAACTTTCCATCGTTTGCAAAACATGATTTGGGAACAAGTGCAATAAATTGAAGCTTGACACCCAATAATAACTTGAATACCATGAGGCTCCTAGAGAGTGCTCAACAATCATTACAGACAGGAAGAATTGCTAGCACTGACCATTTAGCAAAGAAACAACTGTTGGTTGAACAAAGGGTACCTAAATCGTACTAATTAGATCTAAGTCACATAAAAGACATAGCAAAGAACTGTCCTGTTTTCTGTGTAGGGTTAGCTTCATCCACACATACTTTGGACTTGTCCAAATCTCAGGTCACCTTCCATGAATTTAGCTTACTGGGCCAGTAAGTTAAAACTACACAAAGGACCTCAGGTCCTAAACTTGCAAAGCTTCCCTGGCCTTTACAGTTTAAAATGCAGGTTTCCTTGTTGTGGTTGCTGTTACGAATATGCAACCTGCAACTCAAAACGTGGCGTCTGATCCCCCTTAGCAGTTGCACCCTGTCTCAATACGCCATTTAGTACACACATCTTTAACAGAGAGCGCAGGAGACCACTGTAAAACCTGTTGATTCTACTGCTTTCTAAAAAGCGTGAGTTCCCCTGGATCAAATATTCATGTGCTTAAATTAGCTACTCACTATGCGAGTTGTAGGGGAACCTCCTTCTGGCATTGCAGCTCCTGTGATGGCTCCTTTGAGATTTCCTGGACCTGAACTGTGGCAGCTGCTCTTGCTTCCAGCTCACTGAGAAGCGTGGAGCTAACGCCACGAGCTGGTACCAAGTTCCAGCTGGGAGCTGCTGGGTACCTGCCCTGCTGAGGAGGGGTCTTCTGAAATGTCACGGTTTGGGGAGGGTGAGTTGCTCCTGGTCGAGGTGCACAACCTGAGGTCTATGTTTGATATCACTGAAGACCAACTCAATCAACTTAATTTCCAGCAAAGGCCAGAAGTCCTGTGTAAACAGTGCTTTCACGCAGATGAAAGTGACTAGGATGGGAAGTGACTACTTTAGAAGTTAGGAGTCCTCCTCTGCGTAATATATATCCCCTTCTTCAAAACAAATCGCATCATAATTTCTTCTATGTCCAATTCTAACCTCTCAGCAGCGTTACTTGTTGCTCATTAATTTCTGTGCAACCATTGAAGCAAGCGGGAGGATAAGATTTTAAAGCCTCATGTTACAAAAGATTAATACAGCTTTTTTGTTGAGAGGGTGTGAGCCCTGACCCCATTGCCTGCTGTTGAGGAGTGCTCAGAGGCGCCAGAGATGGGTCCTTCAGCAGGGATGCCCCGTGTAAAGTGGAGTTGTCTTACTAACTGTCTGCTAGTAGGAAGGCAAATCATACAGATGGCCTTGCCAGTGTGCTTAGAAGGGGAAGCAATATATTGTGCTTGGGCTGTACTGCATGTTAAAGCGAGACAGACTCGCTGGAAGTGAAGGGGAAAGGAAGAGTTTGAAAAATAAGTAGGATCAGGGCCTTAAGGAGCTGTTAGCTATCAAAAACACTGCCACTGAAACATTTGAAAAGGGAAGCTTCCAAAAGCTGGACGTTGCTCATAGGTGCTGTTTCTGTAACTGCCATGATCATCAGCTGCAGACTGAGGTCAGGACTCGGATGTATTTTGCCTGCTGGAAAACATTTCCTCTGCTTTGAAGAGGCTGCTTAGATTCCTTCTGCTGCCCTTGAGTTATTTGCAAAGTTTGCCTTAGCTTTCCTGACACGTGGAGAGGGAAGGGCTGGTCCCCTTGGCCAACATCTGCAGGTGGACAGCGTGTTAAAAGGAGAGGTCAGGCATGGTTCAGTAGCTTTCAAAGGAGGTCTTGGGTATTTTAAGCACAACGCTTCATTGAAAGTCAAAAGGCTGAATTGTGACACCCTTCAAAGAAAGCGAAGGTGTTACTTCTAGGACAGCTCCTGTGGCACTAGCACGTCCCTGAAAGTGTTGCTGAGGCAGCAAAACTACCACGTATCTGCAGTGTGGAATAGGTTGCTTTCAAAGCATCTTGGTTGCATCAGAAAGATTTAAAGTCAAATCAGCCATCGTAGAATTTAATAAAGCAAGTGAAAAAATTCTGCTGTGGTCTCCAGGAGCAGGACTTCAGGTATACTGTCTTGAGAACTGTAAATGCTTATTTGTGTTTTTATCTATTCACTACTTGATTTGAAAAAGGTATAGTAGACCTTTAAATACTCCCTGAGCAATTCGGGGCAGGGGCTCTAGTGTTAAGCTATGTGTGACCTGGGACACAGTACTCTCGAAGCTGAGAGAAACTATTGCAGCAGAGGTTCTGTTTCTTAGACTGGAAAATGGGATGGGAAACTCACTCCTCATACAGCTGACAACCACATGTGCTCATCTGCTGGAGCAATGCTTGCTGAATAGACCTAGAATTGCTGTTGCCTCGCAGAACCTGAAATCTGGATGGCAAATGGCTGCCTAACATGAAATACTTGGCAGAAGTCTCAAAAGCTAATTTCACCTCTATACTTTCTTCTTTTAGGGAAATGGGTTGAATTGGAAGCTGATACGTTTGTTAGAAGTACCATGCTTAGAATTTACCATTGTTAGAAGTACCATTGTTAGAAGTTTACCATTTACAAGCTTACCATTGTTAGAAGTACCATGTACCAAGAGTACAAAAACATCACTGTTTTTTAGGAATAGCGTAGGCTCTGTAGGTGCGAGTCATGGTCTGTTGGAATTAACGGAGGTAAAATCTTAAGCAAGGGCTTCAGGATGCTGGTAATCAATGGCGACCTAAATTGCATATATCCAGAACTTTGCTTCGTGGCTCTCACAGCTAAAGAAACTTGTGACTTCAGTTAAAAATGTTCTCTAAGGATGTACCAGTCCTGCCCCTAAACTTGCTTGTCTGATGCCTGTCTGACTAATTTACGTGGGTGGAAACAACGGATTTCATGGCCCGAGGCCCCACCTTCGGGGGACAGGGTTCAACGTTCTAGCTGGGGTGGGTGCAGGGTAAGAATCAGTGCCTCTTGGTTTGCAAAGCTGAGGGGGCACACTGCTCTGCAAGTACGCTGATTTTTGGGTTGCTGCTCTAGGAGCCAGATTAGCCGCCAAGGATTACTGTAAGGTGTGAAGGTCTGCTAGTGGGTAGGAAAACGTCAAGAGCACAGCTTTGGTAGCGATTACAATTGCACGCTAGTTCTGCATGCTTTCAGTAAATCGACTGCTCATGGCAGAGTGAAGGACCTAGTCTTTTCTCTGGGGTTATGAGATCCATCCAATGTTACTGTACTCGCAGCAGCCTGTTCTTTCCTGGGTGCCTAAGCTCAAGCAGGGAGCACGGTGCGATAACTCTGCATCTTACATCTTGTAACAATACCAAGAGGAAGTGTCCCTCTTAAGTGAAAATGGGGAAGCAGCTGGGAAGGACAGAGTAAAGTGAAGCAACTTCATAACCAAAACAGCATTGTGGCATTGCAAAGAAACAGAGAGAGAAGTGAGGAGTGACTTCCAAGAAAACTTTCCGTCTGTTATAGTTAATTCATTTACTATGGCAAGAGTGAGTGATCTTGGAGTGACTTGGAGCTTCCCCTATCGCAGTAACCAAAACAAAGATGTAATAGAGTTGTTGGTTCCTCTGAACGGTCTGCCTAGAAACCTTTCAGTGGGATTTTTGGCAACCGCCACTGCCTCTGATGTTAGAAGCAAAACCAGAGTCAACTTGGAAGTGTAGCATTTAGTGGGAAATGGGGCAGTTAAATAGCAGGATTGATCACATTTGTCCAATGGCTATCTCTGTAACAGGGCTGATAAAAGGCAATGCATAACCACCTGTTCCCGCAGGAGGCTGTGCATGACCACCTTCTGGTTGTGTCCCTGTACCTGCGCTGGAGACATGTTTGAACTTGATCCAAAATTCTGGTTCAGTGTTTGTGGGAAGCATTCAGAGCAAAACAGATGTGAAGGCTATGTAACAGATGGGTCAGTTCGGGGCCTGGGAGGACAACATGTGGCACACGTGAACTTGCAGCATTCCAATGGTCGTGAACCTTCAACTGCACTGAGCACCTTACGGATCAGCGGGCACATGAATGCGCCGGGGAAGGAGTCGAGCCTGTTGTGGCTGCTGGCACAGAGCACTGGGCTAGCGTTTGCCTGTGGAAGGTGAGTTTTGCTAGACAGCTGAGTGACAGTAAGTAGGGGCTTTTCTGTGTAAAAAGGGAGTACTGAAACCACTTGTGAAGTGTTTCAAAATGTATCGAGAGCCAAATCCGAGATGTCTGTCAGGTAGAAATGCATCTGGCTTGTTGCTGAACTGCATAGGTTGCAGGGACAGCCAGGTTAAATATCATTAATCGGATGTGATCTCTATTGAAACATGTGGCAAGAGTGTGCACAGTGTAAAGAATGAAACAAGCCTGGGGTCTTTTCCAAGCGGGGGACACCAACAGACTTCTGTCCTGCTTTCACCTCAGTCTCCTGGGACAGCTTGTCTGGTAACAGTTAATCGAATGCTCACTTGGATATGTATAAAGAAAGGGCTCAGCATTCAAACCGTATGGCGCATGGGTGTTGTAAATCAGCGTAACCTGAAAGAAGCAAACGAACTGTAAACCTGCTGAAAGTGCTCTAAGCTGCTCTCAGCTGCTTCAAAGCACCTGTGCAACAGCAACAGAAACAGGGCATCATCGCACAGAAAATCAGCACAGCAATGGCCAAGTTGTGCTTTGTGGTGAGTATAACATAAAAGAAGGAGCCAAATAAGTGAAAGGTGGGGAACAGTTCCCTATGCACGTGGTTGAGGAGGACTTTTTGGCCCCAAAGAAGTTAATTCCCCAAGAAGAGGTTAGTGGTCATCTGGCAACTGAGGTTAACAGAGAGATTGTGGGTGTCTTGTGACTAATGCTAGCGTTAAAGTAATTTGAGTCCCGCTTTTATCCATGATGCAATAAGCTTTAATAAAATTATGAGTTTGCCGTAGATCTCAGACTTTATTAATCATCTGAAAATTTGTGATAATTGGCATAATGCGTGTGATGGAAGAGCAACTTCTGTGTCTCGCAGCCTCTTTCCATCACTTTAACGTGCTCATTGAAGTAAGACAACACTGGAGTTCATAGTGCCAATTGATATGATCAGTCTCAGAGTGAGCTTCCTTGGGGCGTCCAGTCAGCAGGCTGCCTCCCGAAGAGTCCCGATGGTGATATTCACTTCAGCATTTGTCTGATCGGAGTGCACCGTAAAAATGTGTTAAAAGTTGAGTGGATCAGTTCCAGACAAGCTAACGATGAACGCTTGCAAGTGAATCGTTATCTCCATGAATTAGACTTTAGACTTCAGCTGTCTCAGTTGAAAGAAAGAAAACATCTCATTACTTTACATCAGCTCTGGCTCTGGGACACAATTTCTCTGGTCTCATGTAAAGTGCTTGCAGGTGTCTAGTGCACCATATCATTGCAGAGATAAAAAAGGAAATAAAGTAACCGGAGAAGCTATTTAAGAGTTCCACATCTTCGGGTGCTTTTTTGTGGGGGGTTTCCTTGCAAGAAAGACTGTTGTGAGGACACAATTTTAAGCCGGAAAACAATGGAGGCTACTGACTTTGCCAGAGAAAGCTTTCTCTAAACACAGCCTGAGCTTAGTAAAGGTTCTCACTGGTTTTAACCAGGCGTTACATCTCATCTGCCTAGCGCAGCACTGGCAGCTGTGCTGCTACAGCCCAGTTGCATATTTCCTGCAAAGCAACAGGAGAAACCCCGTTTTTATGTTAGAAATGACTAGGCGCGATTGGTTTACGTTGGCACTAGTGAATTGGCTCACGAAATAGGGATCGATACTATTCTTATCGATCTGTCTCCTTTTAATCTTAGTAATGCCCAGGGTAGAGCTATCAGGACCCTGAAGATACTAACAGTCCTCAGTGGCTTTGACCAGCCTCACCTAGGCCCTCCTCTCCCACACCCCTGGCTCTGGACCACAGGAGCCCATCAAGCCCATCGAGCTCAGTCCAGGGTCCCCGCTCACTGCCTGAGCTCCGCTGGTAGAGTGCTGCTCTCCAGCTCAGCCACGTCCGCCCCGAGGCCTGTGCCTGGCCATGGACCCTGGTGATCTTGATCCCAACGTTTTGATTGATTTTCTTGCTTGACCTTGGACCTGTCTTATCGCTATGGACCTGCCTGGTGGTCACCAGGCTGTGTCTGATGCTGGTTACCCCAGCCTGACCTGTGGCTTGGCTTCGCAGCTTGGCCTCGGACCTGCCTCCTTGCCACAANACGTTTTGATTGACTTTCTTGCTTGACCTTGGACCTGTCTTATCGCTATGGACCTGCCTGGTGGTCACCAGGCTGTGTCTGATGCTGGTTACCCCAGCCTGACCTGTGGCTTGGCTTCGCAGCTTGGCCTCGGACCTGCCTCCTTGCCACAAACGTGTCTGGCCATTTGGATGGGTTGGTGCTCCGGGTAAGAGCCTGGCAGGACAACACTGGCAAAAACCCGTTCCATTGCAGGGATTATTCTGTTTTTCAAATCTGGCTTGATGCCCTTTCCTGTTAAAGCTTTAGGGCACGTGTAAACCAAGAAGCTAGCCTGGTTAATTTTCAGTGAAGAGCTTACTGATGCCAGTGAAGTTTGTCACCATATTGGTTTTTTAGCTTGTTCCAAATCACTTTTTCGAGGCCAGGGAAGTGATGACTGAGGCTGAGCAGTTGAACCACTAAGGTTGCAGCCGTGCTGCCTAGACGGGAAAACAGCAGAAGCAATTCAGTGTGGTCACCTCCTGTGTTTACCTGCTCTTAATTTTCATGGGTAATGAGCTCTCTTCAGACGATTTAGCATTCTGAAATGAGCTTTTGGTTAGTTCTATGGGAACGTGAGCTCTGTGGCAACCAGCACAAAAAGGGAATTGAACAGAACATTGTGCTACTTCGCATAAATCCGTAGTACATGTGCATTTGAGTACTGTATGCGATATCTAACGGCCGGAATGGAAAGAGCTCAGAAGGGTAAGTGAAGCTATAGATCTGCTTGTATTTTTTCTTTTAAGTTGGGACTTCTTAGCTAAGTTACTAAATACAGAAAATCATACCTGAGCAGAAGCTGCTAGGGGCTAGGGGAGTCATGATGCGATTCCTTTTATACTCTTCCCTAGGCAACTTCTTTTCGCCGTACCGAAATAGGATGTTAGGCTGGACTACCCTTTTCTGTGATCTGGTAAGGTGGTTAGTGATGCAGTGAAATACTGCTGAGCACTTCTAAGGGGTCATAATACCATGACTATTTCTCGGTCTTACTGTTAGGTTGGATGCTGACTATCTTAGGTTGGTCAAGGGAATGGACAGTCATGCCCATTTAAAACTTGGCAACATGCGGCTTGCTATCACTAGTTAGGAGGACATATTAATTTTCTGATAACGGAACTCCTAGCTTCATCCAAAGAGAAAAGTATGCACTATATAAAATATATACACTTAGTCTCCAGCAATCCTATAAACTCATTCTATCTGATGAAGCATACAGTGACATTTGACTGACCTTGTCAGCTGGAGGGGTGAATGGATAAGATAAACGAGCTTTCAGTCTCTGACTGAACATATTTACTATGCTGGGTAGGAGGTCAGTGTGACTCATCCTTTCCTTTTGCTGGATAGCCTGGCATTTGTAGAGAAAAATCTGTCCTTCTGTTGAATGCTTCCAGAGATGTCGTGCGTCTTGGTACTTGATTGCACGACAGGGTGCCTTTCCAAACTGACACCCAGTTTCTGTAAAGCTGCTGCACCTTGGCGAGGCTTTCTGAGAGTGATTCAGTGTGAGTGTGTGAGTATTGTGGTTTGGTGCTAAAGAGCAAAGACCTACCTGGCACCACAAGGCCAGTAACCGACTGCATTCCCTAGCATGCCACGGGCTGCTGCAGCTTGAGAGCGCGCTTGTCTGGATCCTGCTATCCAGATGGTGGAGTTGCTTCGAGGAGGTGCCCTGACTCGCTCCTTTTCTAAATAACACTGCCGTGAATGGGGAAAGCGGCACGTGGCTTTTGTGCTGAACCAAACACTGCATTTAATTTAAGGAGACTGCCTGATATCATGCTTGAAGAAGGCAGCAGGCTCAGCACAGGTCTAATTCTGTCCAGGTAACAGCAAACCCAGAGAAGAACAGTGATCAGCTCTTACTGCCTCACTGAGAGCATGCCTCAGTTTAATAAGCTGCTTCGAAAAAAAGGCCCCCGAGGAAACAGTTCTCTCTACGTGAAGATCTCTATAGGAGTTTAATGAGGTGGCGTCCTTTCAGAAACAAACTTGCTTCTTCTCAAGTCTCTTTAACAACTGAGCCTCTAGTTCCTAATTATCTTGTTCTTTTTGACTGGGACAGCTAAATAATTATGATCTGAGCTGGGTGAATGAATGCAGCAAAGTGATGCTCTTAAATGCAATCGGCCACCCATTGCTCTAACAAAAAGTGTGATAACGTAGTAACACAGCCTTGCAAGAGATCGACACGAACGTAAACGCTGCAAAATGTTTGCAGAAGTTTGCCTAGGAATTAAATCAAGGTGGTTTTACCTTGTAAGTTGATACAAATCCTCCATGTTACAGCTGAAGCTTTCAGCGATTTCTGAAAAAGCATGACGTTAAGTGAGCAGAAACCTAACCAGTAATTGATGGATCTAGTTGCGTGTCCCTGTCACCACACTGTCTCCGATACGCAGACCAGACTGGGACAGAGTCCTTAGTGCAGCTTCTAAGCAGCTTTAACTGTACTGCAGTGCTGTTAGAGGCCTCATCATGCTAACGGTTATGAACGCTCAACCTCCAAAGCGAGAAAGTAGTGCAATAATAAATTTATCCAGCACCCTGGCCATTATTAGCTTGCATAGGAAGGCTAAATGCAAAAAAGAGGTGGAGGATTACTGGAAGCAAATGGATATTATTTTTTTCCTAGCTGTCTAGACAGCTAGACAAATTCCAGGTTAATTTTTCAAGACACTGACTGCAAGATGTTTTAACACTTCATCATTTATCATGAGTGCAATCTGCCCAGATTGTCTGGTAGTTATTGATCCTATATCCAACAGACTCGAAGGTTTTTCAAGGTTATATCGCTTGACGAAGTAAAAAGTATCCCCATCCAAGATTATAATGAGTTTGCTATGTTTCTGGGTTGATGGATGAAATACAACGGTGCCTGAGGTTGTGAAAGTAGTATAGGAGCAAACCCTTGAACAGATTGGTCTGAACAACACCTGTGAGTCCAGATCTCCTTGTACTAATGTAAGTGTTCTTGGACTTAAAGCTTAGAAGTAAAGCAGAAGGAGAGTTCAGAAAAATCGTAATACTCGAGATCCAGGTATAAACATACCACATTTGAAATGGGAGTATAGAGAAACGCGGGTATGTTCTCATAGCCGCGCAGCACAACTGTTTCACCCTTCTCCCTCCCAGTTCTGCTGTTGATGTCAATCTTCTCCAATCTGGTGCATGAAGAAGTGTTTTCTAGGTGTGAGAGCAAACACCAGACTTCACCAATATGTTTCTCTGCGCCTTGTGTCTGTTGCTTTCATGCCCTGCTGCAGCTAGCGAAGGCAGCAATCCTATTTAGGGCTTAGTTTCTGCTTCTGACAGACTCCACCCAGCCCTGACTGGAGTTGTAGTATGTGAAATTCAAAAAGCGGCTGCTGGGGAAAACCTCTCTGGGACAAAACCCCAGGGTAGTCCATGCTGCTTGGCTTGAGAGGGTTGTGTTTGGATGAAGTGATGGCGTTTGGCACAGCATCATGGAGCAGGAGGCAGCGGCACTGCAGACATATGATGGATAACAAGCTTGTGGCCCAGAGCAGTTGCTCGCATCAGACCTGTGCAAATTCATACAGTGTATGATTAACACTTGGTATCAAGCAGAATCTTAAAAAGCTGTTCACGAACAGGGAAGGAAAGCTTATAATGCTTCATAATGATAGCTCTTACAGAGAACTTGCTATTCAGTACTTCATACGAAGCCATCTGCCACACGGAGAGAGCACAAGGGAGACGCATCGTAGTTCCTAACGTGGGGCGTGACCTGCAGTGCAGCAGCCAGAAACCCCGGTATGACATTCCTTTGATGTAGCGGGGATTGTTACCCCCGCAGAGTCCACAAGCTAAATTTAAATGTGCTCTGTCAGTGATTTGTTGCCCAACCTTGAGGTGTAGGAGCTGAAACTGCTTCATGGCCTCCTGCAGACGTGGCAAAGACGCTTCCCTAGCAGCTCCCGTGAGTCCCACACTGTGTTCTGTGCCCACGCCCCTTCCAGAGTTAACGAGGAAGATTTAGACGTGAGGCATTATTGCATCTTGAACATTAAAAATCTGATTGGCACCACAAGATTCCCCCTTGAGTGGATCATCTACGCAGGGAAGCAGTAAGTCACAAGCTTCTACATGTTTAGTAGCATAAGTAATGACAGCACCCAGGTTTGGTACGAGAGGGAGCACCAGTTATGATCTGTTGAAGCATCAAATTGGAAGATGGAACTGCATACTGTGTGCTGGAAATAATTAGCTGATCTGCTTTTATGCTATACTCGAAATTTGTTTTCTCTGTTCAAGCAAAACCACTCCACTATCCTTAGACAAAAGTACCCCTAGTACTTTAGTGCGGAGAAAGTAACCCTGAATATTACTTTATTTATTAGCACCGGGCAGTACAAGCATAGGAACGTAGCAGCATGACCTGAATGAAATGACGGTGAGCTGAACAGCTCATCATGTAATCTTTTCTGCAGCCGACACTCATTAGTGCTCCAGCGCAGTCTAGTCTGTGTATGTTTCCATTTAAATTTTCTATCAATTTTCTTACCCAAGCTCAACACTAAGTGTCTTTTATGTGACATGCCAGCTGACGTCGCTGGTGAATGCTCACATCTCTATCACTTTATGTTCAGCCATACATTCCTTTGGCCTCTGACCCTGTTGCTTGCTTCCATTCTCTTTAGGGTGCCTGGTGTGTATTTTAGCTTGAGTTTCGACTGCTGTTGTGTTCCCTGGATTGTTAATCACAGCTATGGGCTGGAAGAGCTGACGTGTATTGCAGCTGTGCTTTTTCGGCAGGAGAGACTTTCTTGGTTGGGAGGACCCCAGAAGTTCATTTCTAAATAATCAATGAATACGGAATATCCCAAGGAGAAGTCTGCCCTGGCTTCAATGAGAGCCAGGGATTTACTCAATATAGTAAGTGAAGTAACGCTTATTCTCGGGAGTCAGGAAACAGCTTTATCTTCTGTAAAGACACTTGAGAGATGTGAGCAGGGAGTCTAGTCTACTGTATGGGAATGCTTTGGTGGTAGTCAACATAGGTTAAATCTGGCTGTCTCGTAACCACGTGAGTAGTTTCCTTCCCTTCTTGGGAGGGATTAGCAAGTAAAACCACTAAGGGTGTATCCAAGCACTCGAGACTTTTTGAGAAATGACTGTGTTTCAAGAGCACATCTGTTACCCACATTGGTGGGCCAGTCTGTCCAACTGCAGTTGCCTTTCCGTCCGGATTTTGGCGATAACCATTTCCAGCAAACTTGGCTGGCAACAGACGTGCCAGCTTCAGTCTAACTGTGCACCGCAAGGGCGATTCACGGCAGTCAGTTACTGAGTCACAACTGCACTCAGAGATTTTTGATTGCAGTAAAAAGACACTTGCTGAGTGAAATGGACTGAGTTTTGGTGGACTTAGGAATCGGAGCACAAAATTCTGTCTTTTCCAGCCGGTTTCCCCTGAAATCTTGAGTATTGTCTTTTTAATTGTCTCGGAATCAGTGACTCCTCTCCGAATGGGGCCATCACAGCTGACAACCCTGCCTGTGAAATCTCTTCACCGCTCTTCAAATACTTCTAATTCATTTCCCACAACCATATGGCTGTCATGAGGATTTAACCTCTGTTCTCAGTGGGGTTTTCGTTTCCCCAGGCAGATGAGAAGCTTGCCATATACCATCCCAGCAAATACGACCGCCACAGGCTTGTTACATCATCAGAAAAGATGCAAGCTGCTTTCTGAGAAATAAAATAACTAAAAGGCTAGAGCATGTGGAAAATGCAAAAAAAAAAAAAGAAAGCTTCAGAAGAAAACTGAAACGAGCTTCTGGCAAAACCAGTAAGATTCTTGTCCTTGATAAATGATGGAAACTACTACATGATTTTAGCAATGATGGAAGTCAAATGCATCATAGTTCCCTGGGTCTGTTGCTGTGTAGTTTCTTACGGCTGCATCTCATTTTTAAAAGGCAGTATGATAGCACTGCTCTGAGCGCTGTGGCAATAGCTAAGCTTTAGCCATCATATCGGAGGCTTGAGGCAGAGATAAGTCACTTAATGTTTTTATCTCACCAGGCATATGTTTGTTACGCGACCCTCACATTGGGAGAGCCCTTCTTCCAAATTTGCATTATCCCACCCTGACTGATGAGTTTATAGCTGGTGCGGGGAAGGGAAATGCCATTGTGCCAAAGCGCAATTGATTTCCTAAGTCATCTCAGCCCGTATTTTCTTCTACTCTTCCACACCGCTCCCCTTAATATTCAGCGTCATATGCTGGAGTTCAGGTCAGGCCAAGACAAACTGTCAATGTTGAGTGCTGCATGTGCAGGAAAGGAATAGTCTAGTAGAGGTAGTTGTGGTGGCAGCAGCAGGTTTCTAAGAATAGATTACGTAGTAGGCGTGTTGTACCATTGATGTCTTCCCTGAGCTCCGTAAATAGTGGACTGAACTATTACGGGCGGCTACTCCCCCACTAAGCTAGTATTGGTTAGGGAAAAGCAACACTAACTTAGTTTCTGTGTAATAAGGGTTCTCTACTGTTTGAAGCCAAGGAGCTTTACAACGTTCTGGGCATGGTGTTTTGCAGCTAGATTCGAATACATAAGGCAAAATAATATAAATGTGTTATTGGAACTTAAACCTAAGGATAAGCAAACCGAACTGATTAGACTGAAAAGGGAATTCTCTCCAAAGGCACAGTGTATTCTGTGCTGATTCCATTAAGGATTTTATGGCTTTAGATATGGCTGAGCGTAATGCTTTTACATGGAGGAACAGCATGATGGATGATGATTTTTAGAAGCGAAATAGCAGTGCTGCTCTTCAGCTGCGCTTGGAGTTGCTTACCAGCTTTTCTCTTGAGATTTAATTAAAAAGAATATACTGTCCATCTTCATATGGAAAAACTGGCATACTAGAAACATCGGTTTGCTTTGATGTTACTGATTGGTGCTTAAAAAGCAGATGTATCCAGGTGCCATACTTTTATTTAATGTGACTGATTATCATAAATACTGATGCTTTCTTGTAACTCATGGATCTCGGCTTTATGGCCCTGGGAAGCCACAGGAGGTGCAGCCTCAGTTTACAGACTTGGAAAGACAGCATACGCGAAACAACAAGTTGTTCGGTGTTGTCCGTCATCGCAAAGAAATTCCTCTGCCCACTCCTTCCTGTTGCCTTCTGGATGGGAGACGATCCTGTGAGCTTGCGGGGTGTTGCCGTTAGCTCCTCATGACAACGCCGAGCTCTCCAGCTCCCCTAATGCTACTGCTGTGATACAACCCCATACACGTACAACGTGGCGCCGAGCGACATAGTGGAATTGTGGCCAAGGTGGCAATTTCCCTGCAAGGTGAAGATGCTGATGATTTTGCAGTGCGTGTTTTAGGAAGCAGGATGTGTGAGCACACAGTGCTGACCTTTGCCACCCCTGTTCCCTTGGTCCTCAGGGCTAGCAGAGCATCGAAGTGATGTCAGGATGCAGCACACTGCCTGCAGACAGATTCTTCCAGAGAAGAGTAAAACTCGGGACTCCGGGGCCAAAGTGTGACTCTGGAAGGTGTAAGGAATTTGTGCGGTAACGTTAAGGGAGCAACAAGCAGGAAAAATAGGTGAGGGAGAAAAAATTATTTCATATAGCGTAAAGCAGCCAGAGCAGAACACGTGAGGCCTGTGGAAATGAGGCTGGCAGCTTGTAACCTGGTATGTCTTTCCTGGCGTCCTGCCGCGGCCGTGCAGGCTGCAAACTTTTTACGGCAATGTCTTGACAAATCTGTCCCACTACTTTCACCTACTCCAGGAGTTTGAACCCTATCTGGCCTTAGAGTAATGAAGGTACGTAAGCTGATAAAGCTAAGGATAGATGCGGTGGGATTGCAATGAAGAAAAAAAAAAGAGGCTTTAGCTTTTACCTTTGACTGAAACGTATTTGTAGGACAAGTTATTTGCAGATTAGCTCCAGTATGAGTGTTGTATTTCTTTAGTGAGTAAACCCTTCGCTTGACTGCAGGAAAGCCATAGCTTTTTGCATCTCTTCTGTGGTAACTACTAGAAGTATAGCTGGTACAAATGCATTAGCGAAGCATCAAAGCCAGCTCAGCAGCGAATTAGTGACTATTTCTGTTGCTGAAAAGGCTGGAAGACTGCTCATTCTTATAAGACATCTGTTGTTATATTTCTGCTAAGCCAGTACAAACAACTTTATTTTCTAATTGCTATTTGAGATTATTCTGCTTCTGAAAGTTTAGTCTTAACTATGCGACTATTTCTGGAATAGATGTATGCTTGCCTGGAATAAACATGAGGTAAGAGCAAGAAAGGCTTGGTCCATCAGACACAGAATTAGGAATAGTGGTTCAGATGCTCATGCTCTGAATCGGTCATGTCAGGAAGTCTTCATCTAGTTAAATTCTTTGGACAAAAATTATGAGAAACTGCCATTTCAGTTGGGTTAGTCCCTCTGTTCATACTGTACGGATCGTGAAAATGTTGAATGAACTACCCTTGGAGGTATATCTGCAGAAAAACACAGCTAAAAGAGATCATTAATGACGCATTTCTGGCAGTTGTGCATAATACATTTATTTTTATATCTGATGTTGCAACCACTTCAAAAACAGACTTTTTATGTCCTCTCTTTCCCGGGCAACAGCTTCAATCAGCTTTACTAACAGAAGCCTTTTTTTGCTGGTGTTACGGGAAACAGCACTTAATGGCCTCTAACCAAGTAATGGGAGAGTATTTCCCATAGTAAACCCTAGGTCATTGCCAACATTTGCTATATACTACTGGCATTTAGGACAGAGGAGGGGTGTTTGTCATTCTAGTAAACAAGATTCAGAATGTTTTGGGAATACCAGAGGCACGGCCTCACAGCTTGGTGATTGCCTACAAGGGATTACCTTCCCTTCTCTAAGCTTTAGGGGCGATTCCCACGGAAAGCTGTTGCAGCCAGATAATTTGTACGACTTCCGATCTTCTGCTCATCCTTTGTCTAAGAAATTATTTAAAAGAAGGTACAAGGTCTCTCTGTCCCAGTTTTCCCGGCTGCATTTTAAGTGCTAGTAGCAAACATGGACATGGTAAGGTGTTTGCTTCATATGACAGTTCCGGGTCCATGGAGCTGGAGCAGGTCTTCCTTGGGAGCACAACCAATATTTTTGAGTCCCGTGCATTCCCTAAAGACTTCCTCTGTATTCCTGACTGAGTGTGACATTTGGAGTGGAAAGACACAATCGTATCTGCTCAAATCTTTTCCGCCGCATCTAGTGTAATTGCCAAATTGAATCCTGTGATAACGTAAGGGCTCGATTTATTGTAGCCAGCCTGTGAGATTTCTAACAGAGTTGCGTAATGCTAGGCTGCTGTACAAAGCCTGGTATCTGCAATTACATGAGACCATCTCTTTTCCTCTAGGACAAAGGTGGTTGTAGTGACATTTGAAACGTGGCCTGAGGGAACGCTCCTGCTAAAAAGGAGCAGCTGATTTTTTGTTATTCTGGGAGGCTGAGCATATGGTGCAGCACAAGGCCAAACAACTTTCTCCCTGTGCTTTGCCAGCCTGTCTTAGTGTTCCCTGCAGTCTTCTCTCCCTCCTTGGCAGGCAAAAGTTTTGCGTGTCTCTTTTCCGACCAATTAGATACAGTGTTAAGACATTGCCGTTCCCTATAAACCTGGCTTCATCCAACATGCTAGGAAGTCTTGGCCCAGTAGCCATGTGGGCAGTCTAATGCCTGTATTACAAAGAGGTGGATGCCCTTTACTTCACTCCTGGCACTGCACTTGGTCGAACTTATTACTGTATTTTTCCACAATATTATCAACTGTGGTGTCCAAATGANCTTCATCAAACATGCTAGGAAGTCTTGGCCCAGTAGCCATGCGGGCAGTCTAATGCCTGTATTACAAAGAGGTGGATGCCCTTTACTTCACTCCTGGCACTGCACTTGGTCGAACTTATTACTGTATTTTTCCACAATATTATCAACTGTGGTGTCCAAATGATCTTCACAAAGTACTGACACAGGCCTCTGCTCCACGGTTTCCTCTCTGTTGAGCGGTTGGTTGAGCTCAAAGATGAAGAAAGCATTTGTTCTAGAATAAAATTAATTGGCTCCTAGAAAGCAAGGAAAACTGATTTGAGCCTTGGTTAGAGCCAAGACCCTTCAACAGAAACTGTTTGCTAAAGAAACATTTCTATTTCCTTGGCATTAACTTTATCTGGAAGGTTGGATCTGGCTGACAAGGAATTATTCTGTTGCAATTCTGTGAGACTGAAGCACGACACAAGCCTTTTAGACAAATCCTATGACATCAAGAACACGGGAAAGTCTAGAAAAGAGGAAATACAGGAGTGTAGCAGTGGATCGGTAATTCATTTGGTCAGATTTTCAGGCAGGGAGTTAATACGTTGTGGTGGAGAGTTGACACTTCCAGAGGAGATCTCAATCGCTTAGCTGTGTTTAGCTGGATTATGCTGATGCTGGGTGCTCTGCACAAGGCCGAATCTCAAATCTCCAGGCAAATACGCACTTTTGGATGCTTTTCTCCCCACCTGCAATGTCTTTAATCTCCCGTGCAAACGGCTTGCTTAGTTTTCGCACAGTAAAGCTCAAACGTACTAGTAATTTGGTCTTGAGACAGCACGGCTACTGCCCTTTTCCTTTTAATTACGGTACCATGGATGCTTTGGGAGACAAATTGTTTGTCGCTCTGAGAAATGAATCCAAATGCTTACTTGTGCAGAAAGAGTCAAGGTCTGTGCTCCATGTCCGGCGTTGCATACACTGTGCGGATAAGAAGCATCTCTAGAGTCGAGCTGGGTGCCCGTTGCATTAGCTCAGGAAGCTTAATAGCACAAGTAGCTTCTCAGAAGCAGAAACACTAACTCATCTCTGAAGCTACACGGCTCATGAAGTGTGTATCTAGCTGAAGGCAACAAAAAATTGTGCAGCTTCTTTGAGATCAGTGTGCTACCGACTGAATAAAAACCAGAAAAAACCCCAAGAGCAGCCCAAGCGAGAGCGGGCTGTCTGACAGTACGAGCAGCACTGGTTCCACTCTGATCAGCATGATTTTACTTAAATTTAGGTATCAGTTCTGACGAACGCAATGGATTTGGGCAGTGGCATGCCATGACTTTCATGTTTTGTCCCTCTTAACTGGAATATAGTGCATGTGTATCTGATCTAGGAGCGTCCTATTAGAAATGCACACAAGAAATTAATTATTCAAGCTTCTTACAGTGAGCCTTAAATTTGTTACAGCCCAGTATTGTAAAAGAAAAGCTTTATAATTCTGTGGTGGAAAGCAAATGTTTTAATATCTGCAGACTGTATAAAAATTTACTCCAGGATTAATGCCTCACTTGTCTTGCATAGCGCTACTGGCATTCTGCTTTTGTCCTTGCCATGAGCAGCAAGGCACAGTCCTGTTGAGTAACACCTCCGTCCTGAACAAAAGATTGTGGGATCCTGGTGCTATACAAATGGTAAGGAATCCAACCTCTCCCAGCATGCTGTTGCCATCTAAAACTGAGATCAAATACTTCTGTCAAATTATTTTCTTGCATTCCAACTGTGTAATTTTGGACTCGGAAGGAACTTAAAAATATATCTAACCAAATAGCGTTGTTCATTTTCCTTCTTTCCTGTTTCAACAGAGCAGCCTGATTAGTTTTCTGTAGTGGTTATGCTTCTTTCACACTTTAAAATATAGCACATTGCAAAGTTTCCTTCGCTCTCTCACTGGATCAGGTAAACGGGCACTTCTGTTCTGCAGAATGTGCCAGTCTGTGAACGCCTCGGGTCCTGCATGGGACGGACTCCGTCACTAGCACAACATCACATGTCTAAGTTCTGCCCGTCTAAGTTCTCAACAAAAATGAGGCATGAACCCTTTTAGTAACTATACCGTGTATCAAAAGTACTTTAGTTTCAGCAAGGTTAAGCCCGAAATGGGTTTGGTCCCTTTTAGAATCAGAGCAGGCCTTTAAATAGCCCTAAATCAGTCTGTTTTCAGAGCTGAGAAATGGCCTCTTCGGTACTCACCCCTCCGACCCAGAGCTGCAGATTGAAAAGTCATGAAAAATAGGTTTTGCAGCCACAGCTGATACTTTGGAGGTTGTGGTAATGCCCCAAGCAATGGGGTAGCAATTCCAGCAGCTAACTTGAGAGACAGACTCTGAGTTCGCATTGAACTTCTGGTGGAGACAGACTTGGAGCTGCAGTGTCTATAATGGGACTGATTATCATTCAAGGCGAAAAATAATTGCTTCTGAAAAACAGCTTTTATTCTCTAATACTTATTGCATCAGCTATCGTGCAATGCGAACCTTGAAAGAAATGCTTTTATAAGTAAGAATTCCACTTTAGCTTGTCAGGCTAACTTGCACCACCTAACTTACTGAACACATTTAAAGAGTCGGAAGACTTTTGTTTCACTGACTCCTACAGCAAGCATTCAGAATACTTTGCCTGTATACACGGGGCATTAAAAGACTCCAGCATGAAATCTTGTGGCATTATTACATAAGCCAAATCTGAATTAAATACAGCACACAGTATCTCATTCCTGGGAGGAAACGGAGGTGCCACCCTAAAATCGCAGAATCACAGAATGGTCTGGGTTGGAAGGGACCTGAAAGACCACCCAGGTCCAACCCCCCTGCCTTGGGCAGGGACCCCTTCCACCACACCAGGCTGCTCAAAGCCCCGTACAACCTGGCCTTGAGCGCTTCCAGGGAGGGGGCGTCCACAGCTTCTCTGGGCAACCTGTGCCAGTGTCTCACCACCCTCATCATGAAGAATTGCTTCCCACTATCTAATCTAAATCTACCCTCTTTCAGTTTAAAACCGTTACCTCTCGTCCTGTCGCTACACGCCCTTGTAAAAAGTCCCTCTCCAGCTCTCCTGTAGTACCTTAGAAAATAGTGTACTTGCTTAGAAATTCCCATAGTTAGACACATAGGGATGGCCCGCTGGTTAAACCAAGAGTCGCATAGCTCATTACGACATCGGCCAGCTGGACGCTATAAAGAAGAGTATAAGGATAGGAAAAAGAAACAAGTTCTCCATAAAGAGCTGTCAAAGCCTCAAACAGGTTTCTGAGAGAAGCTGTGAAATTTCCGTCCTTGGAGATACTTAGAATTCAAACTAGATAAAGTCCTGAGCAATCCGATCTAAGTTTGAAATTAGCCTGATGTTGGGCAAAGAGTGAGGGTCCTTGGACCAGATGGCCTCCAAACGTCTCTTCTGCCCTCAATTAACCTACGATTGTCTTATTCGTAACCTCCAGTTATCTTGGAGGCTATCTTGGAAGCCCCAGGTGGAGCTTCCTGCACCAGATATGTTCAGTAGCCCTTCATGTTTTAATTCTCTTCTACGTTTTTGTCCGTGGTCTTTTTTGAACATCTATACACTTCTGTTACCCGCAGCATTTCGGAGCAAAGTGTTCTGCAGCTTGTCCGTGCTGCTGGCTGCCGCCTTCAGTTTTCCTTGAAACTGCTTGTTTGCTGTGATGCCTTCTACCTGCCATGTTGTAAAACACACTAGATGTCAATTGGGATTTTATAGACCACCTAGAGCTAGGATAGTTCCTGCTCCTTCCTACTTTATAGGAAGAGAAAGCTGGTCCTTGGGCACAGATGTGTGATCCTACTTACTGTCCTCGGAGGCCTGGCGCACTACAAATAGTTGTGGAGGCAGGCTCCGTGCCTTGCGTTGTGCAGCCCCAGAGTAACTTGGTGTTCTTGGCTATCTGGATAGCATGGCTTGTTCTTGCTCGTACGGAATGGATTCAAACATGCCATGGATGACGACAGCTCTCTTCAGTTGGCCAGACCCTCAGGTAGAATGTCCAGAGCTTGTTTATCTTGCCTTTAATTATCCTGTGAGACGTATTGGCCAGTTGTTTCCCTGATTCTGTCTGGTCTTCTGAAGGCTTTATAGTTGTGTGACAAAGGTTATGTCACGGACCAAATGCGTTCCTTGGGTCAATGCCCAGGATGCCAAGTCTGGCACATCCCGCCCTTTGTTTGCATGGATAAATCGAGAAGTTACTATGAGGAACTGTCTTTTATGCGAGAGACACAGGACTATTTGTCCAATATCCATAAAACCGAAAAGGTTATATTCTGATTCATCCTCTGTGTGTGAAAGGAGAAAATCAAAAGACAAAAGGATGGCTTGTGCTGGTTTTTATTTCCTCATGCAGGCAGTGCTGGAGCTGGGCATTGCGTTAACAGACCTGTTGATAAAATATTCCATAACAGCCAGGGCAGCTCGTGCTTAATGGCAAAACATGAAATGTTCCATTGGGAAACAATTGCTCTTTATGCAAGACGCCTTTCTTCTCTCTCCCTTTTGTTCGAGGAATCTTACTTGGAACAAAAAAAAGCTTGTCCGTTCAGACGTCCTCTGTTCGTGCTGCTTGCTCCCCAAACCAGAATCATAATCCCTTGTTTGGACGACATAATCAGTTACACAAATATCAGTTGAGATAGCACAGACAGATTATAGCTTCCAGCAGGACAAGGGAGGATGGGTCAAGCTTTAAATACCTCTGCCTTTATGCAACTGTTTTTCCTAAGGATAAAGCAAGAGGAATAAAAACAAGAATTCTTTAGGCAGATGGCCTTTAGTAACCTCTCCACGAGGCATCGGCAGCTTGTAAATAAGCAGCGGTCCAGAGAGCAAGCCCTGGCTGGAAGGGCTTTCCAGACCCGGGTGCAGAAAGCCTCGTGGCACAGCTGAAGGGAAAGATGCTATTGGAAAACTTAAGGCAGATAATTACAAGTAAAGAGT
The DNA here is from genome assembly GCA_013398225.1 of Steatornis caripensis. Taxonomy (NCBI): domain Eukaryota; kingdom Metazoa; phylum Chordata; class Aves; order Caprimulgiformes; family Steatornithidae; genus Steatornis; species Steatornis caripensis. The sequence continues at coordinate 59,553 of VZSC01004302.1, forward strand.
GAAAGCCACTGTAGAAGACAAAGTTCTTGCTCAGTTTTAAACCGTAGCTGACAGCTGACTCCTGCAGCTATTCAGTGCATGGGTTGTTAACTTGGGAAGATGGAGGATACTTTTAGGAGCCATAAACTGTAGCGTGCTTCATTTTCTCAGTTGATGTGACACGGAGGTATTCTGCCCTTGGTGTAGGTCCCGCTTCTGTTCCCTTAGGGCTTTTGCTGACCTTGTAAGGAAAAAGGGAAGTTTGACCTGTCGTGATTCAAGTGTCGCGGTGCAAAGCACCTGTTTCTAATCCAGACCGTTAAACAGATCCTTATCAGTCCCTCCAAATCCAGCCTATTTTCCTGACAATTTTCTGCCTATTATGCTTCAGACTTTGCATGACTGAGCTTAAAAATCGAAAGATTGAAATCCTTCCCTGATACATGTTTTCAAGAATCGTCACCTTCCAAACTAAGTTAGGGGCTGCTCAGGCTGTACAAGTCGGAATCGCTGTTGATGCAGCACTATGAATCAAGCCTCCAGAGATACCTTTAAAGATTTCTCTTAGACTGTACTGGAACTGGTACATCTCGGAACTGGCTCACCTCGACTACTATCGGTTCATTTGGCAATCCGTGTATATTTATACAAGGCATATAGAAAGGCTTTTCCCCGGCTGCGAGAAGTCTGCAGGTAGAGGAGATCATACGGAGAGAAGGGGTTTGCTTGAGATGAGGAGTACTGAAATAGTGTGGACAGAGGTGTGGAAATGCTTGTTCAGCCAGCAGCAGATGCAAATGCCGAGCAGGTAACTTGCCCAAGAGTCTGCTTCGGGTGGGATCGCCAAACGTTAGTGGGTTTTTGTATCCTCAGCGTCCTCGTTGAAAAAGGACATTGTGCGAGACTCCCCAAGGAGTTCGCTTCTGTCTTGGTTATCTAGCAGTTGTCTAAGCCAGCGGTCTTGGTCACTCGCACAGCAAACAGCGCAGATAAAATTCATTCTTACACCTTACTGAGACCTTCATCTCCTAAGTCTAGCACTTCAGGCGTGGATGGATTTTAGTTGGAGGCCAGAAATAAATAACATAAGCAGCTTGATTTTACTTGGGCTATCAGACAACTATTTTTGTGGGATGTTTGAGGGCCTTTTGCTGCATGGGACTTGGAGACAACTATGCCCTCCTTCATACTGGATCTGAGATACTGTGTGCAGAGCTGTGAATGACAGCTAACCATTTCAGGTACTTAAATTGGGTCAGAAAAATGCAGCTAAGTACTTCCTAATTCAGATTAATATATAATCCATTGCCCTCTTGGAATAACTGTCACTGGGGGAGAATAAAATGTATAAATGCATGCAGAGTTTGGTGACCGTTTTTGCAAAGCGTTTCCATACTTGGTTGAAAAACTGTTGCGGGCAAAGATGCTTATTTTCCCAGAAAAACACAATAATAATAAAAAAGCGAGGTCTGACTGCATTAACCTGAGCCTTTGTGAGATGCAGTTCTAAACTAGCCTTTGCCTTTAGCATGCCCCAGTAAAAACTGGACACTTGGGGAAGACATTATGAGAAATTAGGAAACTTGTCTGGCAAAGCTTTTTTCACCTTTTACTAACACACGTGTAAATCGGGTAGGCTGCATGGCCAGTGTGGGAGTAAGGCTTAGTTAGGATTCAGCTAAATGGAATGTAAATGAAGTCTCCAGTAACGAATGAGTGAGAACATTTTGGACTTTCATTAACTTCATACTGTGAAAAAGATAATTCAGAGAGCTGCTTCTAACTCCTGAAAGAAAGAAAACCCCTAAAGATAGTTTTCAAAACCCTGATTAGAGACAGACAGGTTTGGGGCTTTTGTTGAACTTAAACCTTCGATGAGAAATGACTGTATGACTTCAGTACATTCAGTGAATGAAAGGAATAAGCATGAGCAAAAAATACTGTTGTACGTGTAGCTCTCCAGTAGTAGATGTGACTTTGAACAGTGGATAGATAGATAGATAGATAGATAGATAGATAGATGGATGAAAAGGCAATGGCCTGCTCCGCTTTTGGCTTCCAACATATGAAAATAAGTCTTAGGCTCTTGTGGGTCGTGCCTACGTAAAAAAATTAAAAGGATTTAGGCTGGACTAGCGCAAAAGCTAAAGTCTTGCTCAAGGGAGCATCGCTATGTGGATGCAAAAGAACACCTTCAAGGCAGAGGTTGTTTTGGTGTAAATGATGTTGTGATTCACAATTGCCTTTTAAAATGTAAAATGTTGATGCGCAGCTCTGATGCTGGGTAACCACACGGAAGCAAAAATATCTGAGCATAGAATCTGCCGCTCCAGTGATCCCCATCGGTCAGCATTCATACACTTCAGCAGAGCGGTGCTGGGAAACAGATCTGGGCAGGCAGTAGGTACAGGAATTGAGTATAAATCTACAATTCTTGTTACCTCAGTACCCATGGAATAAAGGCACAGGTCCTTAAAATATATTCTTTTTTCATCAAAAGCAGTGGTGGATTAGCAAAATGTTGAAACTTAGGAAGAGTATGAAACTTTAGACATGCTCGTGACATCGTATATGTTCCTTGTGGTATTTTTCTTTTTTATTTTTTTCCTTTTTCTTTTTTGGCACTAGAATAAGGTCTTAATATTCAAAACTGCCCCGATGTTTTCTTCCTGTGGATTTCTGAGAGCAGCCGGATCTGGAGGTTAAACAATTGCAGCTTTTGAGAAGAGAAAGGGTTGGGAGCACAAGTGTCATGATGCACGGCCGGAAAAGAATTTTTGCAACAAAAAGATCTGTTAATGAATTCTGAGTATTTATAGCACTGTGAGCTTTCCTGCAGAGTTTATCTCCATGGGAAGTTATTAGCTCAAAAGTGAGCTTAGTCACAAGCCGCTTATAGGGAATATTTCTATTTATAATATTCTCATTTCGGTAGCTGGTGCTTCTATGACATGGTCGTGTACTGGTTGAGGTGTCCAGTACTGCTCAGGTCAAAATTTGTTCCTTTAGATACAACTGTTGTAATGGGGAAAGAGCTCTGCAACCGTGACAGGCAGAGGAACACATGCTATGTGAGGGTGGGGTGGAAGGGGAGAGAGAGAGACGCTGAAGCCCTGTTGCCTGCCCAGCGACCTCCTATTTACACTGAGCAGAAAACCATGGGTTCCCATGGCAAAGGGAGTGGAATAGTGGGAAACCTGTCAGTGCTAATGTTGTGCGTGTTTGTTAGGTTTTCATCCATTTGCTGCTTTATCTGATCAGTGGTTTCTGAAGCCAGTACGCCTTTTGCAGTGCAGGGTGAGCGGGGTGTACATATGTCAGCACAGTAGAACAGCTTGGAGCGTGAGCTGATATTAAGGCTATTCATGCATGAGGTAATTTGTTTTATAATAGCAGCAGAAAGCCTGCTTACGCATCGGTGAGATGCAGCAGCCTGCTAGCCGTCAGGGAATTAAAATACAATTGTTGACTGGGTATGCTAATAAATACGAACTTACGCCCAGATGGATTTTATTGGCTTTATGGCCGTGCAGAACCTCTCTGCTGCCACCGCCACAGTGCTGGGGCATGAATTTTTCGTCCGTTTTTGTGAGCATCCTTCTGCAGCAGGTTGTGTCTGGAGAAGCCGTGCCCCTTTCCCGCGGCTGGAGCTCTCGGTGTGGGCCTGGCTACGTCGCTGCTGCTGGAATGCACCCACGCTGGCCTGCAAGTGGCAGCTGCCGCTCAGTTGATACGAGGGTTTACTTCGGAGCTATTTGGGGTCCGATAATGCCCTTCAGCGATCGGCAAAGGGGGAAGAGGGAGGAGAGAAAGTGAGAAATGAGGAAAATGAAGGATCGAGCCTGGGCAGCATTTGTGAATACGCAAAATTTGATTCTTCCATCTTAATTCTGGTTTTAGCACCCTGCTTATATGTGCCTTCTGCGGGCTGTTTTTAAGTTTCTCAGCGAGGTTTGACTTAGGGGAAGGCCTTAAGATCAAGCATTGCCCAGTGACATGCTGCCCTTCTGGAGCAGCTTTCAGCGATAGCATATCAAGAAAGTTGAGGTTTTATTTTGAGCGCAAGTAATATTCATCGCTGTTTTACTGAACGGAAGAAGTCACTTGTTCTTTTCACAAGGTTCAATGTCACTATTTGTGCCTTCCTACTCCCTGAAGGTCAGGCCCGAGAGGGTTTCAAGGTAGATTGACTTCAATTATAGCAGAAGACTACAAGTGAAATTGTAGTGCTGAAGCTCATTTTGGAAAATAGAGCATGTAGGTATAGGTTTGGGTAGGGTTGCCGTGAGGTCGAATGATGGCGGTGTGCGAGTGTGCTGTCAGCGGCAATGTGCTAGAGTTCACCTGCCAGAAAATATCCTGGGCTGTAGCGAGGACAAGCTGGGAACCCAGGTGAAGCCCAGCACGAGCAGTGCTCTCAACAAACGGGACTAAACACTGCGGCAGAGCCAGGTACCGGCAACAGGCTCCAGCAGAAGCCCAAGACAAGGTGAGGGACGGAGTCCAACCAGGGGGTCAGGAGCAGATGGGGCAGAGACAGTGCTGGAGACAAGCTGCCTGCATGCTGGGGAGGGGTGCACCTACCATGTAGCTCAGGCCAGGGCTGGGCACCCAAGGATGAGCTAAAGTGGAGCCCCTGGGCCGCGGGCAGGGGTGCAGGTAGATACCCACTGTGCCAGGCAGTTAGGGCCTACTGGTACCCTCAAGGCACTGGCAGGTTATCAGCAGAAACCCTTCTACCTGAAGCTGAAGTCGAGAGACACACTGGACTTCTTACGAGGCTTAAGATGTTATTGCATCATTCATTATTGTCAAAACAAGGACAATTTAATGTGTGTCCTTTTTTGCTCTCTTACAGGCAGCTATAAACACTGACTGAGCTGTCCGAGTTCAGAGAGTTTATCGCTCAGTGCTTAGGCTGCCTTAGCAATTGCAGAATCAGTGACGCCTGCGGTACGAGGCTCCTCTCAAATCCAGCTCCTAGCAGCCTCTCTCTACTGTGGGTAAAGCCATCAGTTGAGCTCCTTTACCAAAAACTCTATAATGCCACTCGTTTGCTGTCACTGGATGTTACTAACAGTTGCTCAGGACCCCCTGAGGGTGTATTTTTCTTTTATCAAACATGCCAAATGGCATTCTGGACAACCCTTCGGGAAGCTGAGGTTGACTCGAGTTCTTGGTTGGTGAGGCAGCACTGTGATTCATGAAACCGCAGCAGCTCAGCTAAGCCTACCCTGCGGTGCCTGAGTTTTACGCCATCAAATCTCTGATAATGCGGCTCGTGAACCTGAGATACTCCAATGCTAACATCTCCATTTGCAATGGGTTTCACTGAAACGTTCGCAAAGGTCTGCGAACCCCGCTGCCAGATTGCCGGGCTGTAAAGCGTCAATTTTGGACAGATTTATTTTGGTTTTGACATAGACTGAAGTCTATGCGCTACCTTAAAGCTTTGTGAGAATGAACAGAAAACCGGTCTTGCTTTACCAAGAGGGACAACTGGAGCTGCAGGTGTCTTTACAGCTAAAAGGTCAGCTTCCAGCACAGACTGCCACTAACAAGCCTTGTCACAGGCAGACCTTTTGCGTGATGCCTACACCGACGGGTCCTTGGCTCCAGACAAAGCATGATCTGCTAAGCCATCGCTCTGACGGTCAGCCCGACAAATAAAGCTCCTAACTTTCATTTATCTGCTTGATGTTACTCCTGAAGATGCTTTTTTCTTTCAAGACCAGAAGAAACTTGCTCCCATGTGAACGCGTGTTCCCAAACATCTCCAGCTCCGTATCTTAGAAGCGGGGAGAAGTCTGCCAATCCGCAAGAAACATGCTGCGTCAACGCTGATAACGAAGAGGCAAAAGCTCCAAACAAAACAAGGCAGTGACAAAGTCTTCGTGCTGCTATAAACCACTTCAAAACGAAGCGTGTCAGTGCCTTGTGTGGAGAACTAAAATGAGTCAAACAGGACTCAGGAGCCGGCGGTATTTCGTAGTTTTTTACACTGATCCCACGTGGACCTGGCTGTATTTCTAGTTGCGCGTGCAGGTTTTTACCCCCTCAGCCTTGCTGGTCTCTCGTGTTGACAGCAGCAGGAGCCTTCATCAAATACATTTGTCTTTATGCTGATACTTTTTATAGAACTGGGCTGCCTGCCACTCAAGGAAATTGTAGGTCCAGAGGAGTTCGAGTGGTTCCTCAGTATAATTCATTCCCTGAGAAGATTAAGAAAAGCTTAAATCTGGCAGCAGGACTACTTTGCCTGCAAGGAGCAAGGAGTATTTCTTACCCAATCTGACAGAAGAAAACTAAGACTGATTTAGGTTTTAATGAAAAACAGAATGTCACTAAATATAAATCCTCCTGCAGAGGAGAAACCTCTCGGTGCACCCTTTAGACGGCTGCCATTATTTGTCCCGTTTCACCCTCAGCTCAGCAGAGTGGGAGTGTGGAAGCATGCAGAAGAACGGCAGCAATGTTTATTTCCTCCGACGAGGAAACTATGAAATGTTCCCTCGCTGAATCACAGTTGTGTGTGGAGGAGCCTGGGGCAGGAAGCGTCAGACAAGCCATACTTTTGTTTTCCAACAGAAGTTAGAGCTTCAAGTGAAAGCGGATATACAGCAGCTTCCGAGATCTGAGCTTCCGGAGAAAGCCGGCCCCTTCATCTGTGCAACGCACAAATTGTGCAAAGCTGTTTGTGCAAAGCAGGAGGAGTTAGGGCACAAATGTCAAGCGCTCCTCTCTTGCGTGCTGTTACTTGTCAGCAGAGGAATATCCGTATGGCTAAAGGGCAACTGCTTGGTTATCAGTCAATCTAAAGGAGCGGGCTTGTAGTGACAGCCGATGTTTGTAACTATTAACAAGGATGAATTAAACAACAGGTTACGTGTGCCTGAGAGCTTAAGTAACATGTTAGCTTTACGATATTGAATGTTTGATATTAGAGACACTCTAATGCCTCCAGAACCAGATGGCGTGATTGATCTTCTACTTGTCCAAACCTTATCACATGCATTGAAAGGAAAAAGATATTCTTCTGCACTATTGCACGCTTCTGTGTGCTTTCGCTCCTTTTTTTTGGTTGGAACTGGAAATTTAGTCAGAGGTTTGTTCCTTTTTTCCCTGCAGAAGTTGTTCAGCTTTTAAGTGCTATGGAAGAAAATGGTGTATGGTGCAACAGAGCACTGCCGGAACCTTTCCCCAGCATTTTGAGGAAGCAAGGTAATTGTTTGCTTAGCCGACAATGGAGCTGGGCTCTCCAAAAGCACTTCAGGTGGCAACGTCAACCTCATAAAACTGGATCTTAACTGTTTGTAGGCTGGAATAAAGCGGTATGAAAAGAATATTTCCTACTAGAAGGCGACTGAGTTGTTGTTTCGATCCGAGCTTTTATCTAAGCATGGCCAGAAGTTAAACTGGACAAAGAATATGACTAAAAACTGTTTAGTGGGTGCCAACAAAACTGGGCGCTAACTAAAGACTGCTTGCTGCTTCCAGCCAAACCATCAGTCGAGACCCTTCTTCCACCTCAGTGGCAGAGCGTGCTGGGTGAAGTCAGTGTGTGTTTTACACCGTGGCAGTACTTTTCACAAATGCGTGAGCTGGTATAATAAGTTTACCCTACCTGGACTTAGCAGCGTAAACCTTTAGCACCCTTTTGTAATCCTGGCTGTGCAGCTTTGCCCTTTGTGGCTAACCTGGCGGGGTTACTTGAAAAACAGGGGAACTGTGACTAAATGTAGTGTAAGCCCCTGAAGGGTGTGCACAGCTCCTCAAGGGTTAACATTTGAGTCCCTTGTGGTACTGCGTTTGAATGTTTTCTTGGCAGAGGTGACTATCAGTATGCCAGGCTTGGAAGTATGGATTTAACCGCAGGACTGTTGTCTTCAAGGTTTTAAAGACCTACCCTGCCATCTCACACTCTCTGATCCTCACATAAAGGCATGTTTTCCTGCGAGCCAGCTGAGAACGAAGCCCCAGAACTGCTTTGTAGAGGCACTTCTCCTCACTCTGAGCAGGACTTGCCCTGTGTTCGTGGCTAAGGAGTTGCACTTGCTCCGCTCTCCGTCTCCCAGGATCTACTCAACTTTTCGACTTTTAGTTGCAGATGTGTAGTCTGAGGGGAGGGCACTGTGGAAAACTTCATTCTCAAAAGGGAAAACTGCATGAAAATGTCACTTTGGTGAATAGAAGAAAAGTTTTAAGTAAGTGTTTCTCAATTATCGGTAATAATCTTTGAAGTGCAAAGCTGAATGTCTAAGGCTTCTATGCTCAAAGGTCTCAAAATGATCTGCAGCTGGGAAAATGGATTGAGCCCTCTTAAGCGGATCAGTTTTCTCACAATCATAGCTCATCGACAGCAAGACAGAGCTGTACTCTGTTCTTCTTACGTGATGATCACTTACCACCACCTCTTTGTGTGGGCTTGTACTTGCCAGCATTCTTCCAGAGCAGCTTCCTTCTCTTTGCCTTGCAAAGACCTCTTTCGGCATGGGTGTGTATACACCGCCGGCGCACAGTGTCTAGACATCTGCAGTTGGAGGCTGAGACGCGGCTCCAAGTGCCGTATCACAGAACAGAGCCAAATTCATGCCTGACCTGAGAGTGAAGTGAAATAGTTCTGCTCTAGAAATCGGTTCAGCACGGGACCAGACCTTACTCAAGTCTTGATTGCTTCACTGCTTAAAAAACCCAAAACTGAACACGCACTAAACTGTGCTGAAGTGTAACTGTGAGCAGTTGAGCTGTTCAGCTGGAGCACTACGAACCTCACAGTGACTTTCGTAACTCGTGTGTTGTCCCCGCCCTCCACAGAGGTTAGGCTCATGCACATTTTCTTTCTCTCTTAAGTTTCTCTTAAGGTAACAGGCCCAAGCAGTTTGCGGACTGTGCAGGAGTAACTTGGTTATTGCACTTTATTTGCAAATACTCTGACAGCTAAGGACTCCTTGATACTGTGAGTTCATGAATACTCACTATGTAAACGTGATCAAATCGGCATAAGCTCCAGCATTCGCACTAGTGCAAGTAACAGTAACGCCGTACAGGACAAAGCTGCACCGAGGGTTAGGACGTGGTGTGCGGTTTGACTGCCTACGGGTGTAAAGCGGCTGGCGAGCTTCCAGTCTCACGGGCGTCAGTGGCTCCAACCAGTGTCATTGTCAGTATAAGCGAATAAAAACGCTTGTCCCAAGTTGGAAGTAGTTTGAGCTTGTGGCCTGGGAAGAGGGAAAAACCTTTTATTGTCAATTCAGATTGTGTAACGAGACCCATAAAAACTGATCGGAGTTATAGTAACGTATCAAACTGTCATGACCTGCATCGCAGGAAGGCACTGGCTGAACTCACCGTACTGCTGACTGCCACAGTATCATAGAAGGGGTTTTGTTATGGCCCACGCTCTCTGGACGGGGTTCAAAGAAGCTGCCGAGCCATGAACGACTCAGGTGAGGGTGATCCTAGCGTTACAGTTCATAGTCCCAACGTTTAACCTACTTTTATCTCATTACCCATCCGTGCAAAGCACGTGGCTTTCTAGGTGTACTGGTGTAACACGCTCTGGCGATGCAGTTTATCAGTCGAGTATATTAACTTGCATGAGTCTGTACAGCCTGTGCTGGCTGACGTAAATAACAGCCCAGAAGCTGCTCGTATGTTTGACCTCGCTGGCAACGAGGCAGGTGGAGGGGCTGAGGCCCCGCTGGGTGTTGAATAACCGCTTCGCTGCCTGAATTTGAGCAATTGGTGAAAACGCATAGATTCTTGAGTAGTCACTTAGGTTTATTGTAACTGTTGATAGCTTGCTAGCTTGAAGTTGATATACGTGATTTCAAAAAATGTTAAATAAGTATTTCCTTATTTCCGTGGTGCAAAAATGTTGCTCTTACTCAGAGGGAAAGAATATGCGCAAAAGCTAAAAAGAGCTGAAGCCTGCGTTCCAATACCGAGTACCCGCCGCAGGAGGATGAAGCATGAAGACACCGCTTCCACGCGTACCTTCTTGGTGCAGTTTGAGAACCCCTCGGTACTGTTCACCTCGTGGCAAAACTAGGGCAGAAATGTTTGCTGGGAAGCTCCCTGCAGGTAGGGTGGGAGAGGAGATGCTGTTTGCTACTACCTGAATTTATCTGCTTGCAGGATCCCCAGCTTTGACTTTCCCAGGTTGATGTGGGTATTACCCTTTAAAAAGGGAAGTGTGTAAGACAGGGGAGGAGGAGGGTGGTGGAGGATGATGACAGCAGATAGGGGAGGGAATATATTAGATCACTGCTGCCCTCTAAAAAGGAGGGTGGCTAGGCTACACGGCTTCTGTAAGGTAATGCGGGGCCAACAGTGTGTGCTGCAGCTGGGAGAACATGAAGGGCTGTGGCAGTCAAGTCTAAAGGCCGTTCTGGGAGCAAACGACTTAGCCATGCTCTAAGCTGAGCTGGTTTTGTCTCTAGAACGTTTGCTTTTACAGTTCAGCACTTGAAAGTGCAAGAAATGGTGAAGTACAACTTTCCAATGCAAAGCTGCGCACCCTGGGCATGTATAGAAAGGATTGCCTTTGTGGATTTGCAGTGAAAATCATTCTAGGGACTTGAACCATCCAAGCGAATCTTTCGAGTCAGCTGAGTCCCATAAAGGGAGGCTAAAGTCCCACAGCGCTGGACGGTGCGGCACGCAGAGAGAAAGGCGTTTGCCAAGAATAAAACGGGGAACAGAAGAATAAAAGTATTGTCCTGGCTCTCAAGACAGGCTGGCCAGGATCTCAAGCATGAAGCAGGAACGGGAGGTGTGAAAGCGAAGCTACCGTCCCGTGAATGAAGTCCAAAGGACGGTAAATGGAGGGAAGACCCCAAAATGAAACTAAACCGAGCGCTGGGGTTGGACTGCAATCTTATCTGCAGGTTTTTGCTTCCTTCTCTTCAGGAAGGATTTGAGTCAGGGGGTCTTAATGCCTGAAAACAGCTAGAAAGGGCACGCTGTGATTTTGGTGTCGGGGAAGGGGGAGCAATGAATAGGTAGTTGGTAGCAGTGAGGTAGCAAAACTAGCACCGCAGTGAGCAGGTCAGGTTAAAAGGGTAGGCTTTCCTTTGTGAACAGTAATTGATGATTTTCACTGCGTATCAGTTACTGATTGAAAAAAGGGGATTCTGTTTCAGTGAGGAGGGACGGAAACACGTCCTCTTACTGCTCTCCCTACGTGGCTCCAGGGCAGGTGAGCTGGTTGGTAAGAGCGCACTAATNGAACATGTCCTCTTACTGCTCTCCCTACGCGGCTCCAGGGCAGGTGAGCTGGTTGGTAAGAGCACACTAATAAGCCACTTGACTGACAGAAGAAGTATCTAGAAAAATCAGTTTAGGCTTCCACGGAAAAGACGCTGATGGTATGGAAGGCAGCAGAAAGATGAGGCATAGCTGGAGGAGAAGTGCAGGCAGAAACTCATCTGTATGAGGATGGCGGACAGGGCCCCAAGCAGCGGAGACACATTTCCTGTAATGTGGACTTCTGTTCCCGCTATTTAATTTGTTAAATGCAAATTTGTATGCTTCACTGCCAAGAGATCTGAGTTTTTTGAACAGGAGGACCTGACTATAAAGCAGTTTGAGAAACGGAGGTTAGAAGGCAGGTCAGACCAGGTCATGGGTAAAATCTGAAGACAAACTGAGATTCAGCAGAGGAGAGTTGAAGAAGGAGGAACGACCAACAGGAAATGAAGCTACAACAATAAACCTTATCCTGAAAAATGCCGGATTGTTTTTCATTCCAGCAGGAATATCTGTCTTGGTTCTCAGGGCAGGACTCCATTTGGTGGGACAGTAAAGAAAACAACTAGTTCTCTGGGGAAAACGTGATGTGCCAGATGTCCAGACGCTGGGTGAAGTGCTGTGCTCTTCCTGCTGAAGTCATATTTAAAATACGTGAAATGTAGATTTCTTGGAATAAAGATATAGAATGATAAATGACTCCTCCAGACCAGAGGAAAACATATGCACTCTCCTGTGCCCGCAAAGTCAGCTGGGGCTAGAGCCCAGTCCCCGTCACACCAGCGCTTCTGCAGCTCCCTCGGCTGGGTTACGATGTCTGTTGTTCACTGTGGTCCGGTTTCTGCGACTTTCTTCACTGAAGGGGAGGCGTGATGGAGAGAACAGGGTCTGCTTCATGCAAAGGTGAATCGTACACTGGCTGGGAGCTGTCATATCGGCACTGAGAAGGAAAATACTTGCTAGGGAAGAGGAGTCATGAAACTGAAGGGGAGAGACAGAGCTGCTCGTAGTTCCCAGTGCTCCCCTGAGACCAAGGCTTACTTGCTTTGGCTCTTGATGTAGCAGGCCTCGCAGCCTGTGGTTTCCTTGGACCGAAACTGGTGTAACATACGCTTTTTTGGAGAATGATAGTTATGTGTTAGCTTGTGTATAACAGTTACAGCTCACTGAATTTTATCAGCCTCGTCAGCTGAAGCACGAAGCCCTTTAAACCACACATTCCCCTTGTAAAAACTTTGCTCAGAAACGACCTCGTTGCCTCACTTACAGCAGAAAACCACAAGATTCAGCAGTAATGCTTTATAGCACAACAGTGGTTTCTGGATGCTGCCTGGCTCCCTACTGAATGTATTCAAAGGTGCTACGACAAAAAGTATCTTATCGTAGGCGTTGATGGCCAGCCATGGATGCTCTTTCCGTGTGTTTCGAGGATAAGTGTTGGATTAAGGATCAAGGTTGGCATGCGAAGATGTTTGAGTGAATGTAATAATAGTAATTGGGAATAATAATCTGTACTTACACCTGTGGCAGGAAATCCGACTTGCAGTTCTTTTGAAACAATGGCAGGAATTGTTCTCTTTCTAAAATCCTGGTCAAGAGTTAAAGGCTTTGGCTTGAGGAGGTCACTGGACTTCCTGGTAGGTGACAATCTTTTTGTCTCAAAAAGATTATCTGGAGGAGAAGGGGAGATGGAACAAGCCTCCGTTGCCCATTTGGTTGTTGTCGCAGCGTAAGACGAGGAAATCTGAGCTTCCAGGCTGACAAACGATTTAACTAGCTAGGCTTTAGAAGGCAGGCTGCTCGGTTTGTTTTGCCAGCTATCTATATATTAGAAAGATAAAACATCACGTGACAGTACTCTTACAGAAATTTGAGTCATTTCTTTTTGCTTGCCAGTCTTCTCTGGTGATTTTACAGCCTTTGCAGTTGCAGAGTGCTGTTGGGAGGATTAAATCGTGATTTGCCAGTCTTTGACACAAACTAAAATGTATGCAAAGGCTTTTGGGTCTGAGACTTACAGGATATCGTGCCAGGGCATGCCAAAGAAGCTCTAAAAAGATGGAAATGCTTGTGGTTTTATTAAGAAATGTAAGGCATGTGGAGTATTTCACTTCAATAAATGTCACTCTCTAGCTTCCAGCTCGCTACTGCTGAAGCAATTTCCTCTTGCTTGAGCAGAAGTCTGGAAGGATAACATCCAAGCTAGAAAATGTTGGCTATCATAATAACATGTCAAATAATAGCTATCGAAAATAACATATCGACCTTTTTTTCTTTCCAGTAATCCCATCATCTTCGAGGTACTGACACAGGAGTAGAAATCCTGGTTAGCGGTAGAAAATAAAGGCGCCTTAGCCTTCCAGGTGCCAAAGTTCACCCTGAGTAACAAGGTAGCACGTATTGCCACAGGGTGCTTACTACACAGAAGGTCAACAGCAAAATATACAGACAAGGGCCAAAACCCCGCAAATGCAATTCATAAGCAACATCGGCAGAAGAGCTGGGGCCAAAATGGTGTGGGGAGATCGGAAGGGTATGGAGGGAGGAAGGAGAGAGGCAGAGGGAGGGCACTGAAGAATCAGGTCAGCTGAACTCCTTCCGCATTGATATTTGCAGCCACGACGATGAGTACGTTGTCTTGAAAGAGTTGTGTCAACCCAACGGATAGTTTTCCAGGTCAGAGTCCTTCCCCAGCTACTCACTGGAAAATTTTCTGTATTTGTCATCCCTGGCCAGAATCAAGTCCTCTGATCTGTTCTCACTGCTTACCTATTGCTGGCTCTTGCTGGCAGAGCCCAGTATCCGCTGTATGCCTACCTGGCTGGGAATGGGGACGTGCCTCCACAGTCCCCACGTGTTGCAGAAGCGGCTGCCCAACGGGAGTGCTTGGGGTTTTGGCCTTCTGTGCAGTCAACTGGAATTTGCAGCTCTGTGGCCAAACAGTACCCAGACAGTGAAGGACATTTTAATACCAAATCCACGAACAAATCAATTTACTGCAGTAAGCTACTTAGTGGGCCCATCTGGTAGCTGCTAATTTACAGACTGGGCCATCTGCCACCGTCACAAGCTGGGAAGACTAGAAAAGTTACCCAACAGTTTAGCTTTGTTTTCATTTTTTTGCTCAATGCTGTGTTTTGTTTCGCTGCTAACTGACAGCAACGGCAGTGGTTTCTGTTCTGAAATCCGGATTTCTCAAACCTTGGATGGTCTTGTGTGGCGAGGAGACGCCGCTGCTGTGACTCAGCAGTTGTTCCTGGGTATGTTTTGCAGCGTTCAAGCTGCTGACAGCAGGGTGGTTTGGGAAGCTGTGTTTCTAGCCAGCGCCTGCATATTTTAGCTTGGTGTGACAGGATATGTGGAAAACGTATTTTAAATGTATGTTGCTAAAGCCGTACGCCTCTTGAGTTGCAGAATGCCTTCTGCTCTAATGGAAACAAAGGGATAAGGCTGATAAGGTGGTATGGAGAGCAAATCTGTTAAGAGCTGCAGATTTGTTCTCTGAGTTGTTTTTGAACACGTGTGGGGAGCGAGAGATGAAGGTAGGTTGCGAATTCTTCAGTAAAGGTCAGCTCCGAAGAGCGTTGTTTCCGCAGTCCTTGCAAAATGTGCCATGTCAGCGTGGGATCAGTCAAGTACTGCTGGTGCTCAGGAGGCCGTGACAACCTTAGAGCGCAGCTACCCGTGTCTGGAACTGGACGTGTGCCCTGGCTCCGTGGCGTGCTGCCTGTGTTCCTCGAGGTGGGCAGCACTTGCCGGTGTCTTCCTTCAGATGCGAATGCAAACCAGCCACCAGCTTCCTCTGCGANACTGCTGGTGCTCAGGAGGCCGTGACAACCTTAGAGCGCAGCTACCCGTGTCTGGAACTGGACGTGTGCCCTGGCTCCGTGGCATGCTGCCTGTGTTCCTCGAGGTGGGCAGCACTTGCCGGTGTCTTCCTTCAGATGCGAATGCAAACCAGCCACCAGCTTCCTCTGCGAGAGTGTTAGCACTTCTCTGACGTCGCGCCTGTGCGATCTGAGTGCTTAAAGGCCGGTTTAATTTCTTCTCTTACTGCGTGGCATCCATCCCCGTGAATGCTCATCTGCTCTAATCGGACTCTCTCCCCTGCATGAGTGAGCTAATCGTTGTTTCTGTTCAAGGTCTATGTGACTCGGTCTCGTCATCTGCTCTTGGTGGATGCCAGCTCTCACAGTGCTTACAACTTGGATACAATTTTCTGTTTGAAGATGACATGGTGAAGCTGAGCTAAATGTCTTACTACAGTAGAAAATTCTGACTGGGAGAAGCCTTATTCTGAGTACGGTTTTCCTTTGAGGCTGTATTTATGTGCACTTCAAAAAGGGGTGGCACTTAATCCGTGCTTGTTTTGTGCTAACTGGATAATGTTTTAGGCTCTGGCAACCTGAGCAGTGGAAGTGGTGGCCTGCTGGATTTACATAGCCTTGAACGGTTAGCTGTGCAGATGGTGAGAACTGAATCAGCGCAACAGGCCCAGTGCTGACCTTCTGAAGTCTGACCCTGAGAACTCCTTTGGGCTTCCCTGCACCGAGATGGCAGCCCATCCTAAGAGGGCAAAAACACAAAGCTCTGCAAAAGCAGCTTTCTTGTTGACAAGACGAAGACCCAAAGCCTTTCCTTACTGCATGAGACTAACGGGATTCTGCCTACCGGGACAAAGGCTTTCTACTGGAAGTTTGAGGTCACGGTTTCTTTTTCATCCGAGCACGCTTTTCCTCACTTGCTGTGATTGAATGTGTTATCCTTAGGGGGGACATTAATAGAATTCTCTATCAGACTTTGCTCTAAGAACTGGGAGGGCCCAGAGGAAAGATTACAGAGGAAAGATTAAAATAGGGGTCCTGTGGCTAATGTGATTAAAAATTATTTGGCTGCGGAAGAGAGAATGTTGTTGTTCTCCATTGTATTTCTCTGCAAAGAGATAACTCTGATGCTGACTACAGAAGCGACAGGTCATACATGTTTAATTTGAACAGCTATAAAAAGAAACTTGCAGTAGGGCTGCTCATTGGGAATTCGATAAATAAAAGTTATTACCATAGCTCAGTATAATCCCAAGGATGTCTCTTCATGTACTCTTCTTGGAACCCAAGCTATCAAAAAATTAAGCTAGGAAGTTGTTAAGAGCAGATTAGATCTGAAGGGCAGAATTATCTTTTTTTTTTATGATGGAATTTGGGTGCTGAGCACTGATCTGTTTTGTCCTCACAAAGCTCGTACGTCAGTGCTGCCGGACTATTTTACAGCTGGGGACTAGAGGCTCAAACGAAATAACCAGCCCGAGGTCACCCTAGGTCTCTGTGCAATGGTTGTGGTGGGTGCTATGCTCATTAAGCGCTCATTAAGCTCTCATTATCCCTTGGTGCGTGCCTGCTGGAGTTACAACGAACAGGGTGGCAATTTGTGCAATTGGAAAGATCCTTCAGGTGCGGCTATTTGGGTTAAGGCAGCTGTGAAGACGCAGGCTCTGCCCCAGCTGTGTCTCGTTTCTCACAAGGAGACAAATGAGGCTGAGATGTTGCATGCTGCTGAAATAGGGGTAGGAGGAAGGGGGGAGGAGGAGCTGCTAGCCTGAAACCGAGACATGGTTTGCTGGTGTCCTGGTCTCCCTCCAGTGCTTCGAGTCTGAGGATGGAGTTCACATGCCTGCTGTCCTAGGGCCCTCCTGGAGGGTTCCCCCCCGGCCAGGTACTGGGCTCCCTGGGTCTTTGTGTTCTTGGGAGAGCTGAAGGGCTCTGGGGTTTTGTGATGAGCCACCGCCTCTGCTAAAATGTGCTTTAA
Source organism: Steatornis caripensis (assembly GCA_013398225.1). Lineage (NCBI taxonomy): Eukaryota > Metazoa > Chordata > Aves > Caprimulgiformes > Steatornithidae > Steatornis > Steatornis caripensis. Next base: position 76,584 of record VZSC01004302.1, read on the forward strand.
TAGTTCTGAGTTAGACCTGAAGGCAGGTACACATCCTGCTGTAAGCCTGAGCGCTGCAAGGTTAGAAAATGCCTTTCAGGGGGTTAGTCTGCTTTATTGAAGTCCGTAGTTTGTTTTTGCCTGCTTTGGCTGGGAATGTACTCCTGGGAGAGGCACTACGCCTCCTGCAGTGTTTGAACCTGAGCAAATTGGGCACAGCACCGGGAGCTCCGGTTTCCTTCTCTTGTGAGTCTACAGCTTTTCTACCTCTCTNTGTGCTTTAATAGTTCTGAGTTAGACCTGAAGGCAGGTACACATCCTGCTGTAAGCCTGAGCG
>VZSC01004305.1:0-58770 GCA_013398225.1 Steatornis caripensis
GCATTGGCAAGAATTATGTTTCTATGGAACACATTTAAGGCAGACAAAAAGCAATACTTACGCTGAAAGATTCATTCCCAAAGGGCAAAGATTCTCCATAATATCTATGTTCAGCAAATACTAACATTGCATTAAGTTCTTCAGCCACATCCCACATAAAACCCTAGTTGGAGGAAAACATACATTTATGTAAGTTGAACCAATTATTTTCAAAGTCTCTACTTTCAGTCTAGTGTATTCCAACTCTTACTCTTTGATTAGAAAGATATGACCATCAAAATGCAAGTATAGAGAGAGAGTGCAATTTGGTTTTAAAGTACCACTGAAGTAAGAAAACACACAAAACAGATATCCACCCAGAGACAGGGACACGTACAAAGAACATATATACACATTGAGCAGTATTGTTTTGTGAGTACACCCAGGCAATCCTGTCAGAACTCCTACAGCACAAGCTTAATCCATAGGAAAGAAAAAACTACAGAAGAGTATGCATTTGAGTTAGGATATCACAGACAACACAAGATTTGTCCGGAAAAAAAGCAATAATCTAGAGCATTGCAATACACTTATTTCCAACCAATAAATAACTGCAGCTTGTTATTACGTGTTGACAGCATCTTGTTACCACCAGTTCTGGAAGCAGGCAGACAGAGATCACCTGCTGACAGAACAAAGTGTGTTAAGCAGTCCTTCGCTGCTTCGAGCCCAGCACATGCCACCTCCCGTTGTGTTACTGGACTTTGTATTGAAGTGGCTGAAAAATGCCCACACACTCCATTCTGCATTTGTATCACTCAGGGCAGTAAAAACTTCCACAAGTCTTGTCAGAAAATAAGAATCATCTATTTTTGNTTCGTTGCTTCGAGCCCAGCACATGCCACCTCCCGTTGTGTTACTGGACTTTGTATTGAAGTGGCTGAAAAATGCCCACACACTCCATTCTGCATTTGTATCACTCAGGGCAGTAAAAACTTCCACAAGTCTTGTCAGAAAATAAGAATCATCTATTTTTGATTTTGAGCCTCCTTTATTTCACTTCACATTTTTCTTATGGAGGGTAAAAAAAACCAAACAAAAAACCCCCGAAAAATCTCATTAAAACCTCCCATTTTACTCAGGCATTCTGAAGTACTAGAACGCATGTAATTTGGTCCAAAATTACACATTTTTAGCTTGAGGCACCTCATAATGTTTCCTCTAGAAATTTTCTTCACTAATCCAGGAAGTTAACACTAGTGCAACCCTTTGATTTCTATGGGCTTCGAATAGGATCCTGAACTCTCTAGAACTTTTTCTGTGCTTTTGTTCAGCTTCCTCTTCCTTCTAAAGCAATCACAACAACTACTACAAACTTCTCTTTAAATGATATTCTGACACCGTCTCCTTGTTCTTCCTTATTTTCCAGTACGCCACTACTCAAAAGGCGGCCTGTAATTCAAGGATCTCTTTGCTACGTACTGTATTGTTGCAGAACCATGTGATGTCTCCTTCATTGCCCGTATAAAACAGTATTGGTCCATTGTCTTTCTTCCAGTGCTGATCTGCTACTAGATACCGCTGCTGGAATGTAAGATTTTCATCAAATCCAAAGTGATCAATCTGTAAGAGCAAGGAACATATTCAGAAAGCTAAAATTGATCCCGGAGTCCATGGCAAGTGCTAACAGTCACTTTGCAGACAAAAAAATACAGAAAAGCAAGAAGCTTTTACTAAGAAAAAATATGACACCGAATTAATTTATATTCCTTAATTCTTAATACATCAAAATTCTTCTGCTTTACAAAGGAAACCAGTCAAAATTATAGGTGTATACACTGAAGGAGAAATGTTATTTTCAGCTACAGAAGAAAAAAATCCATGCCCTTTTTATAACATCATATTTAACATGAGACATTCTAAATATATTTAGGAAATCAAACAAATCTGCTGAGGGGTCACAGAGTATTTGATGTAACAAAACTGTATCAAGAAGTAAAGAGAGTCATTGTCCTGCAATGTTTTCAGTCTTAGGAAAATTCCTTATTAACCTTATTTATTTAAAAAACCCAACACACAAGAAAAAAATCCACTTCTTCCTTCTCTCACCCTTTTGGCATAAGATTAAAATTTAAATAGATTCTTGTTAGAAATGTGGGGTTTTTTTATTCTTAGAAAATACTAATTCTCTGTACTTCTCATGCTATTGGCAGATTTTTCAGGTAGTTTTATGGAGTGCTTCTCCCTCTCTCCTTGCAATTTTCACTAATTCACACCCTCCGCAATATTTCCCCTTATAAATATTGCAAGCCTATACATACCACTTAACCCAAACTCCAGTGTTAGCTCTCTTTCCTCATTAGAGATTTAATTTTAATTCTTAAGGTCAGTTTTTCAGCTTTTATTCACACCACTTAGTATGTGCTATCCCCCCTTCACCCTTCCCAAAGCATTCATCCATACTGGAAAGTTTATCAGTTGCTTTTACAAGGTAACTCCCTGCATGGGCTTAATCTTATTCTGGAATATTCATGAGGCTTTTACTATAAAAAAATTAAAAAACTATACTATAAAAAAAATTAAAAACCCAACCCAAACCACAAAACTACTCCAGAAGAGCTATGCTGCTTAACTACCATGTATTCACAAATCATCATTTCATCTATCAGTTGAAGATGACCTGTAGCTTCCCAATTTTTCCTTTTGTCAGCACAAAGCATCATCTTCTGCTTTCATACTGTTTCATGCAGGCAGTAACAGCCTGACATCTGCTGGCTTGAACATCTCTGCTCACCCATCTGCCTTTACGCCAACAACTCTGCCAAATTTCTCAGATGCTCCAGGAACCAACCTTCCACATTTCCCATTTTGAGAACACCTGCAAGTTAATGTTAGAAAGCAGCAAGCCACACAAATCCAAGCACTCGCTGCTAACGTAGTGATCTAACTGCTAGGCGGGCTCCTGCAGCAGCTCAGGAAAGCCTAACTCTTCACCTGCAGGATCCAGCTACTCCACACCATGTACTTGCATTTGCTTTGGGTCAAAGAGCACAGGAACCTACTTAAGACCTACAGCCTTCGCTGGGTAAAAAACTGGATGGCTTAGTCCAAAGGGTTGTGGTGAATGGAGTTAAATGCAGTTGGTGGCTGGTCACAAGAGGTGTTCCCCAGGGCTCAGTACTGGGGCCAGTTCTCTAATATCTTTATCAATCATCTGGACAAGTGCACCCTCAGTAAAGTTGGTAGATAACACCAAGTTGGGCAAGAGTGTTGATCTGCTGAAGGGTAAGAAGGGTCTACAGAGGGATGTGGACAGGCTGGATAACTGGGAGGAGGCCAACTGTATGAAGTTCAACAAGGCCCAGTGCCAGGTCTCGCATGTGGGTCACAACATCCCCATGCCATGCTACAGGCTTGGGTAAGAGTGGCTGGGAAGCTGCCTGGTGGAAAACGACCTGTGGGTGTTGGTCAACAGCCGGCTGACTGTGAGCCAGCAGTGTGCCCAGGTGCTGTAGACTGACTCACTGCCACTGGTCACGTTCTTCCTTCCCATTCCTCCCTCTACCTGTAAAATTCTGACAGCCTCACAGCAGCTGAACTGCCTCTGTTCATCATATTCATAACACATCAAACCATGGACACATGTGAAATCCCAGGCAAGACAACTCCAGACTTCTCCAGAAAAAAAAGTACTTATTAGCCAACTGAAGAGCAGGAACTCCTTTATTGCTAGGTGATGGAGCTTCATAACGTTGTAGTAACTTGTCTTTGCAAGGGTAAGACACATAACATGACTAAAAAAACCTTAATGCTTGTAAAGCAGACAGAAAGGGACATCACAACTGCTGGTTACTACCACGAAATTCAAAGAAATTCTGAATCCAGAACATCAAAACGCAATTCGGAGGTGTCCCAAGGAGTACCTCCTCACAAGAGTAAAAACTGTTTGAAAATGTACTAAGTTGGAGGGGGAAAAGCACAACAATCCATATAAAATCGTGAAGCAGCACAAAGGGAAAGGCGTAGCTCAAGAACGGCAGATGGAGCTGTCGTGTAGCCAAACAGCGCTGCAGGAACATGCAGGGGAGCTGCTGGTTCTCATCCAACAGGTGCTTTCTTTCACCATCCTTCATAGGACAGGTATGCAAACAAATCATAAACCCCACAAACTGTGTGAAGTGTACTTTACAACTCAATCACCCAGATATTTTTTAAGCTTTTTTTCCCCTTAAGTCAGATTTCATTAAAAAGTTGAGCCAGAAAATTTAATTTTCCACACTTATGCAAAAGGGTAAGACAAAAGCAATGACTTCTACAACCAGACTTAATGACAGACCACAACAGCAAAAGAAAAAAGCAGTTTGGTGCACACTTACAATACCTTAACTGTTGGTTAAAAGCAACAATGGTAAAGGTATACTAGCATACGAGGTTTTCCTAATGATAATTTTCATAATTACAATTATTGCCAGGATGTCAGCAGCAAGTACAAGGTCCTCAATCTAATCTAACTTTGAATTTGGCCCTGCTTTGAGTGGGAGGTTGGACCAGATGACACAAAGTCCCCTTTCAAAAGTAAGCTATTCTAGGATTAATTCAAACCAGTTACACAGCCTAAAATTTTAAGTTTCTGTAAACAGGACTACCGAGCAAGTTTGGTTAAAATAGGAACACAACCATCAGCAATACAACGGCAATGTTTTACAAATGAAAGTATCATGTACATGCAACACTGACACAGAATCAGTCCTTCTGCTACTAACAAAATGGAGGACAAAAGTAGAAAAAGGAATACGGGAAGTAATAAGTTATGAATAAGTTTAAGGGCAACTTTTGTCAGCTGAGGTAGACAGGATGGGAATACTTGGGAGAGCTACAGCTGTGAGGGAAAGCAAGCAACAAGATTTCAGTTCCACGTACAAAAAAGTCTTAATTAACTTTGTGTGATTAAAAAAACGCAACTCCTTGTATTTTCCTGCACACCTTTGAGCCAAAAGACTCACAAAGCACTTGGGGAAGGTGCATACATACACGCAACAGACTGCTCAAGAGCCAGTCAGCTCCAGATGGAAGACTGCAGCTGCTTCCTGAAGCATGGCCACGGCTGCTGAGAACTGCACTCACAGAGTTTGATTAAAAATGTCAGTGGGCAGCACGAGCTGTTGTGCGCAAGAGGCTGATGAAGGCTCGAGCCAGCAGCTTTGGTCCTGTAGCTCAGAGAAACTTTCTACAGTGAAGTGCANAACTGCTGATTACTACCACGAAATTCAAAGAAATTCTGAATCCAGAACATCAAAACGCAATTCGGAGGTGTCCCAAGGAGTACCTCCTCACAAGAGTAAAAACTGTTTGAAAATGTACTAAGTTGGAGGGGGAAAAGCACAACAATCCATATAAAATCGTGAAGCAGCACAAAGGGAAAGGCGTAGCTCAAGAACGGCAGATGGAGCTGTCGTGTAGCCAAACAGCGCTGCAGGAACATGCAGGGGAGCTGCTGGTTCTCATCCAACAGGTGCTTTCTTTCACCATCCTTCATAGGACAGGTATGCAAACAAATCATAAACCCCACAAACTGTGTGAAGTGTACTTTACAACTCAATCACCCAGATATTTTTTAAGCTTTTTTTCCCCTTAAGTCAGATTTCATTAAAAAGTTGAGCCAGAAAATTTAATTTTCCACACTTATGCAAAAGGGTAAGACAAAAGCAATGACTTCTACAACCAGACTTAATGACAGACCACAACAGCAAAAGAAAAAAGCAGTTTGGTGCACACTTACAATACCTTAACTGTTGGTTAAAAGCAACAATGGTAAAGGTATACTAGCATACGAGGTTTTCCTAATGATAATTTTCATAATTACAATTATTGCCAGGATGTCAGCAGCAAGTACAAGGTCCTCAATCTAATGTAACTTTGAATTTGGCCCTGCTTAGAGTGGGAGGTTGGACCAGATGACACAAAGTCCCCTTTCAAAAGTAAGCTATTCTAGGATTAATTCAAACCAGTTACACAGCCTAAAATTTTAAGTTTCTGTAAACAGGACTACCGAGCAAGTTTGGTTAAAATAGGAACACAACCATCAGCAATACAACGGCAATGTTTTACAAATGAAAGTATCATGTACATGCAACACTGACACAGAATCAGTCCTTCTGCTACTAACAAAATGGAGGACAAAAGTAGAAAAAGGAATACGGGAAGTAATAAGTTATGAATAAGTTTAAGGGCAACTTTTGTCAGCTGAGGTAGACAGGATGGGAATACTTGGGAGAGCTACAGCTGTGAGGGAAAGCAAGCAACAAGATTTCAGTTCCACGTACAAAAAAGTCTTAATTAACTTTGTGTGATTAAAAAAACGCAACTCCTTGTATTTTCCTGCACACCTTTGAGCCAAAAGACTCACAAAGCACTTGGGGAAGGTGCATACATACACGCAACAGACTGCTCAAGAGCCAGTCAGCTCCAGATGGAAGACTGCAGCTGCTTCCTGAAGNGCAACAAGATTTCAGTTCCACATACAAAAAAGTCTTAATTAACTTTGTGTGGTTAAAAAAATGCAACTCCTTGTATTTTCCTGCACACCTTTGAGCCAAAAGACTCACAAAGCACTTGGGGAAGATGCATACATACACGCAACAGACTGCTCAAGAGCCAGTCAGCTCCAGATGGAACACTGCAGCTGCTTCCTGAAGCGTGGCCACGGCTGCTGNCAAGATTTCAGTTCCACGTACAAAAAAGTCTTAATTAACTTTGTGTGATTAAAAAAACGCAACTCCTTGTATTTTCCTGCACACCTTTGAGCCAAAAGACTCACAAAGCACTTGGGGAAGGTGCATACATACACGCAACAGACTGCTCAAGAGCCAGTCAGCTCCAGATGGAACACTGCAGCTGCTTCCTGAAGCGTGGCCACGGCTGCTGAGAACTGCACTCACAGAGTTTGATTAAAAATGTCAGTGGGCAGCACGAGCTGTTGTGCGCAAGAGGCTGATGAAGGCTCGAGCCAGCAGCTTTGGTCCTGTAGCTCAGAGAAACTTTCTACAGTGAAGTGCAGTTCACGATGAGGACCTTTCTTTGGACTGGTCTACTGAACAAAGCAGAAGGGCAGGCCAAAACCCACCTCACTGCCTTCTGCTCAAAATACACAGCATATTTCTTTGACTTTACCTTTGTGGTGGTGCAGGCGCCCCTCCCTGGGCCACATTGCGATGTCAGGGCCAGCTGACATTGTACAAGGGCGCTGGGCTGAGACAAGTTGGTACTCTCCGATCCTGCCTGCCAGTGAAGTGAGCTGAGACAATCTGGTACCCTCCTGCCCTGGGACAAGCATGTGAGTTGGGACACCTGGGCAATCCGTGACCACACCTGGGACTCCTGCTGCCTGGGAAACGTACCCGAAACTCCTCCTGCCTGGATTGTAGCCCACTGAGAGGTGCCAAGATCACCTGACAAGAATTACAGCCACAATGAAGAAAGGCATTGACCAAAGTCAACCATCTTGCAATCCTATAAATAGCAGTCCCAAGTGAGGCCCTTTGGGCTCTCTGGGATCGCAGCAGACTGTGACCATGTATCTGCCCGAGTTGGGACAGCTCTTGGAGCAGATGCTTGCGATGTTTGAGGTAGTTTTCACGATGTGATTCAGATCATCTGCTGACAGAAGCGGATGAGGGGAAAAGTGAGTAATTCACCATGTTTGATTTTGCAAGGTTTTTTCAAAGATCACTGGGTACCAAAACATACTATAATCTGCAAAGAAACATCTTAATCATAGGTTAACCTCTGTATCTGTGTGTAAGCAATCTAATTTAGGAAACTTTGTTAAATCTCTAGTTAAATCGTTTATTGATTATAATAACTATAACCACATTACTTTGATTATTACTAGATTATATAATTTAATTTTATGATTTATTGTAGTAGTGTTAATATATCTTAAACTGCTGCTATAAATTGCTGCTACCCCAAAGTTATATAGGGCCCATAATCACATGTTGAATCACTTTCACTAGAATTCCAACACCACTGTCCCTTAGACATAAACTGTTGACCAAGTCTGGGACTAGCAGTGGATCCAGCTGGAACTAGAGTACTCCGAGAAGGAGTTTAGAAAGCAAGGAGGTCAACAGGAGGGCATCCCTCATCCTTCTTCCCTAATCCCTGTACCCATCACTCCAACCCGATTCTGACTCGACTTCCCCACCTGATCTCCGTATAAATCACTTTCCCCAAACACTGTAAATCACTCCTAAGCACTACTCTGACCCTATTCCCTTTGCACACTCCCTTCACATAGTAAGGGTGAACCTTGCCATCAAATTCTGTAAAGTCGCACTTTTACAAACTCGTATTAAAACCACTCTTCCTGATATCTTTGACAGTCATTCTTTAAGTGACCCTTTAGACCTTAAATCACTCTCCTCCACGATGCTTGTGTTGAGGTCTCAAAGATTAAAAAACCCCAATACCCTGAGTTAAGTAATGTGCTTTTTTGTTGTTTTAGAAGTCCATTTAAAATAAAATAAGCCACTCTGCCACACATCTCCCCCGGGGAGGAAACAAAAACCGGCACAGCAGATGTTAGTTACTCTACAGATGTTAGTCTGCTTAATATATTCCTGGAAGTATTCAGGAACCACAGCACTGTGTGAAGTACAAAGACAAAACAGGACATGTGGGCTAAAACCCGCTTCCTTCTCAGCAGCATCTTAAGATGACCTTCAGGTTAGTGACTACAGAGACAGGACAGCCAACCCAAGCCTTTACCAGAAGACGACTATAATTCACAGGGTGGCTTCTAAGCAAAAGCATTTAATGCCATTCAAGGTGGTAAATCAGCACCTGATGGTTTTACACTTTTGAGTTTCTGACAATATTGGAAAGCATCCAAAAGCCTTTCTGTCATGCCTCGAATTTCAATCCTCCAGGCAATAGCTTTATTTTCCCAAACTTGGATATTCCATTTAAAATTGAGTCAGTCGTGTTACTAGCGAGAAGTCAGGGGATTTTAAGAGGCATGCTCACCCTCCAAGTGTTCATGGAGTTGCTTGGAGGGCTCATCCTGTCTGAATTATTTCCTGAGCACAGGAAGATGCAGGACAGTCTGAGGATATCCTCCTGCGTGAACAGCAGTGCGGCTACTAGCGGGTACTAGCCTCTTTGGGATTTTACCGATGTGTTTCTATTCCTGGTTTTAATCCTGACAAGCTGTGGGACTCCAGTCCAGTTCGCTGGCTCTATTAGTTTTGTTTCTTCTTAAAAAAATCTTCGCTTCCTCCATTTAAGTTGCAAATTCGTGATGGGAGGGACTGCTTTGCCACCTTTGTACAGCATCACATTCAAGGGGGACCAAATTCTGTAACAAGTATTACTACATATAATTAAATATTCAAGCTTATAAAAACCATTGCAGCAGTAGAGTACCACAAAAAAATACATACCCACACACTATTTAAGTCTTCACAGCAGGAGATACACAGAACCAGAACTGAAAGCTAAACAAAAATCCCCCTCCATGACGCTGTTGTTATTGCTTCATTTCCTCCTGTTGCACATTTTTTTGTGTATCATAGCCTGACAGGACTGAGGCTTCATCTCACCGATAGCTGGTAAGATTCTCTCAGTTTGTCCTGCTAATTTAGTGCAGAAGAAAATAAATAAAATTAAGGTTAGCTTTGTTTCATCTTTTCCATTCTACATGCAAGGAATGAGGTGTTTCCTTGCTTTCTAGGCTCATACTAGTGCAAGGGACAGCAAAGACTGAAGGTTAATGTGTTGAAATGCATCAACATTTGATGCTCTGTGGAAGAGGTGGGAGACGGAAACGGCACCTTCTTGTATGAGGCTACATTAACCCCACTAACTTGAAAGTCCTACACGTAAATAACAAAAAAAGGAAGAGATGGACTCTATGTCACTGTAATCTTCCACACTACCCATAATTCAGAGGTTTTGTTCACCAGGTTTAATTTTATTTAATGAATCTGTCACATTTAACAAAACGTACAAACATAATACGCATGCTTTACGCCTGTTAATTAATTCCAGCTTCTATTCTGCTAGCAATGGTCTAGCACAACTGTTACCAATTTTTCCTTGGTTGGAACTAGCTTTCAGGGAAACATGCTCCCCAAAACAAATGCAGGCTTAAGGTCCTTGTACCAGAGGGATCCCTTCCATTGTGACTATGTCCTTGTGAACAAACTGGCCTTTGGCTAGAACCACACATTGNAAGACTGAAGGTTAATGTGTTGAAATGCATCAACATTTGATGCTCTGTGGAAGAGGTGGGAGACGGAAACGGCACCTTCTTGTATGAGGCTACATTAACCCCACTAACTTGAAAGTCCTACACGTAAATAACAAAAAAAGGAAGAGATGGACTCTATGTCACTGTAATCTTCCACACTACCCATAATTCAGAGGTTTTGTTCACCAGGTTTAATTTTATTTAATGAATCTGTCACATTTAACAAAACGTACAAACATAATACGCATGCTTTACGCCTGTTAATTAATTCCAGCTTCTATTCTGCTAGCAATGGTCTAGCACAACTGTTACCAATTTTTCCTTGGTTGGAACTAGCTTTCAGGGAAACATGCTCCCCAAAACAAATGCAGGCTTAAGGTCCTTGTACCAGAGGGATCCCTTCCATTGTGACTATGTCCTTGTGAACAAACTGGCCTTTGGCTAGAACCACACATTGTTTATTTTACCGACGCTTCTTCTACACTGCAGAAATCATGTCACCTACTCTTGGGAGTTTGCAAGTGTTTAAGGAAGTCTGCTTATAGCACTCATTTATTGCTTCAGTGATTAAAAAGCACTGACAAGGAAAGCCTCAGACAGGAACTATACCCCTGCCCAGAGTCACACAGTTTGGACAAGACTCTAAAAAGACCAAAGAACATTTAAACAGCTACAGGATATGCTGTAGGAAAGCACCAGGCTACTCAGGTCAGCCCTTGGTAGAAACAAACAGTTCCCAAACAGTACTGATGAAAGGTTATTTTTATGTTGGAAACCTAAGCAGCTAACAAGAACACAAACAACATGGTTTCAACTTTCACAAACCATCAGTAGTTTTGTGCTGCAACTGAAACTCCAGATTCTCCTTACCATGTAAAGGTGAAGTCCACAGACACATTCAGGCTTTAACTACTTAAGTAAAGACCCTCCACCAGCCACAGCAAGGATGCAATTCCCCATTACAACTCCTCCAGTTGGAAGGACAGTCTGAGAGGTCCCACAAGCCCTCCCAAAATTTGCCACCTCAGTGGCAAAGCTCCAGCAGAGGGGAGAGAATAGGTGACCACAGCAGGAATCACTTCCTTCAGCTTTACTGCTGACACCCCTTAACCATGCTCTCCATTCCCCTGCCACTCTTCTCCAAGCAATCGAGAGGCTTGTGCTGCTGAGCATCAATCAACTACGTACATTTATAACAAACTACTGTGGTGATAAACGCACCAAATGTTCACATCATTGATGCTTCCATTCAAGGCATTATTATCGTGGTGAAATTCTTCCATGGGACAAGGGATAGGGCAAGGAGTAGGGAACAAACATTCTGTATTACTCAACGTGCATTATTTCATAAGGCTGAAATAAACACGAAGAAGATGCCCTACACCAGCAAAAACAAAGTTACCCTTGTGAAAGGTCTCTGAGACCTTTAACAGACAACGGCCTCTTTTTTTCCATCTGCTTTCCAGATTGAATTACAAATCTGTCACATATGGAGGATTAACTTCAGAGGAGAGGAAAAAGTTGTACATGAACCTTCAACATGCCACAGATTAAGCAGTATAAAAATATTCCAGTTTTGCTGTGTCCTGAAGTTTTGACTAGGACTAATTGTTTAAACAAAATACTTTACAAACTAAGTTTGATCTTCCCTGATCAAAATGGGTTTCATCTGAAAGACTTCCCTCGGTCTTTGTAAATGAGGACATGGGGAAGGAAAGCATTTCGGATTCAAGACAGTATTTTGATTTGGTCAAATGAAATATTTAAAACATATCTACTCCTCCTTCAAAAAGGGCTTGAGCTGTGTACCCTGCCAAATATTTTTAAAGGTTCAACCCAAGTTGCAATTGTTTTACTTCCCAGACTTTCAGAGCTACAAGGAAATTTGTCCTGTTCTATCATTCTCCCAGCCTTAATTCAACCACTACAATTTGTATTTTATTTTCTAGAGCTAATCCCACACACAAGACAAGGGATCCAAGGAAGAAGAGACAGACGTAGTGATGGCAAACAGGAAAATTGTGCTGTCATCCATCCAGATATTCTTCTAATTAGACAGAGCACAGGCAAAAGCTGAGTGCAGGGACAGGATTTTATTTGTATTAACAGGCACTGAATACCTACGTAAGGTCCAGTGCCAGGGATTTTACGCATGCCACTGTGTAGTATTTAATAGCCACCAACTCTGATGAGCATCTAAGAGGGAGAGGGGAAGACAACTTCAGAAAACAAAGCATCAAAGCAGCAATTAGTCACACAGCCCTTACGCAACAGCAAAAATACCACCCAGCAACTGCTTCTCTGGGAAGCTTGCAACATACCTTAACACGGAACGACGACTGTCTGCTAGCAGGGCTCCCAGACATTGGTAGATGGATGACAGGGAGACCAGCAGCATTCAGGGAAATAACATTCATGGCTCCCTGCAGGTGGGAAGTTTTTCTACCAATTGCTTTACTTTAAAGTAGAAACATCCACATCTCTTGTCACAGCCATTACAAAAGTTCTCCAGTGGCCAAAAAGCTCTAGCAAGCACATGGATAAACGAAGGGTCTTTGTACCAGTGCAGTTAGCACTCAGAATCCTGCTAGACCACAGATGCTTTTCTCCTCATACCAAAGCAATACTTTTTCTTTCTAAACAGCTCTCAGATTTTTATCCAAAAAGATTTTTCTATTTTTCCACTTAAAACCAGGCAAGAACATTTTGCCATGAGCCAGAACAGACTCCGAACAACTCCACAGACATTGCTAAAAGCCTTTTGCTATCAGCTTTGTAGGACAGAAGTTCCTGCTTAGGAGTCAAGGGAACTCTATGTTTCAGTGACTTGCAGGTGGCCATCCATTTATCACTGTATAGGAAACACTACAGAAAAGCCAGCACTTCCAGAGCAGCATGTGGTTCTGAGCAGCTTATGTGGAAGACTCGGTTTTCGGCAAGTCAGGCAGTAAGGAAAAGCAAGCTGCTGCTTTGAGGCATAAATCAAACGTTTTGTTAATGCTAGTTTTGCTTTCACCCACTTCCTCTACTTCAGTATGGCCTCAGTCCAAGCCCTGTTGAAGTCAACGGGCCTGATGCCCACCGCTTTCTGTTCCTGTTGTCTTTAAAGGAAGTTCCTGCATGGAAACTACCACCCAAGTCTACCTCTGACAAGCTTTTTCATGCTAAGTCTTTTTGTGGATGCTTTTAGAAAGGTTTTTTTCCTTGGCAATGCTAAAAAACTTACTCCCTTTGGAAGAAGAATAAATTAACTAGCAATGAAAGGAGATGCACCACCAAGGGCATCCTTACAAGCAGCCACAGGGCAGAGCTAGCGTACAGTATCATAGCTACCCACATACTCCCATCCCATGAGGGCAGGCTTTTCATTGAACCTAGAAAGAGAAACTCAGATCTTACTCTACAAACACCTTTTCCAGATAATATTCACCTAACCACTCTCACATTAAGCCTGAAACAAGGGTAAGTTTGTACATAAACTTTTTATCTTGGTTGTAGGAGTGAATAATGGAAAAAGCTGTTATGTCAATTTGAAGATGGAAACAACAAACCAAGAGGATCCGAAGTTTTGTTCTTTGCTCACTATATGCATTTAGAGAGCAGCAACCACAGCGCAACTAATGCCACTTGGTAGCTGCACTGCAACAGTACACACTACGGCTGAACTAAAAAAAGCACAGGAGGCAGCAACTAAAAATTTAAAATAAAAAATAAAATTAACACCCTACACCACAGGCAAGGAGGACAGTATCTACTGACTGAACTAAAAAGAAAGGCAATTCCCATTCTTCTGTCCGTATTCAATTAACTGAATTCACATGCCTAGAAAATAAAGACATTAACCATTTTGCAAGTATATGGAAGATCACAGAGTACAGCTGTTTTCTCCCATTAAATTTCTTGCAAGTTTTACTGCTTTATATATCTACAAATACCAGCATGTATGAAATAAAGAAAAATAAGGTATTCCTTCATTTTTTTGATTTAAAATCAAATAATCAAGCACGAGCTCTAGCCTCTCACCAATTTAGCACATTTTACAAATTAACTGCACAGTCTGCAATGACTTCTTATGCTGTTGGATGGTCTTGATCTCTTCAAAGTCAGATTTTTAAATCAATACGGAACACATCAGCATCAAATTACTGCGTCCAGCTCTGGAGTCCTCAGCACAGTCATGACATGGACCTGTTGGAGCAAGTCCAGAGGAGGGCCACGAAGATGATCAGGGGCCTGGAGCAGCTCTCCTGTGAAGACAGGCTGAGAGAGCTGGGGTTGTTCAGTCTGGAGAAGAGAAGGCTCCAGGGAGACCTTATAGCAGCCTCCAGTACTTAAAGGGGGCTTCTAAGAAAAACAGGGACAGACTTTTTAGCAGTCCTATTGCAGACTTGTTGCGATAGGACAAGGGGTAATGGTTTTAAAGTAAAAGAGGGTAGATTCAGACTAGATATAAGGAAGAAGTTTTTTTTACAATGAGGGTGGTGAAACACCAGAGCAGGTTGCCCAGAGAAGTGGTCAATGCCCCATCCCTGGAAACATTCAAGGCCAGGCTGGATGGAGCTCTGAGCAACCTGATCCAGCTGAAGATGTCCCTGCTCACTGCAGGGGGAATGGACTAGATGGTCTTTAAAGGTCCCTTCCAACACAGACCATTCTGTGAAATTCCATTTTGAATTTCATTTCCCTCCTCATCCCTCCACTCCAAAAAACACCAGGCAAGTAATTCAGAGCTAAGACTTTGATTCAACTGCCAGAAGCTCATGGTCTTCGTGGTACAAATCAAAATAACATCAATGAAGTTAACAGGGTTTCTTTCATGCACATCTGGCTTGTAAACAGCTTACTACTACAGCCATATGCAGTTTTGGTTATTGTTTAATTTTCTTTAATCAGGACAGCCTATCAGAAATGCTTCAGTGGCTTTTTACAGCTTTAAATGACTAAAGCTAGTGAGATAAAAATGCTTATTTTCAGAGAGAATAATGATCATTGATGCTTTTGTAGTTCCTAGTATAAACTGCTCACTTGAAGGAAGAGACTGCAAGTTGTGAGGAAATTAAAGTGTTTCCTGCTTAATTGGAGAAGTTGATGTCTGCATTGTGACCCACAGATAAGTAGTGCATAAAAATAAAAATTCACTGACAAGGTTTAACAAGTGCTTCCCTGCTTTCCTGTCCACTGAATAAGAGCTATTGTTTCTGCTTATAGACATGGTTTATTGCTTACAGCTCTTGTTTTAAATCACACTATGAAATCACAGAGTAAGGGCTGCCAAGCACTCCTGTACCACTTAATGAGTAAAACATATTCCAAGTAATTCACCTCCGAGAAAAACATCAGCATCACTTCTTCTCTAACCACTGACACAACTTTTAATTGGTACCAGGGGGCTCTGTAAAAAGCACTTTGTTTTTTCCTTCACCAGAAGTTAAAAGTGCAATTGTATTATGGTGCCAGATGTGGAAAACAAACCCATCTTAACTGTTCTGACATCTGTTACTATTCCGAGACACCAACCTGAGTCATAGTAAGAGGCTGAAAAAATACTAACCAGAATTTAAAGTGCTAATCCCAATCTGTTTTAATATCTTAAAAACTACTTCAGGCCCATGGTTGAGAATTGCTTCATTAGCATTAAAACAGTTTATACAGCACTGTTGTATGTACGTTTTAGTATCACTCAACTACACATAACAGTGAAAATTTCAGACTCTTGTTCTGTAATTGCAAATTTCCTTCTTGTGAGTACAAGAGATGCAACATTTAAGAGCAAAACTGCACCCTCAGTTTGGATTAAGACTGCAAATTAAGACAGCATTGTCATCAAAAAGCTGATCCAATCTCTTCACCTCACTTTACTTTGCTCATTCATGCAGTGACCTGAGACTGAAGTTAAATTGGTTTTTGCTGTAGTAATGATTTTCAGTTAAAGCAGGAAAATTCTGGGATTTACTGGCTTCCTCTAAATTGGCCATTCCTGTAAAAGGGAAAGAACCACATCTGAAACATACATATATTTGCTTCTCCTTTGCAGTCCTTGAATTCTCTTTTCTGGCTTGAAACTTGCATTCTAATTTGCATACTTTCAATCAAGGCTTTAATTTTCTATGCCTCAGAACTTCTGTACAATCTGTAACACCAAATTGGATATTAAAGACACCTGACAGCCAGAAAATATCAAACTTCTGAAAATGAAACTTCATTACTTTGAAGCTTTAACATAGCTTCCTTTTACATACGCACAATATGAAGTGCAGATGTGTTTCAGAACATGCAGACTTGCTTACTAAGCTACAAAATACTGACATAGGTATGAAATCTAGGAAGTTATTAAATGCAATCAGACCCCATCTTCTGGAAGCAGTGACACCATTGACACATATTAGTTCAAAAGACAATTTGAGTGAAGGACCAGGCTGGGCAATTTGCTGAACGTAAGTTAATTTGTACTTGTTACAATGGTTCTTAGACCAATTCACAGCAGTTCACAAAGCAACTGACATGCTTACAAAGTGCAACTGGGATGAAGGGCCCACCAGCATATTAAGTCTCACACTGCCATCAATTATCAAAGTGAGTGAACAGATAACACATCCACAGTCTTTTCTGAAAAAGACAGTTTATCACTGAGAATCCCTCAAATATCAAGAAATTTAAGGCATCATCCTCTCAGCAGTACTGCTCTTAAGGCACCACAAGTTCTCAGGCTACAGTTTTTGTAATGCTGGTACATGTGTTGAAGACAGGAATGCAAAGGTGCACGACAAGGCTGCCCTAAGGTCAGAAAAGCTGCTTTACTCCAGACTCTCTCCACTACGTTACAAGGTTATTTCTACTTGGGCAAAGAGAAGTAGATGGCTCTTAGATACCTCACCAAGTCTTTCCAGTGAATTTGCATTGTGGTCACGGACACAGCTGCCTACAAAGAAGCCATTCAGATAGCAGTGGTCCTCCTGGAGCTCTATACATCCTACACATCATTCTCTCTGTAAAGTTCAGGTTTGGATGGATTAATTTAATTAATTTAACACACAACCTTTGCAAGCAACCTTTTAGAAACCAAAGCAGAAGTGAGAATAGTCTTGCCTACAAGAGTCACGCTAGTACATCAGACGCGCTGAAAAGGAGACCAACTTCCCCAATATAGATACAATTTGTTGATGTAAAGATGTGAGGGACAGCAGAGTTTCCTCCTTCAAGGGCCATCTACTAATGTAAATCAGCACAGGGTAATTTCACTTCTGAACTGGAGGAGTAGGGCTGAAAGACATCAGTTACTTACAAAAGGGAAAAGAGTCACACTCCCAAGCCAAAATAACAAAAGTTGTTCAGGACACACACAGTCCAGGATGCAAGCTAAGATCTCAGTCACACTGACACAGGCACTGCTTGACTTATTTCTCACTATTCTAGACTTTAGCCCCGTCGTCTGGGAAGTGTGACACTTAAAATGGTGAACAGGAGGAAGTTCAATGTAAATGAGTGTTAAGCTGAACTCTGACCCTGTTACTTCTCCATTTTTATGAAAGCAGACTTAAATATAATTGCTTGTTAGTACAGGCTGACACTAAACCCTCAAGCAACGCTATAGGTCTATAGGCCTTCGTGCCAAGAGGCTCCATTTAGAGGCTGTATTTTCAGCTTCTGAAATCCACTTCTCCAATGGGCAACATTAAAGAATTGTTCACAGTGCCCAGGGGGTATTTTTACACAACAGAATTCATGCAAGAAATCTATTTAGACTTTTCAAAGTTTTCTTTTGTGGAAGTATTAAATATTTAAGGTCTACTCAAAAAGATTTTTGTATAGAAGTAGGTATAAAAAATGTTTCCTTTGTGACAGTGTAATAGTTTGTCACATTTATAAAATCACTTTTATATGGCAGGATTTTATAGAAATAGTTTTAGTTGATGTTGAAAACCAAAGGGATAAACAAGAATCAAAACAGGAAGTTAGGTAAGAAGAAAGACTCAGTAGCACAGAACAGAATCAGATGATTCATGCCATAAGCAACTATAATCTAAGTAAATGAACTTCAACAATCTTGAGAGGTGGCAAAGTATCATCGCCTCTAATATGTTATAATCACAGTATTTATGTTCCACTACAGAATCATAATGTAATTACAAATTCCCAGACAGCAGCACTCAGCACGTGTTTCATAAGAGCTGAAGAGTTTGCCTATCTGTTCTGCATGCTGTGCTACCAATAAAGAGCAGTCTTATGCCCTCTGTGCAACCAGACCTCTGATGCTAACCCTACATCTTTCAAATGTCACACAACAGCATTCAAATCTTTGATGAATACAAAAAAATACATGTATAGAGACTCATCTTCCACCGTGTTCAGCAGTGTAGTAAGTCTCTGGACAAGGAAAGCAAGGATTTCAAGGCCTGCAAATAGGACCTCTCTTTCCTGCAGCAGCCACTCTCGGCCAACATTATTTTGCTTGAAGTAGGGAAACAGAACATGGAAGAGACTTAAGGGAGCAAGATTTGGCATCAAATTTACAACAGGATGTTACTGGGACTTTTCCCTCCCTTCTCTCAACATCTGTCTACCTCCCAAAATCCACACATCTCAGGTACATGGCAGCTCTGACGCTTCACTGGCAACAGGAGGGCACGCTGCTGTCTCTGCGCATAGCTGAGGAGAACAACCAGGGGATATCACAACCCAGAGAGGACAAGGACGGAGGTGTAACAGCACAGCGACAAACGGCGGTTCAGGCCACAGCATAGAATTAGTATCGCTGATACTACGACAGCAACATGCAACTGATACACGAGAACAGTTAGGCGCCACGCTTAGAGTTGCAACACTACTGCAGCATTAATGTCCTGCCCAACACAGACTGCAGAAAGTTATCGGCAGTACATTACCAGAATATGCTTCAGGGCTATTAGAGGAGTTAATGGAGGGACTCAAATCTCAAATTGCTGCCCGAGGGACTGAAAAGCATTAGACAGAGATACTTTCAAGATACAGGATTTAATGCAGTGAGACCGCTGGAAGAGGAGTGCTGCCAAACCAGTAACAGAGCCTGCAGAAGAGTATTATCTTAATGTACAGATTTGTCACCAAAACTGTTCCCAACCCATCCCTCATACCCCTAATGACAGGGATCTTGACTCTAAAATTATTCCATAGCTATTCAGGATAATCTTACAAAGGCTGTTTTCATGTGTGTTCTCTCCGACAACATAATCTTCTCATTTTGCTTATTTCATTGTAAATTCACCTTCTATGAAGTTAAAAGAGGCTACATTCAGTCCACGTATCATCCAAGATGCCTGTGAATTAAACACCTTCTAGTTCCCAACACTCCCTATGCAGGCCAGGGCACGAATGCAGATGCAGGCTACAAGCCTGATTCTAATCAAACCAAGAGAATACTAGAAAAGTGTCCTCTCCCCTTATAACGCCTCCCAGTAAGAGGAACAGTTGCCTCTCCTGCAACAACCAGGTACAGCACAGGTGAAGAGGCACATGTTCCCTGACACACACAAAGGAACTTCCGACTGGTTTTGTGAAAAACTATCGACAAGCAGGGTTTCAAGTTTTCTGCACAGGGACCACAGCAGCACTTGTAGCCCTCTGTTCCGCCCGCACACTACAGGTTCTGCCAACAAATCTGAGGAGAGCTGTCAGAGCAGACAGAAAAACAAAGCTCAGGTTCGCAAGAGAAATACAGCCCGTATTTAGAACGAACAAAGCCCCACAGCTGCTGGTTGCAGTCAGGGCACGACTGGGGTCCCCGGCCGCTCTCTACGCAGCGCGTTCTGGAACACGGGCTCCGGCGTGCGGGTACGGTGCACGGGTACAGCAGAGCAGAGGACGCGGCACTTCGAAGCGCTGCAGTTTAACTGGAATAGTCAAGACCCCGAACACGTTACCGAAGGGACGGACACCCGCGAACCCGCCACGGGATACCGCGCGCGGGCTGCGGCGCAGCGGGGGCTACGGAAACGGCCCCTGGATGCCCAAGGAGAACCCTGCCCGAGGCCGGCTCGGATCACCGGCTCGGCTGCGCTACTGCACCCCGGCCCGCCGCGGCTCCCCCTGGCCCAGCACCGCGCCGGGCACGGCCCCCAGAGGGGAGCGGCGCCCGCCCCCCCATAAGCAGCCTCTTTACTACTCGGAGGTGCCCGGGCTCGGGGTGAGGGACGGCGGGAGGCGCACCCCGGGCCGCGGCGGGCTCCTACCTGCTGCGTGAGGTAGCGCGTGAGGTAGGGGGCGGTCGGTGGCGCGGCAGCCCGGCGGCGGGGGGCGGGCAGGGCGCCGGGCGCGCCGAGGAGCACGAGAAGCAGGAGGAGCCACAGCATCGCCACGAGGGGCGCGGGGCACGCGCCACCTCTGCCCCCCCGCCGCTTTATAGCGGCCCCGCGCCCGGGGGCTGCCCCGGGGGAGTGGCGGGACCCAGCCGAGGGGGCGGGGCCGTGCGCCCCACCCCCTGAGGGGCGGGGTTATCGCACGTAAAGGGGTGGGCACTAAAGAGGGGCTTTCCGATTGGCTGCGCAGTCGAGGCTAGCTTTTGCGGTTGGCTGCGACGACTTGGATAGGGTTTTCGGTCGCGCGGCGTCCTCCGAGGAGATAGCGGTTGGCTGCTTGCACGTGATCCGCCCTCTCGTGGCTAGGTGCCGCGTGAGGGGCGTGTGAGAACGAGGCTGGCATTCTCGCTTTCTTATTGGGCAAGGTGGGGCAGCCCTTCCTCCGGACTGCGTCACGATTGGGGGAGAGCCGCCTCGTCCCCGCCCCCAGCAACGGCCTTCGGGGAGCCTGCTCTCCCGCCTTCCGGCCTTTCCTCAGAGCCGTGGCTGGGCTATGGAGCCGCCCCGCGGTGGGGCTTCGCCGTGCCCAGAGCCGGGGAGCGGGGGCACGGCCGCGGTAATCGCCCCGGGCGGGCCTGAGGGCACCGGGAGGAGGTGGAGGTGCTGCACCGCTGCCGGCTGCCCGTTCCCCGTTCCCTTTCCCGGGTGACTGCGTTTCGCCGTTTCCCTTCCGTGCGGCCCCTGGGGCTGGGAGCCGGAGGCTCCGTTGGGGCGCGGAATAGGCACGCGGGTGAGAGCCGTAACGCTTCGGTCACTGAAGCGTTTCCTGGGAGCTGAGCAAAGCTTGAAGCGCCCAGGGCGAGGGCCGGGGGGTGGGGGGTGAAGGCGGGCAGCCCCCGCCGGCCTTTAGCGTCCCTGTGCGGCTGTGCCGCTCGCTGTCAGCCTCCGGGAGCGTCTCGGGGCTGGAATGAGAGGAGGCTGCTGGTTGAGGGGTCAGAATTGCGGCGTGAGAGGTGTTACAGCTCTCCTTGTGTGTTTTGGTTTCGTTTTGTTTCTCTTAGCGAGCGTTTAAGGCAGTGAGCCCGCTAGAGAGCACCCGGCGCTGATGGAAATCCGGGTGAGGCTTGAGGGCTGCTGAAAGGCAACGCTCCTTGGAGGCTGGCGTGGGGAGCCCCGAGTGCCCTGTGGTTCCTCGGGCTGGGCGTGTGGGTCCAGAGGTTTGGTTGGTTGGTTTATTAAAAAGTAAAATAAACCAGGTCCGTTGGCGCTGTGCTTTCTTTAATGTCTGTCCGGATAATGAGTACTGTATTTCTGCCAAAGAGAAATAGAGGTGGAGATCTTGAGGTTGCTCTAAAGCAAGTTCTTGCCAGGACCTGTGTAAATACATAATGCTACCCTTTATCTCCCATGCTCCAGTTGAATACTTGAAGTGTTCACTGTGTTTTCCAGGGTGTGGTGCGTTTTTTTTAATTCAATTAAAAAGTACAGGTAATGGTATACTTTGTGTATATATTTCTGAGTTGGACACCAGTTGGAACATGAAACACCTGCTGGTTTCTCCAAGTCCACCTGTTTGGGCAATAATGAAATCAGACTTAATTTTATTACTTCTTTTTTTATATATTGGTATGTTTTCCATGTACTTTTTACTGGTATCTTGTACTGTAATTAAAACAAAGTAGGTATCCCGCGGTATCCCAATTTTGACAAGAATTGAAGGCATGCACCACTTAATATGTTAGGTCAAATGAGTATCTGTTAATACATGTTCTGAAGAGAGATGGTTTTTTCATTTTGGTTGGCCCCCAGTAAAGCTTTTACCTTTCCCTGCCTCTGTTGTCCTTGCCTTTCTAGGCAAGGAAATAGGGATCAAGGCATAGGGAATATTTGGATATCTGATTTTTTTTTTCCTTCTTCTGAACTACTCAGAGTAATGAGTTTCATCACTCACATTTTTCTAGTAGTCATGTTACAGATCTTGTTTTTACTAGAATGCTGGCAATGGTGCCTTAAGGGCAAAGCAATGGCTTGTGACTTGAGCTATTTTGTGGCAAATTATGAACAAAATATGGTTGTTGATTATGGAATGTTTTTTAAAATGTAAAAGCCATTCTTGAGTCTCCTTTATGTCCTTGGCTGTCTGCCTACCTGAGGCAGTTCTGGGATGAAGATGTGAAGTTCACTTCCTGTTCTGAGTTTATTCTGCAGTTTAGATTGATGGGAGGTGGATATTTAGCTATTACTGTGATAGAAGTGCTTTTGCAAAGAAGGATTTTTAAGATGCCCTTTAATTCAGTTGTAGGGAACGTTTTGGTCATTTAAGTTGGAACCCTGTGATTTGGGGTACTTCAGGGTATCTTTGCGTGTTTCTAGCATCTGCTGAGAAAAAAGTTAACTTTCCGAAATAGGGGAAGTTTCCAAAAAAATGATATTTTGGACAGTATAGTGATAATAAGGGCAAAATACTTCTGCAGGAAAGTAATACTGAATAAAAATAAATTAGTTTCTATTTATTTAAACATTTAGTTCATCATTTACTTGTCAGATCCATGTGGGCTCTTTGTTGAAATCAATGGTAAATACTGTAGAGCTGTCCCTTTGGCACAAAGGGCATGAATATAGTTGCAATGGCAAGCCCTTTTGAGATTTTCTGGGCATCCCCTCCTTTCAAAGTCACTGGTATTGGAGGCATTTGCAGAATTACAAGGCTGGAATCATTTCAGTTTTTAACCCCGTGTTGCGACTCCATTCTAATTTAAGGAAAAGAAATCAGAATCAGATTTGCTGGAGTGCTGTGCTCAAGGATAGTTCTAATAAAGATTCCCTAAATACAAGTGGGAATCTGCGTGATTTCTCTGCAGTCGTGTGCAAATATCATGAACACTTGCTTCTTATTACATATCTTCGTCTTTTTTTGCTTTCTGAAGGGTTAGTTAAGGGTAACGATAGATGTTGCCTCAGTTGGGCTACCATTTTCAAACAGAGATCATCATCTCCTGCTGCCTTTCAACATGTTAAAAAACCCAGCTAGAAGTAGTTAATTTTAACATGTCAAAAAATGAGAACTCTGAACCATTTTGACTGACTTGTTTCAGGTGATGCTGTGAGCACATGAATAGTGTGAGAGGATTCTTGGCTGCCTCTGTAATATCCGTCCAGAACTCCTGCTTCATCTATCCTGCCTGTCAAAAATGCCTTTCTAGGCTGATACTGGATTCTAGGAGGTACGTCCTGTTTTGGGCATCATTAACTGTAACTGTCAGAGGCCTTGGGAATCTCTGTGAGCTGAAAACAAAATAAATTGGTGAAAATTCAGTCATAGAAATAGTGCTCATTTCAGATATTTATGCTACTTACCACTTTTTATTCCAGTAGCAGCTTGGGGATCGTTATGCATCAAGAGTTGCATTTTGTTCAGTGCCATGCAGTATTGAAGGACAATTTAGAAGAATAAATGGTGTGTGTTAATAGCTTCCAAGTGCATCCCTTGCAGTCCAGTTCTTCAGTGCTGTTCCTAAGTTGGAAATCATTGGTTGAAAGCCCCTCCAAATCAAATCTTTTTTTTTTTAATTTCTTCTTATTCTATATGTGGAATGCATCAGGTAGTCCGTATGGCTTTTCCACTTACCATGTGTCCAGAAACATACGAGATTTCCTTTTTTAATCCCACTATTAGGTGAAATAGGTGACACGTGGAAGAACGGTAAATTAATGAATGTCAGCACTAAATGGAAGAAGCTGACTTTGCAAAGTAAAAATACCTGTTGTTTCAGATGCTGAAGTAAAAGATAGCAGTGCTGTTTCCTGATGATTTTTTAGATCTAGGTATTTTACTAAAGCTACAGAGAGAAAAATGCCAAGCGAGAGTGAAATGCAAAAAATGGGGGTGCAGGGAATTCAAAATTACTCCCCAACAGGTCATTCAAAGTCCACTGTCTCTCAAGCTTCACAACAGGCTAACGTAGAATAAATCAATAAAAGAAGCCAGAGGGATTCTGGCATACTACAGACCCCTTGCTTAGCCTCTGGTGAGATTAATTCCTCAGGGAGTAAAGAATAAGAAAGAATCTTACAGTTTGTAACGGAATATTTGATACATTATAGCAGCAATACTTATGGCTGCAGGTAAGTTCTTAAGTCAGCAATGATTAACAGAAGTTCACATATTCAATCGTTTTTATCCTTTTACTGTCTTACCAGGTTTAACTGTCTAAAATGCGGCTGCACAGGTGAAGCTAAAGATGCAAGCTACAGATATAGATTGTCCCTAAAGATTGCTGACACTAATGATTTGTTTGACATTACTGTGTTTGGAAGTTGCTTAGATCCATTCTTTGGAGTCAGCGCAGAAAATCTGCAGAGGTAAGGAATGGATTATTTCTATTGTATAGCTGCTGCTTTTTTCTTCAGCCTAAAAAAATTGAGATGAGCTTGGATGGTGGGGAGATGAGTGGGAAGAAGCTGCTAAAGTGCTCCCATCCAGCATTTCCTTGGTACCCGTCACCTTGAGAACATGCTGAAGTTTGGTTTCTTCCTGAAATCTTTAAATTTTGAGATGGATTACCTCTGCGTAAGAGATCCTCCACTTGTCTGTGGAAGGCAGCTGCCACCTGCTAAGTGAGCTTCATCATTTGGTTGGTTGGGCTTCTTTCCATCCTTCCTTTATTTGAGATGATTGAATTTTCTTTGTCTAATGGCAGATAATGAAGGAAGTTGGCTTTTCCAGAGATTAAGACATAATTTTTCCTCAAGATTTTAGAAGAATCTTAAGGCAGAAATAGAGCCTCTATTGATTTTTATATTTTTTTTAACAATTTGGATTTGAAAAGGAAAAAACAGTGTGCACCTTTTGACTGGTCTTTAATACGACCAGATTTTCCTTTAGCAAGGAGGGAGTTCTAAGAAATCCTGTTAGTCCTTAGGCCCTGACCACCTACATTATAAGCTTCAGGCTTTCTGATACGTGAAACTGCTGTGATGGGATATTCAGATACATTCACTGCTTGTTTCTCTGTTCTGTTATTTTCCAGTGCCCTATGTTATCACTGGGGCAAAGATAAACGCTTTTTAAATCCTGTATTAATTAGCAGCATTAATAACGTTCTCATGGCAGGCACATTCTACGCTAGGCTGCTGTACTACTGTTAACAGCATTATACGGTCATTGTGTCAATGCAAAAATCACAGCCACCCAGGGAACACCCGAAAGTTGTGTATATATTAACCCTGTTCAAAGCAGTTGTTTTGTTTACTTCTGTTTCACTAACAAATTAAGTGAAATAAACAATTGAATTTATAGCTTCGTGGTTTCCTGGTTTCATTCTATGTTTAGTTTAAGCTACCATAGTATCTTCTCTTCAGCATGTGTCCTACCTATACTGCAGCTAAAATGCTGTGTGCGGCTTCCTCTCTTGGTGCAATACTTCTGTATGTTTTACTCAAGGTATATTCTACGCTTCAATCAGCTGTCAGGAGAAACAAACACAGATGCATCTCCAGGAGTGTTAGTTCAAGCAGTGGAAACCTGTTTCATTGGAAGAAGATTTCTATTTGGAGTGAAGGTAACTTTTAATCCACATTACTCTCTTATAATGAGTTTTTTCATTACCTTGTAGCCACTTGGGGCTGTAGACTGAGTTATCAAAGCATCATGTACAACATGTTTTGGGAATTTGAGAAATCTTAGGGCTAGGACATGGGAAGGATTCTGCTCCTCTTCCCCCAGACTCCTGTGTTATTTTAAATGAGTCGCATACAAAAGTCATCTTGAATAGCAGTAGTCAGCTTGACAGCTTGTCAGGGCTGCTTTTCAGAGAGCCTGAGCAGTGCCAGCTCCTGTGTGTGTCAGTAACAGCTTGGAGTCTGTAAAAAAAACCCATGTACAGTTCAAGCAAGAAACAGACTGTCTTTTCAGGCACTGCCCTATGTTTCCCATGCTGCATCGTCTCGTGGTGTCTGAAATGTAAGGGGAAACACATCCCCTTGCAGCATTTTGATATTTCTGGATTTACAGGCATGTTTAAAAATGTTGATAAAGTACAGCTGTTCAACATAGGCATCTGTGGCTCTTTTATGTGTTTAACAGACTTTGAAATATTAGTTCTTAGTAATATTTCCATAGAAACAGTCTTCTAAGATCTCTTCAAGTGGTGCTTATGTGAGTCATTCGTATTATGAAGTCTGTGAACTAAATCCTACCTCGCAGGTAGGATGCTTTTCCTCTCCCGCAGGTACCATGAGCGGGTGCCTTTGTATCTGGGCTGATGTTTTCCTAACACATAGCATCTTAAGTCATGGAAGTTGGAGGACTTCATGGATTAACTTTACTTAACTGGAACCATTTACCAGGTCTCTAGGTCCGATGCCTTTACAAATATAAGTAGTCCTACATATCAACAGACTTGCTGCTGCTCTTGCACACACAAGGACTGAAAACACATTGGAAGACCGTTTGTTCAGCCTTTGGCTGTAGGCATTTCTGTATAGTTGTGTTCAGCTGTGCATACAGTTGTGCTCTCCCAGACAAAACTCAGAATCAACATCACATACTTTTTAAAGGCTTACCTAGAAGGGTATTGTCCTTGGCTAACAGCCTTCAGCCTCAACCTTTGCATAGACTCAGGGAGTAGGGGGGTTGTTGAATTTGAAGACAGCTATATTTGCTTTTCGGCCTCTCTGGCATTGCCAGACCTTGAGGGGGAGGTGAGAAAGGGTTTCTCTGCTTCTGAAAGCATTAGATAACTCCCTCTGCTTTTAGTGCCGTTTTCTACCGGTAATTTCTGTGTAGAGAGAAGCAGGTTCTATAAAGAATTGCAGCTGAAGCTCCTTTGAAACATTACTCCCCAAATTTATCTGAGAAGATAAAGGTTGTAGCTTATTTCTCTTTAATAGAGGTAGCACAGAGAAAATTCCATGGTGGCTTTGATAGCTGAGCTGCCAAGTCAGGTATCTGGTACCCAGAGTGCTTTGCTTCAGCTACTGCCCAGTGCCTCCTAGATAAAAGCAAAGCATTGGCCTTATGCGGCTAGCCATTCGCACAGAACTGCACCGGAGGAAGCCCGTAAGCACCCAGTGCCCTAAAGGGAGGAAGAAATTTTCAGTGAAGTCTGTCCTTAGAATTTTCGGTTGTTTTTCCAGCTCTAAAACTCTGCATAATTGCAGCAAGCAAAGAACCTCTCACTGTGATGCCCTTTATAGCCCTTGCCAATGCTTATTTCCCAGGAAGTACTGCTTTGTGTGACAGACTGTTCTGTATTCTCTTCTCTGCAGATCCTGACAAAAAGTGAGACCTAAATTTAAGCCTGACTTAAAAGACGTGTTAATTTTTAGGGGTTTTTTCTATCACAAAATAAAGCATTGTACTACGTTGGTTTTTTTCCTTTCCCCCCAGGGTTGTGCAAGTGAAGACGGAGGGTGTTCTGCTGCCAGCAGCATCTTACAGAACTGTTCTAGAATTAAAAGAAGCACAAAAAACCTTACAGCTTGCCAGATCTTCCTGCCAAATGCTGCTGTTACTGGCTTTACTGTTATCAGCTACTTCCAATGGCTCCTGCAGTCAGCAAAATTCAGGAGCTGTGATAACAGCTCATACTTACCTGATGCATCTTCAGCTCCAACAGATGAACCTGTCAGTGAGCTTAGCAGCTTGTCTAGCCTGAGCAGAAATTCCTGTTTTGTTCAGTCTAGTGGCAGAGAAAGTTTTTTAGGATCCTGGCAGCAGTCCTTCAGCCTGACTTCATCTGTTGCTTGGGTAACAGCGGAAGACTTTCCCACTCTGGAAGTGGGAAAGCTGGTGAGTGAACAGCATGAAGAAGAGGGGAGGCCTCTCTCTGCAAAATCGTGCAGTGTAAGTCTCAACAATCAAACTCTTTGGGATTCACAGTTTTGCATCTCTTCTGTGAAGGAAGGGGATAAAGAGGAGGATAATGAGTTGAGTTTGCAGCCTAGACAGGCTGACAGTATCTCTGTAACTGATAAATTAGAGAGAGTATCCTCTTCAAAGACTGAGTGTTCTCATGGAAACAGTTCCAGGTTGTTACAACACCCCTTGGAATTTGGGGTAAAAAGCAATTACCCAAAGACTAATAGTAGAGATTATTCTTACCCAGAAAAATCACACAACTCCCTTTTTTACAAGAGAGGTGCGTCAGCTTCTCATCGCGTAAATGCATCTGGAGTGTCTCTGACGGACTCTGTGCTTTGGGATGAGCTCCCGTTCTCAGAAAGCCTAAATGAGTTTTTAGCCAGAATAGAAGATGGCAAGAGTGTTGTAACATCACCCAGCCCTGATGCAGGTAAACACGCCCTTCTTGAAAGTAGCAAGCTGGGTGTCAATCTTAACAAATCATATCCCGAGCAAACCCTCATAGCTGGTGATTTGCCTGAAGCGGGCATTTCAAGGAGGTTCTTGCCACTAGCAGAGAACAGTAGTTGGGAGAACGTATCGTTTGCTTGTCTTCAGTCGAATGCAAATCCTCCGAGTGATGAGGTGTCGCAAGGTGAGCCTTCCTGTACCCTTTTATCTTCAACTGACAAGGAATGTGGAGTATCTTGCTCTATACGTAACCCTCACCTACCGATTCTGTCACAGTCCTTGCCAGTTACATCAGAGCCTTCTGTTTCTGAGAGTGGGTATGTGCAGTCCAAAGAAGCAAATATTGACATTTCAAAGTCAGCTTGGTCTTTTATTAGTCCGCAGTGTACTGCTGAACATGGAGAAGCCTCCTGTTTAAAAAGGAGCAAGGCAGCTACCTGTGCGCATTCTGCCCATGACAGCTGTTTCGCTGGTTGTGAAAATAAAGAAAATTCTTCTTCTACACCAAGCCAAAGAACAGATCTTACATTCACAGGGGCATGGGGCTCTGATCCAGCAACTCCCAATGATACGAGAAGCATATATAAAAGAGAATTAAAACCATTGACAGAACTATCAGAAAATACTTTCAAAAGTGTTAACAGGAGAGAGATGCTGGGCAACAGTAGCTTCCCTGAAGGCAGCTACAATGCTTCTGCTGATCTCTTTGATGCAAGTGCAGGAGAGGTGGCAAAACCTATAGAACTGTTAAATAAATTATGTAAGTCTTTAACACAGGAAGATACTTTGACGGAAAAGGTCACAGCTCCTGAGTTGGTGCTTTATCCTGGAGCTGTTCCCTGTAACAGTTCAAAACTGAGCTCATCCCTACACAGGTCCCCTCCTGCTTTTAGGAAGCACAGTACACCAGTAACTTACTCCTGCGATTCAGAGTGTGATTCAGTTTGCGCTCAAGACTTTGTTCCTTATTCACAGTCAACTCCTATGACAAAACCTCTCCAGAAGCTCTGGCCTGTTCGGGAAAGCAGCGCTGCTGTCGCTGTCTTCACCCCTAAAAATCCCACTAAAATCCATTCCAAATGCAAGCGATCCAGGTCTTCCTTTCAAAACACTCTGTTACAGCAGCTTACTCGCAGGTTAGTGAAACGTGCGAGGCCGAGTAACGGGGAAGGCAAAGCAAGGAATAGCTCTGTTTCACAGCAGTTCCTTAACGGCCAGCTGCCTGCCAGCTTCGAGGAATGGATCCCTGCATCTGCAAACAAAAGGCTGAAGCCAACTGCATCTTTAAACTTAAAAACAGTTAGCTGGGCTACTGGCTTGCAGTCGACCTGCGGGCACGCTGGCACAAACAGTATTTCTGAAAGCAAAGAGAACAGTGAAAATGATGGATGCTTCCGACATGAGAAACTACACCCTGGGGATGCAGCCAGGTTTCTAACAGCTCCTGTATCTGCAGGTGTCACCAAGGCCTTGTTTTTAAACGATCCAATCCTGGAAACTTGTTCCCCTTCAGAAGGCAAGAATCTCCTCTCAAGTGCAAATTACTCAAGGGATATTTTGCAAGGGGCAACTGGATGGTCTCCCGAGTTGTTCTTCCAAGCACGGAGCCCTTTTTCCAATAAACCAGAATACTAGAAAAAGGTATTTCTGTGCTGTGTTCTTTTTAATCAGTTTTAAATTAAGACTTTTGGGAAGGAGTCAGTAGAAGAAAAGAGCTGTTAAAAACAATTAAATTGTTTATACACCTATTGGCATATGTATTCCTAAAATGAGTTATGTTTATTTGCAGATCTTTGTACCACAGAGATGGGGGAAAAGAGAATTTGCGGTTACGTTATTTTATTGTAAATTAACCCTAGAATGTGCAATAAAAACTTTTGTAAATGTGTGAGTATTTAATAGATCTCACTTTATCAAGTATAGGTAGGTGAAGTGTTTTAGCATTT
Organism: Steatornis caripensis; assembly: GCA_013398225.1. NCBI lineage: Eukaryota > Metazoa > Chordata > Aves > Caprimulgiformes > Steatornithidae > Steatornis > Steatornis caripensis. The sequence goes on from VZSC01004305.1 coordinate 30,763, forward strand.
CGTGCTGTCTTTTCATCACAGGAGTCGTCCCTGGAGTCTGTGTCCGCTCCAGATTCTTACCTGACGACTCTCTGTGGAGAAGGGCCAAGTTTTCATCAAAGATTTTCAGATCCCATATGGGAGCCTTGTGTTTGAGCCTGCTTGGGATCCTATGACAGAGCTGAGTTGGGTGGAGGGGGCCATCGTGACAGGTTGGTAGCAGCTCCCATTTTTCCTATAGGTTTTTTCAGCTTGGAGACTGCTAGTGGCAGATTCCTGGCAGTGTCTTTCCTTTTCCTTCCCGTGGGGTCTTCCATATCCCCACCCAGAAGAGCTGCATTTAAAATCATTGAATAAAGAAATCTGGGAGCTGCTGCTGCAAGCTTGTAGGTCAGGTCCTGCAGGAGGATGTGGGAACAGGATGTGATGGCCCAGGATCTAATTGGCCTGAAAATGCTGAATTGTAGAACCAGAGTGGGTCTAAAATTAATCTGATTTTTTTTTTGAGGCGCAGAATGAATATGCACTGTTTGCATTGTGACTGGTGACGAGGAGACTTCATTTGGTTCATTCTCTGCTACGTTACTATGTTTCTGTGTTTGAGGCCTCACTTCAATGCAATTTCTTAAGCTCCAGACTTTGTGTTTGTCCAGAACAGTTTTGTGTCTCTGCGTGCAAGGAACAAACTGTATCAATACTGATGGCCAATGCACTTTACTTTCAGGTTATAAAGACACCATCTTTGCCTTAGGAAATCTGAGAGGCGGAAGTTGCTGGAAGTTAGAAGACTATTGTGGGAATGTATCACTTAGTGCTGATCTTGTATTTTACTTACTATGTGTTGTCAGTCACTGTTGGAGTCAGGGCTAGAAGGGCTTCCTGTGTGACTCTGAAAGGCTTCTCCAACCTTACATTCATGGGGTATGCACACAAACCAGTGTTTTAAAGGAGGATCAGTGACACAGCCAATCAAAACCATGTTTGGGACAGATGAAAAAACCAGACCTTTGGAATTTGAGCGGTAAACTTTGTGCGCTTTCGTATCTTGTCTATAAAATAAATCTGTACGTGCTCTTCATTCTCAGGACACTCAGGGAAGTACGAGGGCATTTTCTTTCTCACTACCTTGTCCTTTAGCCGCTATTTTTAGCATGGATCACCTTTACAGAATACGTAGGTAAACCTTTTCAGTCTCTCAGTCTCTACCCTAAGTTCTGCGCCTTCTAATCAAACACATTTCTCATTGAGGTATGGGAGGGAGAAGCGTATTTGAAATCAAACACACTGCTGCTGCAGCTGAGCAGAGTATTGATGAGATGATAGACAGCCTCTCCTACCAAGGGCACGGCTGTGCTGAGGCTGCAGGCATTCTTGCAGGCTGAATGAAGAAAACAGTTCTTTGTGGCTACACAGCAAGGCTGCACAGGTAAATTCATTTTACAAAGAAGTATTTCCATAGCGGTTGGTTTGTTTTGGTTTTTTTTTTTCGCTACGTACTTAGAGCTGAGAAGAAAACTGAGGCATAGGTTCAAAGACTTGTGGAACGTTAAGAGCGTGGAGCCAGCTCTGGATATCACTGAAGGACCTTAACCAGCAAACCATCTTTTCTCCTTGCTGTCCTACCAGGGGAGATAAATAGACAGATACTTAAGCACAACCCCGAAGTTCTTCCTGGTGTTTAAGGATGCTGCAACAATAGGTGGAGGTGGCAAGAGGCTTGAGGTTTCTTCTCAGAGGTCCAAGCCTAGATTCCTGCAGTCCCTGGATCCTAGATGTCAGCAGAAGAAAAAGGAACATCCAGTTATAGCAAAAAAAGGGACACAAAAAAAAGCAGGATTAAACATAATAATTTGATGACCAAAGTAACGTCAAGCATCGTACCTGTGAATGGAGTCACATGGTAAGTGCCGTGCCAGTGACACCTGCCTAAAACCCTGTGGCCGAACATGGCAATGCTGTGCTGTGAGGGATGTACAGAGCCCTAAGCAGGGTTTCTTAGCACAGCCAAAGGGATGTGATGGTAATAGAAGCAGCCATATAGGCTTTATAAGCTGTTGATGCCTTGCCCAGCTGAGCTTTAGCCCTGCACTGGGCAGCAAATCACAGCACCAGAACTGCACAGTCAGGATAGTGCAGGGCTCTAGGCTGAGCCCAAGGGAACAACACTGCACTTGTCCCTGCATTTACCGATGCTATCTCTGTTCAAAAGATTGTATTTATTGCAAATAAAATCCTACTTGATGAATCTATGTTAGGGGCAAGTGGAAAAGGAGTAAGAGATGTAGCCTGCCTGGGAATGGTGAATCTACATTTATAGCTTATGTGGAAGAAATAAAGGGAAAGCCAGCGTTACTCAAACACAAATCACCAAGCACGGGGAAGATAGATAATATTGAAAGGGTCTTAAGACATCAGTGCTCAAGCAAATAAAGCTTGAAACTAGTTTCTACTACAGCCTCCCACATAATATGAGACTGCAGTATCACGGGCTTTTTAAGCACTCCCTTGTGATTAACTGGACAAACACCCGCTTTATCACGGGGATTAAACCTGATCCAAGCGATACACCAGAGACTTGATGTGGCTAGCAATGAAACACTGCCAGAACTTCTACATCATATAGCTGGCAGCATCTTGACATGAAATGTTTTGTCCAGCGTGAGTGATTTTATTCAGCAGAAAATTAATCCACATACTACGGTAAGTGATAGCTTTGGTGCAAGTTGATGTGATTATAATTATACGCTTGTGCAAAAAGGATAAAGCTCAGCATGTTTCATTCTGAAGGTAATAAAAGTCCTGAAAATGCATACCGGGTTTGTGGTTGATTCCCTATGCACAGAAATCCATAAATCAAGACTACATTTTAAATTGGGTAGGACTGTCTGTATGATACTACTGAAATTAATGCAGGGCAATCAGCTCTCCTGTGCTTTGTGCGAGAGGACTGTACGCATCGGGAGACCAAAAAGTACTGTTGTGTGACAGGCCCCTGTCAGCAAGATGACATCTTCTGGGCAGAGCTCCCTGAGTGCTCGGTAGGAAGACCTTGTACCTGAGAAGATGGAGGGGAGGCTGTAAGCGGTCTTGGTTTCGCTCCTGTAGTCCATCAGGCTTGTGTTTCTTCCCATGGGCAGTTTGTTCCCTTGCTGCAGGGAGCCTTTGTGCTCCTAATAGCCTTTTACCCACAGCAAAGCCTGGCACAGGCTCTGCCCTTGCTGCTACACCTGCTGAACGAGAAGGAGAAGGTTGCACAGCGCACTGGTTACACACTCCTTGCAAGGAAGAACTGCCACTCTTCACCTGCCCCTTACCTTTCCCCAAGAAGAGCTTGGCCTGGCTTCTCCAGCCATCACCCCCACAGGCAACACGCTCCAGCCCTCCTCTCTTTCAGTAAATGCTCAATTCCCAAGATATCTGAGCTTTAAGAATGTTTTCTTCCCCTCCCTTTGCTCAGTTCCTACCTAGAATCATGCAGGGACATTTCCCTCTCCAAATTCCTCTCTATTTTATCACCGACTCAAATTGCCAGCTTCCTGGGGAACACAGAGCAGATGGTCCAGCCCTCATGTCAGACATTTACCAGGGAAGGAGCTTCAAGGTCAGTGGAAGAAGCAATAAAAGACACATGGTGGCTTCAAGCTTCACAGCTCATTTCTCAGTGTAAGTGTTAGCAGAAGTCATCTTTGATGTGGATCAGAGCACAGCGGAGGAAACCCCAGAATGAGTCAGAGCACAAACTTTATATATTAACTAAAAGCCTGAAGGCTTAAAATGGGAGATCTTGTCCAAAAGGATTCTAAGCCTCCAGAAAGACAGGTCATTGAGGAACTCCAGTGGAGCTCTATGAGCAAGAACAGAGCACGCTGAAGGCTGAAGAACTAGCATTAAAAAAAAAAAAAGGCACCAGGACAAAGAATAAGAGATAACTGAAGCACCCAGCCATCATCTTCATTCAACACAAACCTAGCTTCTTGCTAGGACAAGAGTTTAACCAGCTACAGGTTTGCAATGACAGTGAGTGAAGATGGTGTCTCTGCCAAAGACCCCCCCTCTAGGGACTGATGCCGGCATTTCTTTGGCATTTCAAACTTCACTATCATCTCTCTTGTTTTGAATAAAATTTTTCTTCTGTTCTAGTGCAAAGGGACATCAGTCCTGTGGACAGCGGCTCTACTTTGCTCTTCTTGTCAGGTCCCAATGCTGTGAGAGCCTTGGTGTGCTCAACCCAAGCAGAAAATCCTTAACAGCCATTCATTTGTTGTTCTGATATTAAATCACGTCAAGTGAATCTGTCTTGTATGTATTTTTAAGGCAACTTTGCTTTGCAGTTCAAATCAAAACCCAAACAAATCAAACACTTTAAACACCAAGTGGAAAGGATTAAACATTTATTTACATACAGATACATATGTAAGCAATTTCTAAGTATAAAAAGGACATTACAAATAAACATGAAGCATCATACATTCATCATCCTGGTCATCCAAAATACATTCCTTTCTCGACCCCACTGTACCACACTTGACCACAAGAACTTAAAAACCAGACAAGCCAAATGCTTCCGACAGTTAAAGATTCACAGTTTGGCGACTTGCTAACACCTATATACCCTTCCCAAAGACAGCACTACCCCAGCAACTCAAGATCAATGGTCTGAGCAGCTGTAGTGCATTTTCTCTGCTGAAATGGTTGTGCTTGATCAACAAGAAACACATCCTCTCCTCATCTTTCTGGCCACGTAGGTGTTTAGGAATCGAAGTTCCTGCTAAAATTCTGTACATTGTGCTAAATTCACAATCGTTGAGGAAAAGACAGCAGACCTTTGTGGGAAAAACTCCAACCCAGGAAATCGCTTTAATGCTGTGACTTCCCTGGCATGGAAGTTGCAAACAAAATGCTGCTTTTAGTGCTTAAGCAGGTTTTTAAACTACACCTTAAACTGGAGTCGATGGTATAAAACATACTTTGTTTATGCTGTAAAAATTTACGTGCTTCGATATTGATCTGCTAGTAATCAAAGCTGAGAGTAATTCAGGCTTTCTCCTGAGGAAATGAAGATGCCTCTATAATATCTCTAAAAATGATCATAGCTTTCAGGAAAAAGGAAATGTTTTAGACTCAAAAACCTGAAGGTAATGCAGAGCACAACAAACTTGTCAGATAACATTACAAAGGGAAACAAGCCAGTAAACACAACATTAAAATGCCTACTGAAAATATTAATGAATTCAAATGAGAGCTGGGTGAGTCTTTCTGTATAGATCAAAGGCAGTTTGAAAAAAAAAAAATCTCATGATCTGCAAATTCACAGAACAGCCAAATATGTGCAGCAGAACAGAGTGAAGTGGAAATAAAAGAGGAGCAGAAAGAGCCTTGTCCCATATTGACAGCTGAGTGACTGCAGCTGCTCCAATCTCAGGGTTTTTTTTTTTTTTTCCTTTTGTAAACAGCTGTGAGAAATAAAATGGATGTGACATATCTGCAGTGCATCTTATTATGCTAAGAACCATGGCACATTTTAAACTACTTCTCTAATACCCAGGGATATACTTGTCACTCCAAACCAGCATAGCAACAAGCACTGGGCTTCCTCCCTACTCTCATTAGATGGCTTTTTCTCCCCCAAAACAGTGGCTTATGAAGTTAGTTTTTCTGCTTCAGTGCTGACTGTATGTGGGGCCAGCGGTAAGGCTTTCTTCCAAAGAGTCTGCGAGAGTTGAGGCAATGGCAGTGCCTGAACTCACTGCAGCTCTCCTTCCCACAATAGACCAAACAATTTATTCTCACTCCATTAAAATGTCAAAGCAGCATTCCCCTCTCCTCTGCTTCCCCCTCCATAAAGGCTTGACTGCTGTGGACGCTGTGGCCGTTACATTTACTAAAGCTTGTGCCAATGATGCAACCCAGGCCCTCGGAGATATTCACACCACCACCGTCACACACCACAGTCAGAAGGACTCTCCTCCTCCACACAGCCCTAAGTCTCCCTGGACGGAGAGCAGCATCCACCAGCTCACTGAAGATTTACTCACTTTGCACCAAACCCCCACTGATGCTTAACATCTGAATCTCCTGTATTGGTCCCATAAGAAGGGAAACATTCCTTACAGGATGCCCTGGCTGAGAATGGGCTTACCAAATTAGTCAGGTTTATGTTCATAGTAAGATACTCAAGGTGGCACAGATGATGATCTAGGGATGCTCTTCCTTCTGGCTAAAGCAGGAGTCAGATCCAGTGGTTCATGCAACCAGGATCATTTCCAGTTCATGACCTCCACAGTGCTTGAGCACGAGCACTATTGGGAAGGAGCAGATTCATGGATTAAAGGTACTAGAGGAATCGGGCTTTGCTCCAAGGTTTGCATTCATGTGACACCAGGGCACTTCATCACTGCCCATGAAATCCTAAGAGTACTTTAACATCCCCTCTCCCCCAGGGAACCATGCACAGCTAAAACCATGACTGACACAGTTTCGGCCATGGCAGGTGCCTGTGGACCAGCGCCGGACTCCAGAAGACGCTCGGCAGGGACGCCGCCATGGTGCACTCACAAGCACGCGTGGCCTTGGGAATGTTACCCCAAGATAAGCAGTAGTGGAAAAAGCAAAGGTGCAAACATAAATGCGGCATCTGCTTCTTGAGTTTAATTGTAGTGTTAGCCAGAGCTAAAATCATCTTCTGAGCTTGCTGAAAAAAGGATAACTGGTTCAACAAATGTGATCACATCCAGGAAGCGCTAATAGCTAGCTATTAATGTGAAAACCAAGACAATCTCCGAGTACAGCACAGCCAGCTCCTGTTTTTCCAGAGGACCTGAGCTGTTAACCCTGGCCATACTCTTAAATTAAAACAGTCTAATTTTTCGCTGACAACATTTACAGCCTGAATTACACTCATTGCCATCTCAGTTTCTGCGATATCTGAGTTATCGTTCCCCAGCTGACTGTATTTGGAGGAGCAAGTGTTAGAGATGAGCTTTTTTTTTTTTTCCCCTCGATCTGTGGCTCCCACTTGGGAAAAACCAAACACCCTCAACTCACATGGCATAGTTTTTACTTCTGGTTTAAGCTACAGCTCATTCACATGAGGGGAAAGGGTGTGATGGCATCCACGGGTGATGACAGCCGGCAATCTCTCTCAGCTGGATATAGTACAGTACAGCAGAGGAGACTTTGGGTCAGTTCAGCGAGGTGGTGATTAGCGAGGTAAGTCAGAGCAACGCGGCTACTTTGGGAGCCTTGCATCACAGCCAGCGTGATTACCCTGTTGTCTATTTTCCTAGCCAAGAAAAATCCTAAACTGAGGCAGATGTGGTATCTGTTACCTTTATGGTACATTTAACTACAGCTCTAGTGGGTGATTGCATTTCAAAGAAATGATGAGTTCCAGTTGAGGCTGCTTTGCTTAGGATGCACTACTCGCCTGTAGGAAATCAAGCTAGCGTTTCCCCACCACTCATCACCGTAAGGCAACAAGACCGTCCTTCAAAATGATGATCCTTTGCTGCTTGGGACCAGTAACTAGAACAACTATTACGCACAGCAACAAGAGGACAGACTTGATGCAAGGAAAAAGGGTGGTGTCAAGAGCCAAATTTGTTCAGATAAGCAAATAAAGTTTATAAATGGAGGAAGAAAACATTTTGTTATAACACCTCTCACAGTTTTCACTAGTTGATTTGATTAGAGTATTGCCTTTGGCTCCAGTGGGTTTTCTGGTAAGCCCTTATGTACATCAACGTTTTGGAGAGTTTCTATACTTGCTCACTAGGAATTCATAAAATGTGCTCCAGAAACACCTTTTTCGAACTGAATTAACTCAGAGAGATCTTTGTTGGTAGGAGCTACCTGTATAAGGATATTGAGTGCTTGGATATTCAAAGCAAAAGAATGCAGAAGACTTTCAGATGAGACTCAAATTCTAAGCATCCCTTATTAAAGTCCAGAGCAATCAAAATCTAAGTCATAGATAAGTTTTTTAAGAGGGTGGGACTGAGAAAACCCTGAGCAAGTAGAACCATCTCTTTACTTCGCATTTTCTGCTGCACATGGTCATCTTTCACCTTGCACAAAGGGCTATAGCACTCAGTCTGCCCCACAGCCAGGGCAGGGGGGCTCTGACAGTGTCTCCAGCCATATTCGACCGTGATGGCACCACAGGTCCCCGAAGGGCAGCGTACCCCGCGTGTTTTGCTCAGCCTATTTTAATAGCTGCAGAATTTCACCTATTTTCCCACTGAATTCAGGCTCTGCCTACAGAAATCATGCCAGCTCAACATCTCAGCCTGATTTATAGAGCGTTCTTCATACTGAAAAAAGAAGAGAGATGGAAAAGGAGCTGAACAAGCAGCAGTCCTTAGGGATAATGAACAAGGCTAAACCCAGTGGGTTTGACTATAACTAACTGTATCCCTTGTCAGCAAAAGCTCAAGAAAGCCTGTTGGCCCACGTGTGTGCACCCACCATGCTTCTGCACCACTTATTTTGACTTTCCCTCTTTTCAAATCACTGTCTCCTGTGCCAACCCCAGTCTGCTGCTGTTATTACTGATGCCGAAGGAATTCCAATAGCCACTAAGCGCTAAACCTAGACAAGCAGGACCAAACTGTTACCAATACAGCTGTTGCCAAAGAGACAAACAGCACCAGCAGGCTCACAGATTTTAAAGGGTTGTTTCATGCGTTCTACAGCAAAGAACAAAGTATCTTGCCTGACAATTTGTCATGTGTTGTTTTTCTTGAATAATGATCACAAAGCCGTTTAGCATTCAGCACGAACACGTATCTGACTGCACGCTCAAACAACTTACCAGTACATCAGATCAGGACTTCGGTGTTAGAGGTAGGAAGAGGCACCCAGTGACCCCTTCTTTACAGAGCTTATAATTTCACTTTTTCCATCATAACTCTTTGACCTAAAGGGCTTTTTTGGTTTTTTCCTAGCACTTGGTCTCTCACAGGGAACACAAACAGGAGCAAAAGGGAGTCGTGGCTTGTCCCAGCAAACTTGTAGTGTAAATACCCAGTGCAAAATATCAGCGAGTACTTCACATAAAGTGATCTGAAGCACAGCACATTTTCAGCAGCTGAACTGGAAAACAGAGTTTAGACCATCCATTCTTTAGCAGATGCTTTTACTAATCTCTGCCAACAATTTCGCTAGATAAAGCAAACATGTGTTGACCATCCAATATTGTCTTTGCTTGGAGTTGCTCATTGTGCTAAAAAATGTCAAGAAAAGGTCTCTTCATGGGATTACTATAAACATTAATGTTCACCCAGAAATAAGATTACTGCATGGATGTGAGTACATCACCCTGAAAACACACCAAAATCTAGCAACCACGCTAAAAGCAATGCTTTGCTCTCTTGATAGCAGAGAACATTTCCAGTCAAATTTGGCCCCGTTATATCAATTCTGCATGCCTTTTGGACACTCGACCCAGCAAGCATCACAAGGCTTTTACTGGCAATTCTCTCAAGAACCCACTCATCTAGCTGGTGTTGGCCATGGCTGGAGAGCTGATTGTCAGATAATTGGGATTCGTATTTTTTTAATCTCCTCTTATTTTTCAAGACTTTGATCACTATGCCACAGCACTAAGTTGTCATTAGCAGTTGATAAAGCTCCTCTTCCAGTTGGGAAGCCTTCAGCAGTGCACCAGACTGTAGGAGAGAAGGTAAGCTCTCAGTGCTACAAGAAGAGGTGGGTTGTATGCACTAGACAGATATTCCAGGTGTACAAAAATAACTGCTGCAAAGGAGTTACTACAATAAAATATCACTTCTTCAACAGGTACTGTGTTTGTTAACTGCAGAAAAAGAGGTGAGTTTAGAACTACAGCTTTGGCTTATGACCTTATAAAACACTGCACATACCACCATGGTTTCCTGTCAACTTTTTAAGTCTATACAGAATAAACCTTGAAAGGAATCAGTTCAGATTTGTCGATGGAGAAATCAGATCCTTCACTGTAACATCAGCCCAGCTGCCGCACTCAACCCACTGCAAAAGCACATCACGGTCTGGAGCTGGAGTCCTTACATGGAGAAGATTTGCTAGCAATAAAAAGAACCAATGCTTCAAGGTTGCTAGTAGGCAGATAGTCTCCAAAACAGTCACCTACAGGTTAGGAAAGCCCTGGAAAAAGAGACTTAGCCTTCTAGAAACCTCAAAGTGAATATCCAAGAAAATAAAGTTAGCAGTTTCTGCTATTTGACCAGTTCAGCTTGTTCAGTCATGAAAATGCATTAGAGTTCAACCTCCAGAAGTGATGCAAGGAGCACTTTAAAATGCATTTATAGTGGTACTCAACAGGAATGAGAAGTACGTGGCCAGCTTTGATGCTTTTTGAAATGAAGCTGAGGAACCCACAGGTGTTTTAGTGGGCAGACTCCTTCCTCCTCGATTAACTCGATCAAACAGCTCTGGGCAATTTGTTACCAATTACATGCTGGCAAGTCCAGCATCTGGAGAACAAGAGCTTTTACAAATTAAATATACGTAGCATTGATTTTTAACTTGAGCGTTACCTTGCATGTAGCGCCCTGAGCCTTGCTCTGAACAACTCCCTAGAAGCTGCGCAGAATCAGCTGTCTCAGAGTTGGGTGGTCTTCACAAGCTCAAACGAGGCTGCATTTCGCTATCTGGGGAACACTCAAGAAAGACACTGCTTTTCAGCACAGGCTGTACCACACGGCCCAGCACAGCAGAAGCAAAGTCCCACACATTTCTAAATACTCTGGATTACACCATGAGCAGAGACTGAGAAGGCCCAGGCCAGCGCAGCAGATGACATGTCCCCCAAAATCTCACACTTACAGAAGCTCTTCGCTAAGTGTTAGCTAAATGACAAACAAGCCTCATACCACAATGTCCACATCTTCATTTGTAAAGTCATAAAACAAGAAAGTGACCTAAAAGATAGCAAGAAAATATTAAAAGTGGCCATATGACACACTAATCCCCCCCTCTTTCCAATACAGAGTCAGCTCCCCGTTACAGATCAAAGGCACGACATCATAAAGCCCAAATAAGTCTTTCTAGGGAAATGTGAAAAAGCATTTTTAAATGCCTTTTTAAAAAACTGTTATTCTTTTCAAGAAGTACTTACTGGCAGCTTTTTATGTCCACAGAAAAGCTGTTATAATCTTCAGTAAAAGCCAAATAATATTAAATTGATTAAATTACAGCATATCACAGCCATGTAATTACCAGGAGAGATTTATCCAGATTGGCTAAACTGAACTCAAACGTCTAAGTATCATTTTGCATGTGCACATTCAGTATCTTCCAATTTCACTTTAATGTCAACGTGTAAATTTGTAATGCAGTATTCGCATATGGCACCAGAGGTGTAATAACATCGCAAACTCCATAGCGCTTACACTTCGGGGGGTTTGTAGAAAGAAATTACCTAAACAGCTACACATACACTGGAGTCCGGGATTAAGAGTACAAAGCATCAAGTAAATTAAATGACTCTACAGCCCTGAACCTGAAAGCTACTCTAGCAGAGAGACTGGATGCCAAGAAGGTACCTTCAAGAGCATTTGGAGAGCAGTTCCACAAGGTGAGCGCTGGATGGGCCAGACACAGAATGATACCACTTGCAACCCATCGCTGTTTCCACTTAGCATAAAAAAAACCCCTCCTCTACAAAATGGTACGCCTGCCTTTCAACAAGAACTCTATCTACAAGCCTTATTTTTAAGCCAGACATATTGCAGACCGCCACTTCCAACTGTGCTCTCTTTGAACCCTTATACACAATCCATGCACACACAAGGTTTTGGTCACGTCTGGTGCGCTTTCTCCGACTCCACCACCAACCTTTCCCAAGGCTAAGTTTTCCCATTAGGACATTACTAATTAGAGGAGGAACGGTTAATTATCTTCTTTTTTTTATTTTAATTTTTATTTCTGGAAAGTCTTTTCACCCTGTGTTGGACATCAAAGAAGCACAGTCCTTTCCCACTACGTTCAGGCCTAGAAAAAAGAGGTAACAAGATTTTTCTTTTTTTTATGAACAGTGCTTATTAGTGTTTTTTTCCTAAGCAGTCCAAGTTACACATTCAGAGGACAGTAATGTAGTAAGACTACGTTTGGTCTATGGAGTATTTGCTGAACTGCTAGCACCAAAGGGAGCAACTGAGCTGTATCCAAGTCTTCTTAAATCTTGAAAATGTTGATATATGTAAATTTTTTTAATTCCATTTTCATGAAAGTGCCTGTAGATGAGAGACATAACACTATTTCAAATACCAGAGTCCTCCATGAAGACACACGGGCAGATGCTATGTACATGTCCTAAGAGTTCACTCGCTGGCTGCCCAGAAGACTGCCAGTGTAGTCCAGGGTCAGTGTTCATTGTTGGTTTTTTCTACCTTTTTTTTTTATTTTAAAAAGGACCAGACATATTTTCTGTAAGAGAGATTTTGATCTCTTCAATGTCTTCTTCAAGAGAGGCTGCTCTAGTCTCCCACAGAAAGAAACGCAATAGCTCATGTTCTGCATTCCGTGAAGCACTTGTGCAACTCTTCCTTTCCTAACCCGCTCCAGACAGTGCAAGAAAAGTGAAATTTAAACCATGTTATATTCTGCTATGTTGCCACCCAGCTGGAGCCATCAGCCCACCATGCTTCCAGGTCTGCTCCCTGACTCAGGGTAAGTCAGATGGGTCAAAGTGGCAGGAATTCCCTTCAAGTAGATAAATCCCAGCAAAAAAAAAAAAAAATCCTCTTGGCCCACGGTGGAAGCAGAAATCATACGCCTGCTCTTTAATTAAAATTACAGCAAGTCAAGTAGCTGATACTTTTCCCCTCTCCTGGTAAGGGGGATGAGACATTGTTCACAAGGGTGTTCTGTCGTGCCTCGCTGATCAACCGACAGGCCAAGTCCAGGAAGAGTTTTTCCACATTATCCGATTCTTTTGCTGAGGTTTCAAGATAGTACATGTCCTGTGCTTCAGAAAACTCTGCAGCTCTTTGCTGGGAGACTTCCCTCTTATCAGCTAAATCAATCTTATTACCTGCATTGATAAAAGATTTTAGAAAAGGAATTAATTCGACTTCCAAAACAAGAGAAACAGAGGTTGTAAAGTGATAAAAAAGTTTGGTGTTGTGTATCTGTATGGACAGTTGTTTTGATGTAAAACTCTTAGGGCTTGCTCTCCCCTCCAAATAATGGATTCCCTGACATGTGGGACCAAGTTCATTTAATATCAGCTCATTCAATGGAATAAGCCCTGTGAACATCCAAGTCTGTTAGGTTTAATTTAGCACCAGTACATCTGTTTGTTGCTATCAACCAACATTAAAGCATTTCCATTTTGATACCTATTGAAAATTCTCCTCTTCTTGCTCTGAGGAGCACTTTAATGTCAACTACAGCACATGAGACACTAAATGTGTTATTTCTCATGTCATTAGAAGCTTTAAAAGAAGCCTGGTTTGGAAGGCTGCTTTCCTATTTCAATATTTCTGTGAAGGATTTGGCTGTTGAGGTTGGAAGAGGAACAGGCTCAAGGGCACTCACAGAGCGAGGTGGGGTGAGAAACCAGCCCCTTCCTTCAGAGAGCTCTGTTTAGCAGAGAGCTGATTAAAGCCTCAAGCAAGCGTCTGATACGATTATACCCTATTACCGGCCACTTCACTTCAAACGTGATGGTTTTACCATAAATAAATCTTACAGAGAAGATAACAGACCAGGATCTGTGGTAACAGCGGGCTGCGTCCAAGGACCTGGCAGGTTCAGGAGGAAACACCTCCTGGCCTTGTTTCTACCAGCAGTTTTGTGAGAACTAGTGGGAGGAAAAGACTGCGCTTCCATTAAATTCCACACAAATCATCACTCAACACAAGCAGTTTATGGGTGTCACCATCTTCAAAGTGTGTGTTATGGCTGTTATCATTTACATTTTGTGCTGTAGATGTCGATAACTAACTTAATGTTCCCTAAAAAAAAAATCATGTATATATTTGTCAGTCATATATTAATTGTTTCTGTGCCATTTGTACACATGCCATACACTTCTCATGGAGTAAAACGAGTTTTCTTCTATGGCATCTCTGAAAATCCCAAGGCTCACTCGCAATACCGCTGGGGCATGTAAAGATCAAAAGATTTTTAAAGCCACATTAAACACATTTTACAATCCTCTAGATTTTTTCTTTTAAACAGCAAACTATTATAGTGATATCAACACTGCAGCATGAAACTTTCTGGCTTTCCCCAAGTTATTTTTCCATTGTTCGTTATATATTCTTGGGCCTTTAAAAGCCAAGACCTGACTTATCAGATGCTGAAAGCAGAGCATGGAAAAGCACAGGCAGGCAAAATAACCTTCACCTTGCTTGTAGCAGACAGATGGCCTCAGGTCTGCTTTAGCTTGAGTTGAAGCTCTACAGATTAACATAACATTCAGTTATTTACTTTTAGTTTCCCTAAAACCCATGCAAAAATATACAGTTTTCCAGCTCCATCCCACCTCTGAATGCTACGATCCACACAACAACCACATCCTGATCAGTTCCCAGATCCTGACCCACTCGAGATGAGACTCTGGTTGTCCCACAGCTACGGCATACGGCAACCCACAGGTAACCTCAACTTGAGCAGATCCTTGTATATTTGTAGAGATCCAAGCTGGGAGTCACGAGCGATTTAATGACAAGTAACAATTCTTAGCTTCGTTGGTAGCTGCACCACCAACACTTTAGTCCCTTATGGGACCAACTGTGAGATGCCATGTTTTCCTCCTGCTAACACCTCCATCTGCCACCAACCCCTTGGCACACACAGCTCACCCCCTCATCACGCCACCCCACTAGGGACGATTGTCGCTTACCCACTAGCACGGTTATGACCTTGTTGCTGGCATACTGCTCGATTTCTCGCAGCCACTCGGGGAGACACCGGAAGGATTCTTCGCAGGTGATGTCGTAGGTCAAGATTAATGCATTAGCGCTGCGATAGTAACTCTGCGTGATAGATCGGAATCGCTCTTGTCCTGCCGTGTCCCAGATCTGCAGCTTTTGGCGTAACAAGGGTGGTGAAAGGAAAAAAAAAATTAACTTTTTTTACTTGATAGCAGCACTATTTTGACCTAAAAAAATCCCTTCGGGATAAAACCAATGCTGGGAAAGTACTTAGCTCTTTTCCCCTCTGGCTCCCCCTCCCCCAGCATTTTTTGTTTCAGTTCCTGCAGTTGTGGATTGAAATGCAAAGCACGAAGTCAGCTGGCACTGCAGCTGACAGCCCCTGGAAGCCACAGGTCTGCGGGCTTTCATGCGACTTCTAAAATTTCCCTCTGCTGTGGACAGAGCTGCTGGCCTGGAGTGACAATACAGGCGCTGGAGGGAGAAAGTCACATCTGCTGCCCCTCGAGTCCAACCAACAGCAGCATCCATCCCAAGAAGAAATAACAAAGTCTCTTCTCTAGCTCCCAAAGCTAGTTACAGTTATCCTGAGATGATGCACTGACGCGTGGAAACCACAGGATTGAACAAGGAGCTCAGCTGAAGGCTGATCCAAGGACTCAGAATCCAATACGTTTCATCTCCACAAATTCAGCCATCTCAGTTGCTCGCTGCCCGCCTTTCCCAACACATAGACCTGGCTGACATGTCCTTAACTATATCAAAGAGGTCATGAGTCTACGCCAAACCCTCTGGGTCCAGGAAGACGACACACATTTCTCAATACAAACTAAATTCATACTGTTTTTATAATTTGACCATGTCATAGTTTTTCGTGGGTCATCAAAACCTCAATGCTTCAAGAAGGCAGCCAAAGATACAAACATTCAAAATTAAAGCATTTCTACATAAAAGAGTACTTTTCTGCTTCAATTTTTTTAAAGCACCCCTCCCTGGAACTAAATATGCGAAAGGGTGATTTCCAGCCAGAATCCTGTGTACTTTGGGAAGAAAAAGGTAAAGTATTTGAGATTTTTTCCATCTGTTCAGCAGCCCTCAACAGAGAAAACCTTATTCTTGCCCAGTTCCAAAGTAAAACTATGCCAGCTACTCATCATAAATGTGTTAGCTTGAAATGAGAGCTCCCAGTAGCAGCTTTCAGACATGGGGTAAGATTCTGAAAAATTTTTTGCAGAGAAAGTAATTTATGCCTGGCTAAGAGCTCCTGGGCACCTTTGTGCTTAATTTCTCATCATAGTTGTATTTAAACAGCTGAACCCGGCACCTACAGTTAAGTGACACCCAAAACCATAAGTGAAATTACTTGCACATGGATTTCAGATAACGAACGAGTCCCCGTTAAAATAAACCAGCCTCCAAACTCTGGTAGATGGAAAAATACAGATAATTTTGTTGTTGCTCGGCTATTTCCCAGGAAAAACATTTTCTGACTGGTCTACTGGTTAACTCCAGCTTATACACGTTTCGCACTTACTGCGAAGATCTCCAAGCTGATAAAAACTTGACGTGACTATATTCTTCCACCACTTTAATATAACAGGCACTGAAAGCAAAAGGGATTGCCCTGGGGGCGAGAGTTCCTTACTGCCACTGCCTGCAGCCGTGAGCCTACCTGTGAGCTGGGTGCAGAAGGCAGGGGAAGAGCCCCTGACCTTTACTGACAAACTCTTCCTGCACACAAAGTGCACATCTCACGCTTCACCCCGCTGACGATTTCTGCCAAATCAAGTATTTCACAGCAACCATTTTACTTGTATCATTTTTTCAGAGGAACCAAAGGACAGTGCCTGACTCTGCCTGCAGAAAACCTCGATGTTTATTTTCTTGGAGCCAGCTGATGCTTCCCGCTCGCCCAACATTTACACATACGTTTAGCTTTATGCCTATGAACATTTCCACCACGTACAATAAGATCACAGGTCCGTACAACACAGCCCTCTGTTTGCAGCACTGAGGATGCATAGCTTTGACCAGCATGATAACTGCTCTCTAGTTGGCTCCAATTTGTGTAGCCTCTTAGTACAGGTGTTGTACATCTTTTTGCTTTTATTAGAAAAGGCCAGGCAGATCAAAAGCCCTCTCAAGTGCACAGTGCTGTCTCAGCTCACCTATCCGTGAGCTTCAGTAGCTGCTCATATCTGATATGGCTTGCACACAGCTTCCATGCTAACAAGTCCCTCTCCCCTGACTTTCAAATGCAATTTTGAAAGCTGGAAGGTATTTTCCCCCTAAAATCTATCATTTATTTTCAAGTCTGAAAGCCTTTTCGGTGAACAGCTCTGCACTCTCACCCTAGCTCCCAGCAGATGTCCAGGAGATGCTGCCCAGCACAGAAGCAGAGTCACAGCTCGGGCACTGTGAAATGAGCTAGCAGTCACAGAAGCGCCTTGTTTGACTGAGATGTCACTTTTACTGCTCTGTGCTCTGACTCTTTCCTGCTTTTCCTGCTCATTAAATGTTTATTCTCAGTAGCACTGATTACTCAAGAAGTTTCAGCTACAAGATCACTCCCTGAAAGAAATGCGTTTGCCTTTCAGACTCCAGAAGGCTCATTCAAATGCCCAAATGTATTGTAAGAAGCTTCCTCCCAAGCTTGGTCATTGCGGCTGAGCTCTGGTGACTCCAATTTACTTCACTGGTAGGGTCAGGAGAGGGACTTGGATTTAACAACTCATTATTTGCTATGTAAAATATAGCTGGTATACCAGCTACCACTTGCTATGGCTCTGTGAAACACAAGCCAGCCCCAAGGCGATTAACAGAGTTGCTTGGGTGGACACTTGTGCATTCATCAGACATTGGTAGGGCAGCAGGGACTTACCACGCTGACAAGTTTTCATTTAGCTTGTAGAGCTTCCCTGACCAGTCGTTGCCATTGAGATAGCCCATGTTGGCATGACTGCTCCCAGCTTTCTCTTAAGGAGTTTGCAATCTCAGTCTAAGCTAGTCTTAAAACAGGATTATGTCACGGGAGCAACAAACCAAACAGACAAATCCTTAGAGTTCACGTGTCCAAAAACCAGGCCTTAGATATGAATGATGTTCTTAAGGCTCCATCTGTACTTGACAGAGAACCAGATGCATAGAAAGGAGAGGTGTCTGAAGTGGATGGGATTCATCATCTTTGAGATTGCCGTTCTCCCTCCATTGACCACAAGAATCTTGAGACAGATGGGAAAAAATGAATTCCACCTTCAGTGCAGTACTTAAAGACATTTACTAGCTTAGATCCTCTGGGCTGCTCCACTGGAGCTGGTTTTGGCTGAAAGAAGCATCTCTGCTGTCTGCGGAGCCTGGGCAAGCAGCATCCGTGTCCTGGCTGACCCTGGTACACCAGATGCCTGCTAATGAGCATTGCAACCACCAAACTAAGCACCAACAGCATGGGGGCAACGTGTGATCCTCACTGCTTTCCTGCCTGCTGCTCTGTCCCGCTTGCACAGCGATGTGCTGAACATAAAGTCAGTCTATATCAGGGGAAGGTGTTTACACCGCTTGTTCTTCACCTGCTTAGGCTGGAAGGTCTTCTGGTCATGGACCATCACTTGCCATCAGTTTGTACAGCTCCTCACCCAGCAGGGTGTCAGCCTGCTGACATGACCATGGCTTTTAAAATCTGTCCTAAACTTAGGAATACAGCATTCGATTTTCTTCTTAAAAACCCTCTGTGCCGAAATACACGTTAAAAAACCCCAGGGCTCAAAATCTGCGCAAGTCCACCGTTTCCATCCCATCACTCACACAAGCTTAAAAATGGGTCTCGATGTCACATCCAGCCGCTGTCACTCTGCTGCCGCTCTCCCGTTTGCTCGCTACTAGATTTGATGAAGGCAGTAAGGGGGAAACCACTGTTTTTCACTTTGACGCTTCTAGATTTAATGCAGGCAGAGTAATTCCAGGAGCAGCTCAGGGACCCTAGATATCTTGACGTTAGAGGTTCAGATTACCACGCTCTTCTCCCACAGTAGTTCTAGCAAAATCTCTCCTAACGAATGAAGCTGCGCGCGCCAGCATCTCTGGGCACTGGAACCCAACTATGGATCCCATTAAACATGAGATTGGTCCTTGGTGTGTTTTGGCCCAGGTAAAGTAGCTCTTTGCCAAGTGATGCTCAGGCTCAGTTTGGGGATTTGCACAGGACAAGGACACTTTCCCAGCAGCAGCATGGTTGCATGGTTGCAACCATCCTATTTTGGAGGATGAAAGAGTTAATAATATGGACAACATTGCCCTTCTCAATTCAAACTGTTGGCTTAAGCACCACTACGGTGACCATCTCTGCTTCTCCCCAGAAGAGAGCTGCAGCAAGAAACATCAGCCATGGCACTGCCACACGAGTTTATACTTAAAACCATCCAGCTCCTACCTTTACTTTTTCACCATTTATCTCCACAGTTTTAATCATAAAGTCAACCCCGATCGTGGCTCCTTGACCTGGTGGGAAAAGCCCCTGAAAGAAAACAAGAGCTTCATTAAGCAAATTTCTGTAGCAAGACAAAACTCTGAGTGCCAGTCCTCACCCTTTTCCATCCTCAAAACTCTTCCTCCCATGTCCCGTTCCCCAGACGCTTATTTCCGTCACATTTAGAGAGGGAAATGTGAGATTTCCCAGTGCAAAGGTTACCATAGTTCAACCCCGCAGGGTTTGTTCTGCCTACACGTCCCTAGTTGTGCAGCAAGTCATTGACCTGAGAGGTGGGAAAACAGGAGAAGACAATGAGGATGCTTACAGGGCAAAGAGAGGCGGAAAGCCCTTATGGTTCTGTGCAGCTGGCAGAGGCGGGGAAGGGTAGATGGAGACCCTCTGTCCCACTTCCCAACGTCTTGAAAGAGGTGGGAGAGCCCGCGTGGGATGAGATGCCTTTGCTCCTGCAACCTCGCACCTTCCCTCTCCTCTCCACCACACACCATGGCGTGGAAAGGCATTTCTGGCAGCTCCCAGCACCAGGGTCACATCCCCTCACAGCATCTCAGAAGCGAAGCACAGAGCGAGCCACTACCGGTGCCACAGCAATGGCAAGGGTCAGCATGATGCTGCTGGTATTTGATTGCAGCGCCATCGCAAAGGAGCAACAGCCAAAAAAAAACCAAGCAAAGCTTTTTCATTTCTGGTGTCCAGGTCTACAAAGTCATCTTGGTTTCAGGGCACATCCATCCCCTACAGCAGCTGTGCTGTCAAAGCACAGGCAGCAGAAGTGGCTACAGATTTTTGCAGTTCACCCTTTGAGGTTGACTACCTTTATTGCCACTGGCTGCTACATGCGGTTGGAGAGTGTTTAACATCACCATGGCTTTAAAACTAAAATTAACGGTGAGGGGGAAAATTGCTGACAATTCCTAGTTGAGTGTGCAACAAAAAACCCACAACTTATGTTTTAGTGTACCATGCAAAACCTTCTCTTGCGCCGTATCACAGAAGCTTGGGTCCTTTTGCTGTTATTGTGCCACAAAAAAAGGTCTGGTGTTCAACAGAAGACACTGGACTGACAGCCCAGGACCAGATTATTTAATTATCTACTAATGACAAATAACAGGGAGAGCTTTGTGCAGCGAGGGATGGGGAGAAGGCACAAAGGAGCACACCAGGAGATGTTCTGGTTCTTGTAACTGGTCCAGAGCACCTCCAAATCAGGAGCTGTCCCAGTGGCTTTCAGAGGTGACTGTCCATCTTCAGAGAGGGGTGAGCTTTCTCCAACGCAACATCCCCAACAAAGCCAGTAGAGCATTAGATACAAATGTGCTGCTTATGCTATTACATCACTATAGGTGATGCACACCCCAAGAGCATGGGTAACAAAATCCTTTGGAGACGCAATGCTGGCAGAGCCCTCGCTGCACAGCCACGGGCCCCATACTCCCGCCCCAGTGCTGTCCCCACCCCAACGACCCACATCCAAGAGGCTGCCAACCTTACCTGAGTGAAGCGACGGACTAAGCAGGTTTTCCCCACACCAGCGTTGCCAATCAAAACAATTTTGAAGAGGAAATCATAATCTTCCATACTCATTTACGCAGCTGCAAGAGAGAAAGAGAGCGCAACACAATGTGAACCAAGGTGGTGGGGAAATGCCTTTTTATTCCCGATGAACTTTATTCCTCCAAATATTCAGAACAAAGGTCTCCTGGCAAGCGCGTCCCTCTTCAGATAAGGGAGAAGAGCCCTTCCCACTCCAAGCTGGGGCATCCACATAGTCCAACGTCAGCTGCTGCAAAACACTGGCCACGTTTCAGCTTTCCTGCTGTCTCACCTGACTGCCCACGAATTAGAGATGTTGGTTTTCAGCTTTCCAAGCAATGCTCCACAAGCCAGAGCCACTGTTCCCTGGATTTCCCCAAACGTTTCTTTCACTTTTAATTAGGCCAGCTCCAAAGGACAGCATGGACTTTACCACATTGTCCAAGGGGATCATGTAATTTATTTCTGTTAGGGCAATACCCAGAAACCCACCATGAGCTCCTCTGTGCAGGCACTGGGTACCCGCCAAGCACAGCTGGGGCACACAAGGGCAGAACAGATGTGGGAATTAAAATAATTTTAAAATGACAGCAGCGTTGTTTGCCTTAAAGACAGAAAGAGCTCATTTGCTAAAATCAGGTAGGGAGAAAGGTAACAGTTTGGCTGAAGTACACTAAGAACGGTTTTTTAAAAAGAAGAAATAATAGATGCTATTAGGAATATTGCCATGATAATTTTCTTTAGTTTTGTAGGGATACCTTGCTTGGCATAAAGCTTAAATGGGAAGTGAACGCAGAGGAGCCTGGGGGATACCCAGCACACATCCCCCCATCAAGTCCAACCCCCTTGGTAGGATGCAGAGACTGATGTTTCAGCAATGTCACAGGAGACGGGCAGGGTTGTCTACAAAGGGGAAGACCTACAGGGCTTCCTCAGGCCACTCAAAGTATGGGGAGGACCGAACAGATAAATGTAGAGTTTGCTGTGTCTCAGCAAGGTATGAGGGATGAGTATCCACACCTCNAAATGACAGCAGCATTGTTTGCCTTAAAGACAGAAAGAGCTCATTTGCTAAAATCAGGTAGGGAGAAAGGTAACAGTTTGGCTGAAGTACACTAAGAACGGTTTTTTAAAAAGAAGAAATAATAGATGCTATTAGGAATATTGCCATGATAATTTTCTTTAGTTTTGTAGGGATACCTTGCTTGGCATAAAGCTTAAATGGGAAGTGAACGCAGAGGAGCCTGGGGGATACCCAGCACACATCCCCCCATCAAGTCCAACCCCCTTGGTAGGATGCAGAGACTGATGTTTCAGCAATGTCACAGGAGACGGGCAGGGTTGTCTACAAAGGGGAAGACCTACAGGGCTTCCTCAGGCCACTCAAAGTATGGGGAGGACCGAACAGATAAATGTAGAGTTTGCTGTGTCTCAGCAAGGTATGAGGGATGAGTATCCACACCTCCATCTCCAGTGCACCCAAGGGTGCCGCCAACACCATGACCAGCGAAAGAGTCTGTAACGTTCAAGGAAAACAACAATGGGTAGAAGAGATTCACAGTTGGCGACTCTCGGCAGACAGAAAAACCCACAGAAGGGCAGTGTCCAAACGCAGCTGTGTCCAGGAGGATCCAGGTATTATACGTGGCATCAAAGACCCGTCCTCAAGACTGGGCTGGGGTAATGGCATAAGAGATGTCAGTAAAGAGACAGATTTACAGACCATCCATTGAGATACCAGGTCAGATGGTACCTAAGCATCAGTACCTAACCCACCAGTACCTATAGGTTAGGCACTGGATGAGGACATAGAGCCAAAGATGGGAAGCGTGGGAGATGGGGGGTGGGGAATGAAAAAAAACATTACTATATTACTATCCTCAGTAAAGTCCCAGAATGCTTAGAGGGTTTGTACACAGCTGCCAAAGGGAGCAAATGCAACATGGGTGAAATAAGCTTCTCAGGCTCAGTCCAAAGGCAGAGTGCCTTCTCCCACTGCTTCCACAGGTCCGTCCTTGGGAGGGTTCACTCCCACCCTGCTGTGGCTGCACACCAGAAGGCCCCAGCTGCAGACCCTGGTCCCACCAAACAGCTGTGACAGGCTTGTAATCAAACAGCCAGATAAAACTGAGACAGCCTGGGTCTACCTGGCAGGGCACACCAAAACAGCGCTCCAAGCACCACCAAGAGCCTGGTGGACCTTGAGGCAAAAGAAGTGGAAGGGTGACTCAGCTGCTTCACGTCTATGTGATCCTTTGCCATTCCAGCAGTCTAAAAAAAGGGTAAGTAACCACA
Source organism: Steatornis caripensis (assembly GCA_013398225.1). Classification (NCBI taxonomy): domain Eukaryota; kingdom Metazoa; phylum Chordata; class Aves; order Caprimulgiformes; family Steatornithidae; genus Steatornis; species Steatornis caripensis. The sequence continues at coordinate 53,935 of VZSC01004305.1, forward strand.
CCAATTAGTGACTAATGATCTGCATCACATCGGCAGATGGTTAGCAGGAACACAGCTGAGTCACTACACGGACACGTCACTTCGCCTGGGCCAGTGACACAGCGCGGCACTTGCCCTGCTGCTGCTTTGCTGAGCTGGAGCTACGCTCCCCTGCAAAGTGCCACCAAACAGCAGCAGACAGAGCTGCCCTGAGGGTGCTCCAACGCCACCTTGCTCCAATATGCGAGACCTCGCGGCTCTCTCCTACCTCTTGACGCAGCGAAACAGCGGCACCTTAAAGAACAGCCTCTAAAAATGCTCTTTTTTGTTTTCTGGGTTCTTATTTTGTGTAATCGTTTCGTATTTCCATGCCTGGCTTTCCCACAGTGGGACTGGATAATAATGACAGTATTAAGAACATGTTGACAGTGCTCTTACAATCGAGGCTAAATGTTAATATATGGTTTCAAGCTTTCCCACTAGCCAACGTGAGGAAAAATGTGATCATCCACTAAAAGCTATTTCAAGACTAACGAGACTTACTCAGCACTAGATAATTATCCCTGGGACGCTTCAAATCCCAGAGGGCACTGCTCCCCCCTGGAGGGACTCCTGTTCTATTACTTGTACCCTAAACAATCCAACGTTCAAATTTATCTTCTCGGGAAGCTTAAAAATAAACTTCCTCTGCAGATCTTTGAGCTCCGAAACACTAAATGGCGCAGTTATGTCTGACCCCCTTCACTAGGCTCCAAGACTAATCACATGTGATAACGACCCCAAACAGGAACTGGAGGATGAGCCAAGGCCATAAAACAACACGACGATGAGATTAAATGCCAGAACTGAAGCGCCACAAAAAGGGAAGGCACAGGAGGGGAGAAAGCAGCGGACTGAGCAGCAAGAAAGACAGAGAAGTAACTTGGGAGGTGGAATGGGCAGGTGAGGTTGACCTTCGTTGCCCTGTGATTCCCCATTCACCAGAACGAGTGTTTCTCCCTCCGATGTGCACACACACTAACCTACATGCCGTCAGCACCGAACACAGAAACATTGCATCAGTTACCGTTATGAAATCTTCTCCTCCTGCAACACGGGCCTTTCGGCCAAGTGACCTCAGCTCAGCTGCTGACTCAGGCTCGCGCAGCCCTCCCTCTCCCCAGGGAAGATGTGTCTCAACCTCTGCCCAGCTCGCCACGGCTGGGGAATGTGCATCTCAGCGATACATCACGTTTCAAATTATATGCCATAAAAGAAAAAAAAAAAAAAAGACACAGTTCAACATTGTTTGCTTGTTTTCGGTTTTGGGGCTTGTTTTCGGTTTTGGGGCTTGTTTTGGGTTTTTTTTTTTCCCTTTTTGCTTTCTTGTGTTCGCAGGCCCAGGGCTCTGCTTTGCATCACTGCAGCGGCTGAGGGCATCAGGGCAGCAGCTGCCTGTCCCACCCTTTCTCAGAGATAAGACCCTGCAGCAAGAGCAGGGGACGGGATGCTTGCCCACGCCTCAGCCACCCCTCACCACATTTGTTCAAACCACAAACGGGGCTGGCTACAGCACAGAGACATGCCCTATCATGAGATGAAAGAAGAGCAGAGCCTTGTGGCTGGTGGCAGGGCAAAAAACTGTTTCACAGCTGCTTTTCCCAGAGGTGCTTTATACAGCTTGCACCCTATCCAGCCCCTGCAGCTCACGACCCCCCTGGGCTGTTCTCACCAGCCTCGCAGGGGATCAGTTTTGCAGGGGTTTATTTCATTTGGATCACTGCTCTGCGCCACTCCACTGTGCAGCCCCAAGCACGGTCACTGTGGGCAGGAATGAGGGGCCAGGAGCCCCACAACCAAAGTGGGGCAACCACCCAGAGGCGGGGTCCATCAGCAGGAAGGCAGTCAAAGGATGGCAGGGCACATTGCAGGCTAAGCTGGTTTTGTTTTGTTTTGTTTTCACTTGGGCAAGACAGCACAGTAAATGCTCTTGGTATTTTTCAATTATTAATTCCAATTCAACCAAAAGATTGGTGAGATCCACCTGTAACAAAAGCATAAAGGCCAGGGGCTTTCACGCCTCCTTCCCTCCCTGCAAGCTCATACAAGCAAGCTCCAGCTCCCATGGAGACATCTGAAAAAGGAGGTGCACAGAAACCGTGTTCCCCATACAGTGAGCACTGCTGCAAAGGCAGACACACACCAGTCCTTCCCACTTCCCCCAGTCTCTCGATTGCTAGAAACTCTCCCATAGCGTGGTCGGCAGGACTCGGACCTCTCTTTCACCCAGCCAGGGGCTCTCCCCTGCCTGTAGATGTGGGACAGCAGCACAGCTGATGGAGGAGAAAGCAACGCTCCCACCTGCTTCTCCTGTTCACCACATGCCACAAGGCAAGGAGTTTATCCACAGTAAATGCACGCTCCAGGGGACAAGATATCCAGGCATGTTTTAGTTTATTCCCCTACGTGATGTCCTCTCTCTGCATTTGCTCCATTCACCTCTTAGTTCTCCCTGATGCACTTCGGTTTACTTGACAGTGTTTATCATCATCTGAACCAATTATTTTATCTTCTTTTTGCAGTGGTTTTTCACCCATGAGTTTGGATGGGCACAGTGGGTTCCTCCTCATCTCTGACCCGCTCTGACCATGCCATGCTCAGCCTCTTTGGGTACCAACTAAGTGGCAGAAACACAAGGCAAACGTTCAAATACTACCTGGGTTACACAAATGACATTGGAGTGACCAAGTTCTCCTTCAAATGGATGAAACCACTATTCTGCCTGTCCCCCGTTAGCTTTTACTAATTAGTTAGTAACTAGTTAAAACTAGTTAGGACCAGCTTTTGCACAAAACAACCACCAAGTATAAGAGATTTTAGCTGATAAATTTCTGTCCCTTCTTTCTCAACTCCTTTGCCCGAGGAAGACTCTCCACCTCTAGGCATGATGAGAGCAGGCTTTACGATGATCATTTTCCCCCCAAGTCGTTTTGGCTCACGGAGCCAAAAGTAGAGAGAGAGACTTCAAAAAAGCAAGCCTTTCTTAGCTGACCACAAGGTGTGCCAACCTCTGCTGGTGTTTTACCCTCCCTGAAGATCATAAGGGAACGCGTGCTCAGGAAACACAATGGACAGCCTTCATCTGAAGTCAAAAAACTTTCATATCTAAAATAATGTTTTGACACCTTTGTTTTAGGAGAGCAAAACAGAAATAACCTGTTGTTCCTAAACATCCACTCCATGGTATCTCAGTCATCTTCTGAGTTGGAGGTGCGGGAGTCCAGGGAGCACCAGTTCAGTTCTCCCCAGGGCCAGCGACAACCAGAGCCGGGAATGCGTGGCAAGTCATAGCATCTCACCACCTCTCCCCACCAGTTTCACTGATGGGGTTTCATTTCTCACAGCCTGAAGAAGCATCAGAAGGCTCCGTGGTCATGTCCTCCTTAAGAGTCCTGGTTAGGGGACCACCATCCCCAAATCAGAACAGGTCAAATCAGAGCAGGCTCAGTGCAGCCATGCAGACCCATGCATGGCTACCCACAGCCTAGAGTTCAATCCACGCTGCAGAGGCTTCTCCACATTTAGGGATAAAGACTGAGACTGAGGCCCTATATTAAGCCAGAAACACTGATAATTTGCACCTCAGCTCTATCCCACCTCACATCGTCATTTACAACCTANCTACCCACAGCCTAGAGTTCAATCCACGCTGCAGAGGCTTCTCCACATTTAGGGATAAACACTGAGACTGAGGCCCTATATTAAGCCAGAAACACTGATAATTTGCACCTCAGCTCTATCCCACCTCACATCGTCATTTACAACCTACTGCTTCAATTAGACACAGAAAAGGATCTGCAGCCTCTTCCACCTGATGAATCTAAACAGTAGATCGGGGTGGGTTTTGATGTACTTAGACAATGCTTCATGAGCAAGGGTTTTCTGCTCTTCATCATCTAACAGCTATAAACAAAAATAAATTTACCTAAACAACCAAAGTTCAAACAGCAGCCGTTATGTATACAGATAATACATTGATCGCACATGCCATACGAGCCAGGAAATGCAAAGCTAAGGCTAATATTTCAAGCAGAAAATTATTCCTGGTGGGCCAGAAAATTGCAGGGAACTCAGGTCTGGACATGCTGCTGCATTACGTAACTCAGAATAAAATATTTTCATATCCAGAGCACCTGCCAACCCAAGCGGGCTCCTGCACTTGGCAAGCACGAGCCCAGCTTGTGCCCCTCTGCAAAAAAAGCAGCCTGGATTTCCTTTGGCTCCCTTGCCCATTTTCCTTACTCCTTCTCTCTACAAGGTTTAATTTCATTTCCATCCACACTGCAAAAATTAAGAGATTCTTCATCCACACAAAAGCCTAGATCACCCACGCACAGCCCCACTCTGTGCTAGTGGTGGCAAAGCCACAAGCATGTGGGATACATGCTCTCAGGGGGGACATTAAAACTCCAGGGATGTCTTTCCTAAATTCAAGGGAGAAAGATTTATCGCAAGCACCCAGGGCTGCAGAGCCCAGCATTTCTCATCTCCTCCCATCACACTTGCTGTTTCAGGCAAGCAATATCCAGTTGCCCGCACACTGGCAATCCTAAACACATCTCTTTATCTAGGATGGTCCCTCTCAGGAAGGGAGAGGGTCCGGAATGCAGAAATACCACGCCTCTAAGTATGATTTTCCAGGTAGAAACACAGCAGCTTTTATCCTGCACACACATCGTCTACAGACTATTAGCGCACGCACCTCCGTGGTGCATTGGGCTTGCAGTGTGCTCACACTACCACCGACACATTCGGGCTCAATAAGTCTATCCAGTAATTCCAGGAGGCATAGAATCATAGAATCATAGAATGGTAGGG
>VZSC01004306.1:2848-40316 GCA_013398225.1 Steatornis caripensis
GCTGGAGCAAATGACATAATGAAACATGTCGTTTTCACCAAAGCTATTTGCTAATCACTTTTTCAGATGTTTATTACGTTCTCTTCCCAGGCTGTCAATGATGTGGGTCAGTTGTTTATGCAGTTTTTAGGACCAGACTAGCTTTATAATAAGAGTTACATGAAAATTGTATCCAGTTAATCTCTTGAAATTCAACATTATCTCTCACTATGAAGTTTCTGATGAGACAGGATTGAATTCATAACTGTACAACAGCAGTCAAGGCTTATGTTATGCCCTGCCATTTAAAAATCATTTATCGCTCAAAAATTGTCCAATTAATCATATTATTAATCCCAAAGTAGTGTCTTACATTTAGCCTGCTAGTGATGTCAGTATTGCTGACATCACCTGAAAAGGAAGGGCACAGATGTTTGAAATCAGAAGAGAAATTGCCACATGGTGCTCCTTGAGGCTGCCCTTGTAGAGTGCCCAGATCGTTTGAATGATTTTGCACATTCCTTTCGTCTTGGCAGGTAAAATAACTCAGATTTCTGTTTGCTTTTTTTATCTAATTACTGCATCATTGACGGTCTAAGTGTGCTGCATACTCTCATGCAAGGAATCCCCAGCAACACGGGGGCACGAGGGGAAGTACGAGTACCGATAGCAGTCATTCATAGTTGGGTCAAAAGCACCACTGGGAAAAACCTGATTTCGTGTCCTTGATGCATTGGAGAATTCTTCCATACCTTGGATCTGATCCAAAGTACAAGGACAACTTTGCTGGAGAGCTACTTTAGGAATTATAGGGGGAAAAAAAAAGAGGTAGGAATTTATGGCTCATAAGGCTAAAGACTTTGGACTTCTGCTTCCAGACTAGGGTAATACTTGCAACTTAGTTCTCTCCTCATGTACACTGGTGAAAGCAGGTAAAGAGCTCCTGAATACTAATCCAGTTCCTGCCTACCTGATTGATAGAGGCGTTGTTGTATGGCAGGCAGAATACAATGCAGTCACACTGCTACTCTGCCCTCATAGTGAGAACTGGGCTGGATGAAATAAATGTTTCCCTGTATGGACGTAGTGCCATACCCTAAAGCTTTCTAAAACTTTAAGGGGTGGACTGAGACAATAAAAGGTAAAGAATTTGATTTCCCATTCTGTAAGATCAAATATCATTCTTTTGCAATAGCTTTCCACTGAATATCATAACCATAAAGACAATAAGACAATATTCCTAACTACCAGCTCCATAACTAAATATCTGCCCAATAAATCACAGAAAAAAGGGCATCATGGGCCACTGTATAGTCAATTGTTTGCTTTTACGTAAAAATGTAGTTGTTGTGAGGGTAAAAATAGAAAAACACTACTGTGTTGCCAGCAAGGAGAGTATAAACTGCTAGCTCTACTTTGATCGACATTATCTACAGATTCACCAGAGGGGATGTATTAGCTGTAAAAGGAAGATCAGAATTTAGCCTATTGTGCTTGCTAAATTCTTCAGACGCCTGCCCCTGTGTGTGCTGGTACAAGAAATATTGCTATCAATTTATAGGAAGTGTCTTATAATTTATTGAATCGTTGAAACTTCTCTCGTCTCAAACAGCTGCCAATTTTCCAACCTATGAATATTAAAAATGCAACCTATGGAAAGTGCTCAGGGCAACGGATCTGGGGTAGAGTCACACAGGACTGGGCTTGTGTCTGCTGGTTTCTGCGAGGTTTATTACTTGCGTGTGATCAAAGGAAGCAATTTCAACTCAGCTCTATGTGTGCATTTTAAGTATCAACCGTAAAACCATTCAATCCTGATTCTCTACCACGTTACACGAGCGCATTGACATTTAGAGACGGAGAAGTGTGTATTACATTTTCTGAAGCAGAATGATTGACTTTTATCTTCATTCTGCACTCTCTTTAGGTTTATCCTGAAGGCAGGATTCACTGGAGAGCAAGGCCCCCGGGTATTTTTGATGCTGTTGTAGTCTGAGATGACTGTCAGTGAAACGATGCTTTACTGAGCTCTTGGTGGTTTTGGACCTGATTAAAAAATCAGCAGCATGAGCCTGCTCTAGGATATGTACCATTGCCATCACAGCGTTGTTGCCCCTCCGCACTTCAGCCATTGCAGTGCTTGCCTGCCAGGGCAGCGTTTTGGCAGCTGCCTGCATGGATCCGATAGGGAGGTCAGGAGCGAAGTCTGTGTCTTTTTCTGCCATCCTCTTCCTTTGCTGGGGCAGGGATAATTTGCTCCTACCCAGGAGGAGTCACACCATGGCACTGTTTCTAGGACTAAGGAAGCTTCAAAAGAGTATTATATTACTACCAATCTGTTTAACAAGCGCCTGTGTTATCTACATTTCAGAGTTTCACGATTTTGCCTTACCTATTGCCTTGCATACCTCACAAATGAATCCGTAAGTCTATAGACAGCAAGATTTTAGCCTTTTCTTTTCTAGCATCACCCAGGAGGTATCTGTCTCGTGTGCCCACAGTTACAGGGTGTTAATTCCAGGGAGGAAGCAGACCAAACAGTGTGGGAGATGCATGAACAATACTTTTCCTGTATTGGGACTTTATATGCAGAAAATAAGGAGACGGCAGAGAGCGAGCCTGAAACCCAGGAAGATGTCCTGCAGCAGGACATGGCAGCAGGATGATTCAGCCTCTCTAACTGTGCCCAGCCTCACCACAGAAGCAGACAATACAGGTACCAGTTAGCACATTGTTTTCTGTGATGTTTCCCTGTGGGTCTGGACCAGCATCGTTATCTGTCGTTACAGAGCAAGCTAAGAGTCATAGGCTGCCATGGACACAGGGAAGACCTGAAACAACATGAGGTAGCAGAGGGAGGCTGATCTCTTTAATTGCACAAAGAAATTAAATTAGCTTCGCTTCATGCTCTGTTTTTGAAAGAACAGCACACTAGGCTGAAACTTGCAGGCTTGAATGCAAAATTTGCATGCGTGTGTGTGTTTGTCCAATGCATCTTCCAAAGTGTTTTATTTCTGCCTTTTTTTTTTTTTTTTTCACCAGAAAGAAACACCACTTGCCAATGCTGCGTTTTGGGCTGCAAGAAAAGGAAACCTGGCTCTCCTCCAGCTGCTGCTGAACAGTGGGCGAGTAGATGTGGACTGCAAAGACAGCGTATGCACACAATGCACCTACACTCACAGCACTGATTTTACACCGCTTTCCACAGCCCGATGCACTCAGGATGTGGCAGGGATCTAACACGAGACATTTGAAGGTCTTATTGGCACTTAGGGATGATTTAAAACCTTCTCTTGTCAGGAAGCAAGTTTGAAACTCCAGATAAAATAGTGTGATGATTTACATCGGTGGCAAGGGGTTAGGAATTTGCCAGCACTCAAAAATGTGTCGAACACAGTTATTTGTGGCGCTGACACTAAAAACACAGATCCTAGCACCTCGGGCTTCTCGTTGCAAGGAAATGTCATTGTAGTAATAGATCACAGTGAAGAGTCGACTCAACCGAGCCCAGGCAGCAATGATTCTGTCAGCTAGCAGAGCTCCTCATAATTAGTTTTTAAAAAAATAACCCTGGACCACAGTTTCCATTTAGACAACGTAGAAGCTTGCATTTGACGTGCAGCCGTTCCCACTCTGTGTGGCATGTGGTGTCCTATACCCAGCGGTGCCATCTTCTCCACTCCCCCCACCCCAGTATCTCTTGGACTTGGCACCAACATGAAGGCACAGCACAATTTCCAAGCAAAGAGGAGCTCTGACGCGTGACGGAAAGATTTCATGGGGATTTCCTTACTGTAATTGGCATGGGTTGAAATTAGTTTTGAGATTAGAAATGGGTTGAAAACACAGATAATGGGTATGTCTTGCTATTCTGCCTACAACATATGAAGAGATATTGGGTTGTACTAAGCTATGGCAAAGAGCAGAGGAAAACCAAGGCTGAGCAGTTCCCAGGTTTCTTTGGTACTGGGGCTGGCTTACCGAGACCGTGCCTGTGTTCTACAGGATTAGCGCCACTTCCAGCCTGAAACATGAACCTGCTGCAGCTTCACTCACTTTGAATAGAATCATAGAATCGCAGAATGGTTTGGGTTGGAAGGGACCTTAAAGATCATCCAGTTCCAACGTCCCTGCCATTGGCTAAGCCCATTGACTTCAACCTATCTTTTCATTTTCATTTCATTTTTGCCCTGTAGGCAAGTATTTGTCCTGCAGTACTTCTGGAGCTGATGCTATGAGTGTGATTCTGACAGAGAGGGAAGGCTGTTCAGATGAGGGCATGAAGTAAGCAGGACAGAGATCAATGTAAAGAAATAAGGTCCGCTACTGCTCATTTTTCCGCAAAATAAGGCTAACCTTGATCAAGAATTTTTACAATACATTGTAAAATATCCTGACTTACTAATTATATCAGACATACACATTTTCTAGACTAAAATATTTTTGTACGATTAAGGCTGCATGCTTCTTTTTTGTAATGTCACACATTCCTTCTTTAGATTGAACTGGTGTGTTTGAATGTTTTAGAGGGATTAATTTCATCCTTACGCATGTGATTTCTGCATACTGTCTGTAAACCACATACATATATAACTTCAGTCTTACTTGGTTCACTGGAGCAGTGACCTTATGGGGTGCTGAGGGAACATGAACACATAGTTCTGGTATGGAAAGTTCTCTCATATAATGTGAACAGTCACAGAGTGAGTTTGCTCTTATCGTTTGGATAGGGAATTAGTATTAAATCACTCTGACCTTACTCTTGACTGTGACTCACAATTAAGTGACTCAGCCAAGTCACTCAGCTCCTGTGTCTAAGGTTATTCGTCTGGAAATGATGCAAAGATCTTTGAGATTCTCTGACAAAATGCTGTGCATAAATCAAAAATATTGTTATTTTTGTTGCACTTATTTTGGGACAATAAGGAGAAGTCATTGCATACATATGTGTTCAATGGTCAGGCCTTAGCACTGCAGGCAAGTCTGTAATGTTTTTGCTTTAACACCTGCTAATTGCTCCTTTCCAAAGTACCCTTGATAGTCAATTTTAAATGATAGCAAGTTTTTCAATGGTCATAAGCTTCCTTCAGCTTTTCAGAAGAGATGCTGTCTCTTCCAGATAGCCTGATTCATTGCTGGAAGTATCATTGAAGGTACTGACTTGTTTTTCCTTGCTTCTAGCTTGGCACAACAGCTCTGATGGTAGCATCTTACTATGGACACATAGATTGCGTACGGGAATTGGTGTTGCAAGGAGCAGATATCAATCTGCAGAGAGAGGTAGGAGAAGTTCTGCATTCAAACAGGGATTGATTAAGTGAACGTTGGTTTGTTACAAATAATAAGTGTTGTCTGTTGCTTTTTGCCAACTGCTTATTTGTCACTTACTGTGCAGTACCTGTATCAACAGGGTCTGTTCTCCTGAGGACATCAAGGAATCAGGTTTCTGGAGTTTATAGAAAATGAGATGCCAGAGGTACATTTATAAATAATTCATCAAACATTTCCAGCACATCTGGTTGATGAGGGCCAGTTATATCTGAGATGTAACCCCCCCAGGGTTACACCATTTATGCATCTGCAATTTTACTTATTGGCACAGTAATTCACAGCTCTCTGGATGGGATAAATGATAAGGTGAAGTCCTTTACCTTTTGATTTGTACAGTCTGGTCATTAAAATGGAGTGGATGCCATTGCTAGCCGGAGGATTATTTTGAATCTGAATGCTTTGGAATTTCTGCCTCTTCGTCTGAGCCAACTCATTTCGAACAATCACACAGCTTAATCACCTGTACCCTTCCCTGTATCTCGGCTTTGCATTCAAGGCACCTCTCGCGCCATGACATGCTTGCTTGTGGAAGGGACATCAGTGGCTGGTTTTGGGAAAGTGCCTTCCCCTCAGTTTCCTTGCAAATGGTTGTAAGGAGCGCTTGCAGCCGCTCTGGTCTGTGCTCTGGCTACTCAGAGAGCAGAGTTGCTCTGGAAAAACAACAGTTGTACTGGTCCTAAGAGAAGAGCAGTTTAGGGAGGGCATGCTGTAACATGGGATGGCAGCAGGCAGTGCAGGACAGCAGGATGCTCGTTTCTTTAACAGTACGAGCCAATGTTTCTCACTTTCCTTGGTTACCAGGAACTAGAACATTAATCTCATGCTGAAATCTGCAAGTTACTGAGTCAGTGAATGCCATGTTTGATGATATAAGTGTCTTTGCACTTACTGGCCTAAACTTGCTCTAACTACGATTGTCAGTGTCTTTCAGTGGGATTCTGTTCCAACAAAACACATATTTAAACATGTCCCTTCCCTTAGGTAAACATTGCTTGAAAATCAGCAACAAAAGGAAAAGTTGAGGGCAATTATATCGAGCCGTTCTTGAGTATTGCTCAGGACATGCTGATTCCAACAAGCCAACAAAAAGAGAAAAAATGAAATCCTCCAAAATCACTCTGTTGCAGAGAGGAAGCAAAACAGGTGAAGTTTAAGCCCTAAAGACCAACAACAGCACTGTTCTGAAACTAAATCCACGTTCTCAAAGCAGTGCTCTTTTACTCTGAAGTTATTGTGAAGCTTGGGTAAGTGAGAGCCCCATAAGTGTGTCTGGGAGAGGGAGCTCTGAAATGGTCTCAGGTGGCCATGTGCTATTGTAAAGTCTTTGGTCACTGGAGTGAATTTCAAGCAGTGTGGAGCTCTGCTGTACTAAATAACCACCTCCCTGGTCTTTCCACACCCTGATCCAAATCCATCACATGCTCCTATTTCTCTTGGGTTGTAACGGCAGGTGGAATAGGGGTTGGTTTCAAATTGGCTGTTGCTTTGTTGTACAAGATTTCTTTCCTCACTCTGGGCTTGCTTTCACTATCTGGTGACTGGGCAGAAGTGAGTAAATCCTAAGAGGTCTGTATTAGAAACTCTGTGCGGAAGCCCCTTGCGAAACTTGTATTTTACTCAAATGTATGATGCTGGACATATTGCTCAGTGCAATGGGAAGAAAACTGAACTAAGATACCTGATGTCCTCTGAAGTCCTCAAAATCATCATGTCTTTCCAACTGATGTTCAACTGATTGTGCTCAATACTTTTTAATTTGAAATGTGTACACTGAAGTGTGTTACGTGCTTTGGGTTTTTTAATCCATTTCTTCCTTACAGTCAGGTGCAACTTCTCTGTTCTTTGCTGCACAGCAAGGCCACAACGATGTAGTGAAGTTTCTCTTTGGATTTGGAGCCTCCACTGAATTTAAGACTAAAGTAAGATGACAGCTCTATTTTCCCATGCTGATACATTCTGACAATTAAGGCTGCTTTTTCCTATTCACATGAAACATGACGTGGCAGCAGGAAGATGATAAAAGGATTTCCTCACTTGAACGTTTTCTGAGTAATAGGAGTAATGCAAAATGTTGTGAAAATATTAACTTGAGACTGGCTTTTACTACCTAGACCTAATGGCGTAAGTTGATCAAAGATCAGTCCCTTGATAGTTCTATCAGTCTTTCCTCTTAAGCCATCCTCTAATACAATAACAAAGGGTCTTTTTGTACCTTTTTGTACCTGTTAGGTAGGGTCCCATTTTAGGCGTATATGTACTTCACTGAAATTTTTGTCTGCATTGGGCTGTCTCTGCATGCCATCATAGGATACATAAGAGTATAATGACTTCAGTCCTCCCTAAATTCCCATTTACCCATCGGTGACAAGAAGATGAAATGCACCTCAGAGTTTGTATTTCTTTGTTTGGGCAGGTCGTTTTTCAAAATCTTCTTAGAATAGCCAAAAGCACAGGCGGCAGAGCCTGGGTCTGATTCATCACCCCTCACGGGGTGAACAGCATTAAGAACAGCAGTTCATCACTGACAGCAGTACATCAACTCAGTTTCTTTGCCCAAGGCAGTACTAGCACCTCTGCTTTCAGCAAACAGGACCAAAAGCAACATATTTTCATTAAATATTCGTGCACTTGACATGCTGGCCACATTTTGGAACATTCCCATAATCTGGGGAGGACACTGGCCAGTAATTCACCCTGGGATCCATAGCAATGTGTTTAAAGAAGGAATAGTTCTTTACCCCACAGTAACCAATTTTCCAAGACGTTATAGTCTGTGGTTTGAATGATTGCCTCAACCCATACCTGCTTTCCAGAGTCCCTGAAAATACAGGCTTTAAATACTAAGGGAATTGATGGAGCATCAGAGACTCAACACCTTATGGTCCAGGGACTACAAATTCTGAGGTTTTGTGGCCAGGGTCCACACATGCCCACACAGTAGGGTTCAGGTACCCCAGAGAGCTATGCGTGTGGTAAGCAACTCTCTGACCACAGCAGCAATCATAAGTTTAAAAACGTTAATGAAATTGTGACTGTTTAACACATCATGGAGTGCAGCTGTGGAACTTGTCAATGTAGGAGGTTGCAATGTTAAATAAAACAGCTGGATTTTAAAGTGCTGGAAAGCCGTGAGTGCAGGAAATTTGGTAAGGAGGGAAGACAGAGGCTGGGTACTTTATTCTATCTAGCGGGACAGTTACATATTTTCATCAAACCTTTCCACAGCCTGTGAACTAGGAGTTTGTGAAGAGGCCGATACTTGTCCCAGAAGGTGAACAGCAGGCTTCGAATTGTCTGATCCTTCATGACAATATGTGATCTTTTATGAAGCATGCAGAATATATTGATGGGAGTCACTAGGGCAGATAAAAGGGAATAAAGATCAAAATTATAAGAAAATATTCCTGCATTCAGCCGCTCCTAACGGCTTCCATCTTTGGACAAATGCCGATTTGGGCTCTACCATTGCTCGCCTTGAAACTTTGCTCCCAGCCCCCATATCCCTGCCTGTCTCCTCTTCTAAATTCAGATTTGACTTGGCCAATGTGCCAGTCCAAAGTACCTTTTAAGCTGCCTGTTGCTTTTCCCCTCCAGGCTACAGTTTTCTGCCACTTCCAGTCGAGCTGTTAATAAGACAACACCAACTCCCACGGGACGTAACATGACAATCTAGTGTGCGATGTGTATGTGAGGCTATTTTCCCGCAGCAACAAATGTGCCCGTCCAAGCACTCCCTCCTTCTCATCACCTCTTCAAGAGATGTATCAGTCATTTCAGCCCTCACAGTATGACACAAGCTATAGTGCCTGAAAAGGCACTTAAAAGCTGAGTTAAAATTAATCTGTGCAAGACACTGGTTTAAAAAGTTGAGGTTAGCTGTTGTGTCCATGCCCTCTTTGCTGAAAGGATCTGCTCTCTCTGAGTAGTAGTACGAGGGCTTTGCTAGATTCATCATTAATGCTGGGACCTATCCTGGAAATTGCCATGTTCCTACTTTCACTCATTCATTGCCTGGGGACTGCAGCTCTTCTTCTGAAATGAGGATCTAGGCACAGGAATGCAAATGCTCCCAGACTGGGCTTTGGTAACCCACCAGATTTTTAGACAAAGGCTGGGTGGGAAACCAACTTGTGCTTTGTGCAGCAGTGTGTACCTGAGCAGGAGGCACCATTGAGAACTTACTGCATTGACAGTATGCATCTTCCATTGGCCGCCTGCTAGTGTGTTTTTATATCAGTTCCATTTTCGGCCTTAATGATGTGGTTTTCGTAGCTTGGAGTTATTCCATCAGACTATTGTTCTGTTAACAGGCGACTAAGATAACAGGCTCCTCCATCCCCCACAAATCCTAGAAATGCTGTAGTTGACAAAGTATGCCTTTAATGGTCAGAGATAAGGCATTTTTCAATTACGGCATTCAGCTGGGAGCAGCGCTGGAAAAGATATGGCTGATCCTGGCTATTTTTAAAGGGCAGTGCAAAACTAATCCATTTGCAGAAAACTTTCTATTATAAATGAAGACATGGAATTGAAATAAGAAAAGAAATTGAATGTATCCTAGGAAACAGAGACTTGAAATCAAGGAAATGCAAAGCCCAACGTCATCTTTTTTGTATACCCCTCTGTAAACTGTAATTACTACCTTTGTTACTCATATACAAGATTGCAGGAGAGCTATCTTAAAGTAGGCATTCAGTTCTTGTTACCCCTTGTATCATCAGAGTTGATATTCACAATGACAGGCAAAGCAAAGGTTCTAAAATAGCGTAATAAAGAAATTAGCAATAACTGCTGATGTAAAGAGAATAAAAAGTACTATTGAAGTTTATTATACATTCATTATAAAATACGTATTATTCAATAATATTATTCTGCATTGTCCCAGTCTGGCATCCTTGGAAGTATGCATCATCAATTGAAACACGTTCTCTTTTCTTGCTCTGAGACACGTTATAAATATGTGAGTTCTTAAAAGGGTTTGCACGGTGGCACGTTTTCTGAGCAATAGTGCAGGTCGAACAGTATGTCAGAGGCTATTTTTCAGCAGGTAGTGATTGCAGAAGATCAGTTCCCCTCCCTTGTAGCATATTTCAGAGAAGATAAAGCATCATACAATTCTAAGCTACTTCCACGTGGTGATGATGACAGAGGTGAAGGAAGAGGTAGGCAAGTAGACAGGGAAGCCTGCAGCAGACAGCATGGTCTTATCGGGTGATGCTGTTCCAACTGCTTACAGTGGAGGTTGGCAGCTGCTGTATGTGCCACCAGTAAGGAGGACAGACTGTGGGGGGGTACGAAAAATGGTTTCAGAGGAAGAATTCCGGAGGTGGCTGAGAGATCTGGCTCCTATCTGAGCTGGAAGGGTTTACAGTGAAGGATTAACAGAAGCTACATTGTGTCAGGAAAACAGGATATGACGAAGAAATAAACCCAAGGCGATGTGCCTTCTCTCAGCTGCACCACTGACCTCCTGCTCACTGCATAAGGGCGATTACCCCAGCAGCGCCTCTGTGGTTGCTCATGTGTCCTTGCTCCCACTTGCTGCCCTGCTCAGAGTTTCCAAGAGGCTTGCCAGTACCAAAGATGCTGCTTCAGCTTTTTGCTCATCTCAGCTGAAGCCAAAAAGGAAAGAAAACAGGGAATCACGTGGCTGAAAAGGATTTTAAAACTCGGTCATTTACGTCTTTTTTTTTTTTTTTTCATAACTCATCTGCCTTCCCAATAGCCTGTAAAACATTGGAGACTCCAGCTAGAACTTGCTGGAGGAAAGGCTGTTGTGCTGGCAAGAAGGGAAGAAAAGTGTTAAGAGAAAGCAAGACGGAAGCTCAATAGGGGTGGGAGGGGTCTGAGTTTTTCTCCTTGTAAGATACCATGGACCTTTACACTGTTTGGCGATTCTTCAATTTAACTGAGTGCTGTCTTACCACACAGCTTTTTCAGTGAAAAAGGTTTCTGGTCTCCGCTTCTGTTTTCTTACAGCAAGACCCATTTCTTTATTAGAGCAGTCAAATGAATCTCAGCCTCTTCTTTTGAATGTATTCAATTTAGGAGACACAGTAGACCAGGTCTTAGAGCCCAGTTGTCTTCCTGATCAAGGACCAAACCGCTGAGCCAAGGAGTTGTTACCCAGTTCTCTTTGGCCCAGTAAGTATTTGATTCAGGGTGGGCAGCTAGAACTGGGGACTACTCAAGGCTTTTTTCTGGTCCCTGGACTCTGATCAGGATGATCTGGGAAACTTGGTCACTCTAGTCTGAAAGATCTAAATGGTCTATTTTGGAAATGTGCTATTCTTTCAAAAAATGAATCTGTCTATAACTGTTCACTGGACTCAACCAACCACTTGGTCAAGATCCCCATTTTGGGACACTTAAACATATCCTGCAAGAAGTGTCTCTCTTCTTAAACCTTAAGCTGTGACATCTCCTAAGGTGGGATCACATAGCTGGACTCCACGCATCGGGCTTCAGCTCTGCTGTGCTAACTGTGGTTAGCTTTGCAGGCCTGCCTTTTATATGGGACCTTTCCTTTGGTTCCCTCCAGAAATTATGTTAATAACCAGTCTTCTTAAAATAACGAGTTTGTTGAGAACACAAGAATTTTAGAAAACAAAAACCAGACCATAAAGCAATAAACAAACTATTCCCATATGCAGCTAACCAAGCATGTCTGTTTACCCTCCCATACAGGGAACATCAACTTTTTTAAGCTTCCTAAAACTTGTCCTTCCCTGCCTCTCCGCAGAGGATCTCCAATCTGGATAGCACAGTTTCTCTTCTTAACTCTCTAACCTTTCTCTCTTCATTTCCTTCAGGGAAAGAGTCTTTTAAAATGTCTCTGTTTTTTGTTTGTAGCCCTTTGTAACTCACTGCTTGAGCAAAGTGGCTTTCAGCTGGTTGGAGACAGGAAATAAGTTTGACTAAGCTATTAGCTTTTACCATTGTCTTTTAAGTGTGTATAAGGTGGTTTTAAATCCAGGAACCACTGTGATTGCTTTTGTGTTTTGTTCCAGTGGTTCTTATTAAATTAGGGTAGTTTAATTTGACAGGAAAGTCTAATGAGTCATTGTAGCTCTAGAGTAACGTGACTCCACTGACCCAATTACACACTATATTTACTCAAATAATCCAGAATTAATTTGCAATTCTTAGATTGTCACGTAACAGCTTCACATCTGAGACTTCGCTGACACTCAAGCCTTGTTTGCTTTTCCATGTTGTAGGGAGAAAGGCTGAATACGAGGTTTTGAGAGGAGGTATAGACAGTCCCTGTGGGTTAGTTCAGTCATGTCAGAGCCTGAGTTTTCATGAGGTTATTATTATAGGCATGAAATAGCACCACAGATTAATCAATTGGATTGGCACTTCCCATTATAAAAGATCCGTTTGGCCATTCAGGCTGTAACTTCTCTTGTGGATATCTGTCTGTGGAAAATTTCAGACAAAGCTTTGGAGCTGTTTCAGAGAATGAGGCTGAGGGAAAACACAATCTTTTGCCCACATTAATAACAGCTCTAGAAGTCCTTTATCTGAAATACTTTAGATAGCTTATCTTGTGGAGGAGGGGCTTGAGACTGGGAGAAGGCAGGGAAGAAGAGAGAAGTCCACTGGTGTGGATGACTGGGGTATGCGTCATCCATGCACGATGGCATGATGCCATCCCAGGCGGAAGATAAGAACTTCCTCTCCGTATCAGTGTCAGAAATAATGGTAATTTTTGAGTGAGGTACAGTGCACTTAAGATTGCAAGACCCACATTTGCTATATCATCTCAGTTGTTTCAGCTGGCTTGGAGTGAATTGCCAATGACACCTCGACGGCTCCCAAGGGAGCATCTCTACAAGCAGGATTTGATGCATGTGCCTGGGTCTCCCTTTAGTGGTGATGTGCAGCAACTATAACTGCCTGGGATTGATCGTACCTGCAGGGATCATTTCTTCAGCAGAAGTAATGGGGCTTTCACTGATGGTCGTGAGTTTGGTCTAGCTTCCACAGTTAGCTAGCGTGCTTTGAAGTGCATCCTCCCTACTCTGCTCCAGGCAATCAACAGGTGAGAGGCAGGACATGACAGGGCATGAGGTTCTGGCCAAAGAAGAGTAGATGATCAGTAGGCTTTGGAGCAGGGGAAAGGTATGCTGTCAATTCAACAGGTAAAAGAACTTGGCAGGCATGAGGAATTTGGCTGTAAAGGGAACAGACACAGAAGAGCCTGGAGTTGTGAAGGGAATGGAACTTCTAGTGGGAAAGCAGAAGTCGAGGAACAAAAAGCAGAATTTTCTTAATTCCTGTCCCTCACTAAAAAAACCGTAGGAGAAAAATGTGTATAGTAACAGAACCAAGTTTAAACATTTATGTGGCAAGACTTGGTACTAAAATTATGAGCGATTCAGTAGCCAGTCACTACAGAACTGCTGTGAGCCAAATTCTGAAGGGCCTTAAAATTTGCTTTTTTTTAATGGTGACGCTCAGTCCAGCACCTTCCCTCTCACCTGACTGTGCCCATTCTTTGCTTTTCCACAGGATGGAGGTACTGCTCTTCTAGCTGCTTGTCAGTATGGGCATGCAAAAGTAGTGGAAACTCTGTTGAAGCACGGTGCCAACATTCACGATCAACTTTATGTGAGTTATTTGACACAGATGATATTGACAACACTGTGGTGGAACAAATGTGCTGTTGGTTGGACAACAGCGGATACTCTGTCTCCAGCACAGAGAAGCATTTGCCAAACATTGCGGTTTTATAGTACTCTACTCTTCTAAGATGTGAATTTTATTAACTGTCTGCTTTTCACGATCCTGGGAGAAGTAGCACAAAGTCAGAAGAGATGTTTTGTCTGCCTTTTGGTTCGTTATCTCTATGAAGGATATGTACCAAATCTGAGTCAGATTTGTGCTATCCATTAGCCTTGAGTGAAAGACCATGTCATGTTCTACCGTGATTTGCATTTCAGACAGAAGAGTGAATAGCTGTAAAGCCCCTGAGTTGCTAGAGAATCTGTTCAGCAGTTTTCTGCCAGAAAGAGTAGTAGAAGTTAAAATCTTTAAATATCCTTAAAATATTTTTTTAATATATCAGTTTAAATGATGTTATTTGATATTTGTGCATCTCTAGCTTGTCAGTGTTTTGGGCAAAGGATGGTTAAAATGGCTAAACTGACATTGTTTAGTTGACTTTTCAGAAAGCTGGATTGAGTCAATGAAGCACTGGATTTTATTTATTCCAACAGAGACACAAATAAGTTGAGCTTTCCAGTATTCAAAAGAAACGAGCGGCAGCTTTTCCCTTCCCTTCCCACCTCTCTTTTCTACCCCAGGGCACTCAAGACTGACAAAGAGGAAGCTGTTCCCCAGGGACATACGAGTTTTTTCAGTCATTTCCATGGGCTTTGGATCTGCAGCATGCTGTTGCACTCTCAGCTCCCACAAGCTTGCATGGGAGCCAAGGGCTGGTGACTGTAGAAGCCACCAGCGCGCTGGGGCCTGTGCACTGGTCGCACAGGAGGTCCCCACCTCTGTGCTGCCCTCACCCCATGTTTATAAAGAAGGGTGTTCCGCCCTCGCTGCTGTGCAAATAGCGATTGCCCTTCTAATCTGAGGGCAGTGATTCATACCTCTGCACGGTAATCCCAGGGGTTACCACTCGGTTTAAAAATAGCCATGCTGCCACACCTGCAGGCACTTACCGAGAAGCAAAGGGAGTAAAACAACTTCCTTGTTGTCTCTCCTGGAAATAAGCAATATTTGCAATTGGATTTAGAGACTTCTTTTTTTATTGCTCACAGCCATTGGGCCAAACCAGTCAGAAACAGCTGTTTAATAAAATAAGAACACAATCTCTTGAAAACGAGCGTTAGCCTGCCTCCTTTTGTGGGTCATCGCCAAGCTGCATTTGCAAAGTGGTGTCTGGCTGGCAGTTTCCCTGGCAGGTGGCCAAATGAGAGGAGTTTCAAGCATGCATTTGGGTGGTCCTCCCCAAACCATAAAGACAGATGTTTTAATCTTAAATTGACTCACTAGGGGGTAGAGGAGAAGACAAGAGAATACCCTAACTAAACAGTATTTCTTGCAGAAATACGTTATAGCCTCAAAACAGCTTTCTGCTTACAGCATCAATTCAAATCAAGTACAAAAACCTAATAAATTTAAAAATGGTTGGGTGATAGGGAACCCAAGGTTCTCCATCTTGATCGATGCTACAATAAAGAGCTCTTTTAATATTACACAACCTTGTTTACTTTCTAAATGGAAGTGTTCTCGTTATACCTGTCTCTGGAGGAAGCCTGCAAAGGACCTGATACCATCACCCTATATTGTATGCGTGCATAGCAACCAGAGAAGACAGCCCCTCACAGGGCCCAAGGATGTGTGTTTTAGTGCCAGCAGACAGCTCTCTTGTTTACCAGGACGTTTGTCTTGAAATCAAGGTCAAACATTCTAAATTCAGTCCCTGGGGCACTAAATTCAGCTCACGCTTCACTAAGTCTGTGCTGAGTTTTGCAGGAAGAGGAGCAGCTCAGCAGTATCTCTCATCAGACAACTGCATTCGGTCCCAACATAGTGATATGCCAACAAGGTCAACAACAGGCTTCCACTGAAATGCCGTGTACTTTGTGATAAGCATATGCATGAGCTGGCACGAGATGTGTACTTGCACACCTGAGATGCAGTGAAGGGGCTCATTTGTGTCTGCTTGAACCGAAAGAGTCTCTCACCTCCTGGGAGGAAGACTTGCCCTAGCATGCTCTGTGCTGAGTGCTGTGGATATAGGATGGGTAAACACCTGTCCCACCCTCAGTGCAGATTTCCACTTCGAGTTGGTTGGATGGATTATAATGCTGTTTGAAACTTTTTAATCAAAAAAACTTAATGAAATAGGACTTTTGAATTTTTTGCCTAAGGAAGAATTCTGAGACCATCTGCACATGAAAGACGTGCTGAGGAAAAATACAATCCCACAGTTGTTCACGATTTGTTCCTTCACAAGCGTTTTGCAGGAAAATGCTGGTTTCTGATAGGGCTATTAGATACTCTGTTTTGCATGTGCTACTTCTACATTATTATATTACAGGTGAAGTCTCTTCTACTAGATGTGCCAGAGCAGTGGCGTGGTAGTTGCTGGGGTGTCACAGTAGCGTGGCACAGTACTTACTCCTTAAGCCTCAAGGGCAGACTTCAGTGCTGGAGTCTCCAGTCTTGCAAAGTACTTGAACATGTTTTCACCATGTGTTTATGTTTATATGTTTGCGCAGACATGAACATATAAAAGCTAAATGAACGTATATTGCTATACAGAAATGAATTTCTAGTTATGTAGATCAATGCTTCAATGAGCTATTCCAGACCCAGGATTTAATGCTCGGTTTGATGTATGATGGGAGCCAGTACTTGTGCATACGGCATGAAAATGTTACCACAGTTTGTTATGAACTAGACTTTGGATTTCGGTAATTATTTCTTGATCATGGCTGTATATCTGCTGTTACATGGCATAATGGCTTAAGAGTGAGAACTTGCGTCAGTTTGGTTTGGTTTTGTGTGGAAAAATGGCATCATTTCAACACAGTGTAAGCTGGATGTGTTTCCTCTTAGGATGGAGCTTCTGCAATTTTCCTGGCAGCACAAGGAGGCTATCTGGATGTCATCCGGTTGCTGCTTTCTTCAGGAGCAAAGGTTAACCAGCCACGGCAGGTAAGCTCAACACTTCAGGGCAGAGCTGGGGTCTAATTTTTTACAGTTATGAAAAATTAACACTGGAATTTTCTCCAGGCATCAGGTTCCCATGGAGGTGTTTCACTGGAAGGCAGATTGTGGCTGCGCCTACATTCCTGCTTTAGTTCAGATTGGTAATGTGGTTTTGAAGCGAGTACCCTAGTCATTTCTGCTTGCATGCAAACCAGATCATTTCTGGAAGAAGTGAAACTGGGAGCTGTGTTCTAGGTCTGCACCAGTTGCGCTTACACCCTAAAGCAGATCAAACTGCTGACTGATCCTTTGACCAGGTTTGAACCACATGCACGTTTGGGCCAGGGACCAAACTAAATAAAAATAAAACCCTCCAGCTGTCTATAATGTTGATGGAAGGGCCTTGCACTACCTCTTGCAACTACTGATTTAGTTGATGTACAGATTCTGTTGTACCAAGTTACTTGCAAAGGCCTACCCAGCCCACCATCCCTGCATTCTTTTGGAAATCCTTGGAAAAGCTTTTGAAAATCTGGGAACTCTAGTGGGAGGCCGTACTATAATTTGGAATATTGAAATCACCGGGCTTTCAGTACTGTGCCTTCAGTGTTGAAGCTGATCTTTGACAAAAGCTTCTACTTTTAGTGGTTTTACTTTGTGTCACCCTCATGCATTCTGAAACTCAAGCATGAGTGTTTACCTTCATCTCTGGAAGTTCTTGATACATGTGGAAATCCTGGCCGTCCCCATTTCCAGCTGGTTACTGTAGTGGGCCTGATCCTGCAAATACATATGACCAGCAGCAACCGTAAGCAACCAGTGGCTCCTCTGTAGGCAGTGGGACTGCTGTTTGATCATTAAATGACATGTATGAGCTAGATTTGTGTCTGGTTCAGAGGTCCCTTCTAGGGGGCTAAGGGCTAGATCCACCTGGAATCACTGTATGTTGGTGTTAGGTAAGGGTGAAGAGACTTTCTAGGTGTTTAACTATGGGATACGTAAGCATACATGGTGTACAGAGACGTATATAAAAGCTTTCCGGGTTTCCAAAAAAGGGTTCCTTAGTTGTTTAGCTGTTTCTTGACTCTAAAATCAGTGCTTAAACAGCACATTTAGATGCTGCTTTGAGTACTAGCTTTTCTCCCGGCACCTAGAAGTATCTGGTTAGAGACAGGTCTTCCCAGGAGTCTTTGTCTGCCTCGAGAGAGCCTGCCCTGTGGTCCGCTGAAACCCTGCAGGCAAGGTAGCTGTCCTGGGTCTTCACTGCACATTTTAAATGGATGGGATAAGGTCTTGTCCTTGCAATCAGTCATGTGTGGCTGCCAGGTGGCTGTGATCGTAAAAAATCAGCAGGCAAGAGCAAATGAATGTGAAAACTGTAATAACAGCGGACAACGTGGCGTGTGACGAGGTTTGCCAGGTATTTTCAGTATTTCCTTTCGTCTACACCAAAAAGCCTGACAAATCATAGCCTGGCAGCAGAGATTGATCTATATGACTTCTGCTGCATCTGTAGGTCTGCATAGCCTCCCTGCTACTCCTGTAGTGGAAGGAAACTGGATTACCATTTTATGTGCCCAAACTAAGGTAATTTTCCTGCTTCGTCTTCCCACACCTCTCCAGCACCAGAGCTGTGCTGGCAGCTGCTCCCTGGACTGATGCTTTAGTTGTTGCTAGGCTGCCGCCGCATTGTCCCCCAAGATCAAGGTTAAGAAATGTTGTTAAAAGCTGTTAATTAATGCCGTCTAAAAGATCAGTGTAGAAGGACAGAACAAGCTATGCATTAATGCCTTTTGAGTGGGTCGAAATAAAGTTGGGGAGCCTTAGATTTAGCTCCACCATGTTGCCATAAAAACTGCATTCTGCTAATCATAATGCCCCAGCTAATTCTTTCTGACAATATTTTTAGTTCTCTAGTCCAATTTCTACAACACAATGTTTCATGAGGTATTTTCAAATCTTAGTTGAGGCAAAGACTTCACTGTGTGCATGTTGCTCCTGGCTCTGTTTCATCTCCAGCAGGACGAGCTTGCTTTGCTTCAGGGTACCTCCGATCCCTGCTAAGATTATGCCTGGATAAGTCCCTGGCATTTGTATTTGGGCCCACTGTAATCTGAAGCATTTCCTTAACAAATGGAACACTTTTACTGTTTAATTAGTAAAGTAATGGTTGGATGGACTTCAGTCTCTTTCTTACTAACAAACAAATTTGTACTTTGTTCGAAGGTGGCATGTTGGTCATGAGGAATGTGGCTCTAGATGGGGCAGTTTCGATGTCAGATGACTCTTACTGTCAGTTACAAACCTTGCTGCCCTCACTGCTGTAGGAAACTTTTCTAAGCAACATAACACTGAATACAGGGCTGCAGAGTGCCAGCTGTGAGTTCATGCTTCTCCTTCCTCATGGTGTCCAGGTTTTCCTCTCTGCCTTGTGAATTTGGGGGCTTAATTTATGTGCCTGAGCACGTGCATCTGCCCTGTATGCCTCTTCCTGCTGCCACAGTGGGTACCAGTTCTCCTTCAATCTCGTGCCCAATCTCCCAGTCCCACAGGGGTGCTCCTGACATGGTAGAGCATCTTGGATGGCACTGGCTGTCCGTGTGTAGGCCCTTCAGCTCAGCTGAAGACAAGACCGAACAGTGAAGCTTCCTGGTGAGTTTCTTCCCTGGCAACATCATTTCTCTTGGATCTTAGCCGCCTTCTGTCCTTTCTGACATCGCGTAGCCAGGCAGGAATTCTTTTGTCATCATTTTGTGTAGACAGAGCTGGGGGCAGCGTCTGAAGCCTGTTGCGGGAGATGTTTCTTTGCTTCTCCTACTCAAAAATCAAGCAAGAAGATTATTTGCCAATGAATTTTACACTGTCTTGGCAGCCCGTGTCCCAGCAGGCTTTAGTCTGACTGGCTAAGCAGATTCAAACTACTCTGAAAATTAATGGTTTTTTCTTAACACATGATATGCAATTACACATATATGTAAGCCGGTAAACCTATATAGAGTGTAGACTTCAGACAAGCAAGTAATTTGTTATTAGCAAGAATTCAGCTGGTGTAGTGGTGCGAGTGGACTGAGGGGCAGAAGAGTGGAGGAGATGACACTGAGTAGCCTGAGAGTAGGGGCTCTCTGTCCCTGGAAGTCCTATACTGGGAATTTGAGAGGTATTTCACCTCCCACCCTAATGTGGCCCTTTCTAAAACTCCAAGCCACAAGTAAATTCTGAGATTCAAAGATGCAAAGCAAAGTCATTAGTTAATGGGTAAGAGAAAGACCACCAGAAATTTCAGTAAGAGTATGCTTGGAACTGCTGGCTGCTGGATATAAAGAGATGTAGACCATATATACTAGCTTGTAATCAAATATGGAAATAAGCACAGCTTAAAAACATATTGGGTATTTAACATTGTTCTAGCATTGTAATGGTCTGCAGTATGCTGGGTGGGCAGAGGGACAAGGAAAGGAAAGTAGGTTTTGAACTGCATCTTGCCCTGTTCTTGTTTTCTTCCTGACTCATCTCCAAGCCCTAATATCTGTTCACACAGGAATTCTCATGTGGCCTCTTAGTACAATGTAATATCTCTTTTGCACCATACACCAACATGAAAATGGACATAAATCTCATCTGTTCCACAAACCTGCGTGTTAGATGCTGTTTGCTTAAGAGAGAGAAGTCGACAACAGTCAATGTTGTCCAGCCATGGACTTCACCATCTTTCTTCTCTTCAGGCTAAGTCCTCTAAGACAGTCACTCCTTCTCACAACATATTTTTGCCTCTAGCCTATAACTATGATACTGGGGATGATGTCTAACAGCAATACTACTAAGGACAGTTAATGGTAACAGTGATATTACCCAACACTTGTATTTTCTTCTGCTTCATTTCATTTATACCTGAACATAAGAGCCGTTCTTACAAACTTCACTGTGAGTAGAAGACAGCTGCTATGCTCCCCGTGCTGTGCTTCTGCTTGCATTTCTTGTGTAAATAGAAGCATGAATTTGCACAGCATTGGTTCTCCATGCAGAATAAATTGTGTAGGCTGCTCTCAGATATTTTCCAAGTTTTAAAAGCTTTTTCAGCATCCCTATTGCTATTTTCTAGAGCCCTCTGGTGGGGGGAGATTAGAAAAAATATGAAATGTCAGATTACTGTTAGGGAAAACACTATAAATTAGAGAGGGACAGTTTTTGCCATCATGCTAACATCACATAAGCTGTATACAAAAGAGCCTTTGTGATTTTTGAATCACAAAGAACACTCATTGTATTAACAGGATATATACTAGAATGAGGTCAGTCACTAATTTCAATGAGATAATTTATAGAGAAATGATACAAGAGTGGGCAAAGATCCTGTTCCTCACCATTTGAGAAGAGTGAAGATCTCAGGATGTACATTTGCTCTTTCTCAGAATCAGAAAAAGGGAAGCCCAGAGTCTTATATCAAAGGAAGAAATAACTTTTCTGTTTCTTCCAAAGGATTAAGTCGCTAGCCCATAGAAAGCAGAGAACTGGTTTAACAATGGTTTTTTGCATTGCATGAACAGGTCATATGAATCTTCATTTGGCACTGAGGAGAGAGATTCCTTCTTTGATCAAGGTGAAAATATCTTATTTAAAGTAAAAAGTTGTTTTCTTCTGAAACTTCTCATTAAGGCTCTTTTGGAAGTCCCAGTCTATTTTGTCTTCCTTTTTCCTGCCAAGTCTTCAGGCTGCTGAGGGTGGCGAGGGGAACTGGCAAGCGCTGAAGGCAGAAGCAGGCACCCTGCTACGTGAGGCCACACTTTTATGTTAAAGTCCATGCGGGCAAAGCCTTTTGTTAAAGGCCCATGAGAATCAGTCTGGCACCGCATAACCGCTGGAGTCCTCCTGTAGTCTGGAGAATCGGGCCATTTAGAAGCAAAAGGAGGAAAAGGCACAAAACTAGATTCTAATTGCAGTGAGAAATACTTCTAGTGCTTCAACTCACCTTTGCCTTTGGGGTGGAAAGCCATCACAAAGCTTAGCTTGTTCTGAAAGTGCATTTTATTTTCTGAGGTTTTCTGCTCCAATAATGATTGCATAGAACAATGTTTCCAAACCAGATTGTTGGATGCTAGATTCCTTGATAATTGTCTTGTTTTCTAGTGGAGTTCTTGGGGATAAAATTTGTGAAATACTCACCATCACTGTGAGGCAGGATGTTTTTACCAGATTCCCTGAGGTTGGATAATGTAAGCTAATACTGAAAGTTGGTGATCGTCTTGCATTGCTCCTTAGCTTCACTAAGTAACTTCCACTCCATGTGTACAGACATCCAGCTGCAGAATCTGCCCACACATGCTGAGATTTCCCTGTATCTTCTGTCACGTCTAGCCACCGAGAGTTCAAAGTACATAGGGTACCTTTGGCCTTTACATTTCATAGAATCATAGAATGGTAGGGGTTGGAAGGGACCTCTAGAGATCATCTAGTCCAACCCCCCAGTTCCCCAAACTTCCCCAATTTCAAACTTCCCCAAGAATTTTAGGCACAGCTGTTAAGCCAAAGAGGTCTTTAACTGTTCACACAGCAATGCACATTTCAAGCCAACTGTGCAAGAGAAAGCAGCTAAGGGTGGCTCTACTCCACAACTGGAGCAGTTCTGACTTGATACACTGAGCTCCCGTGTGCTTTTGGAGGCAACTCCGCGTATGTCTATCTTTGATGCAGGATTTAATTGAGGAATTGAAGTACATTCATGCCAGTGGGCAGACTTGGGCGGTAAAATACCAGGGACCACAGGATCTCAGAGTGAAACCGTTAGCAGTCTTATTTTGTTTGCAGGATGGGATGGCTCCCTTGTGGATTGCATCGCAGATGGGTCACAGTGAAGTGGTGCGGGTAATGCTGCTGCGGGGAGCTGAGCGAGACGCCGCGCGGGATGTGAGTAGCAGCACTTCCTCTGCGCTCTGTTGGCAGCTTAAAGCCTCTTAATTTTTTTTGAGGCTGCAAGTATGCCTGAGTCTCCTGGTGTCCCCAGAGTTCATCCTGTTTGCCAGGTTGTAAAGTGCCACCATGGGCTCCCTTTTTCCCATTGTGTCTGGGACAGCTTCCTGGAGAGACCTTCTGGAATAAGGGCATGAAAATGTCCATATAAATGAGAGGCAAAGATGATATATGGTGTCACTGGTCCATTTTACCCTGAAGTTTTCACCTGCCAGAGGAACAATCCTCCAGATGCCCTAAAACCTGCAGCATATGCTGTGGAGGCGCCTCCTCAAAGACCACAAGCAGAGGAGACCCTCCTCTCAGAGATGTCGGGCAGAGCTGGCATTCCCCCTGAGCCAAGGGGCATGCAAGTAAAGCATTGGTAACACCTGGACTGACCTTCGTCTCTCTTAAAGGATGGCACGACTGCTTTACTGAAGGCTGCCATTAAAGGGTACAACAATGTGATAGAAGAGTTGCTGAAATTCTCTCCCACGCTTGGCCTGCTGAAGGTTAGTAGGGAAACACACAGATCTTTAGGCAGAAACTCAAGAAGGCAAAGGGTCTGGTGAAAGACCTGACGTTTATGACTATGCCAGTGGAACACGATAAGGAGCTTGAGCTCAGAAAAGTCAAGAGAAAAATTAAATTATCCTATTTAGCCTTTAATGCCACACACAAATGAATCTTCTGAAATGAAACTGTGAATTTGAATTTTGGAATGAGGAAGCAGACTGTGTCGTAGAAGGAATTCTGCTTTTCGTCATCCGATTTCATTTCTACTGTGAATGGATTGCATTAGACGGTGCAGTCTTTAGCATTACACCTTGCCCTCTATTGCATTTAGTCAGCAAAATAGTATCCTAAGAGATCTGTTGTGAGCAGATTCTCTACTTGATTTTGTTTTCCTCTGAATTCAAAAAGTGACTTGAAAAATAACAGATAATTGGAAGCTGCCTTTTAATAGCTGATCTAATTTTATGTGTTTATAAATCACATACTTTGATAGCCTCTGTGAATGCAACTAATTGGCAATTTTGATGTACTTGAAACTCCAGGTGGCATTAACTTAGTTGTTAATTACAGGTATGAAATAGCTTCCACACCTATTTGAACTGTCAGTTTGCAGCCACAAACAAAAGGGCAGCCATAAAATATCACCATTCAGCTGTCTGATATTGAGACCATTAATCATCAGAGAAAGATGATGAAACACACAGATGGTTTCCCTTACTGCTTGTGTTTCTGTTTCGCTTGCTAATGGCTGATTTAGCCAGGCAGAAGCAAGTGCTGTGTTCATTTCACCTCTAATCTATTGACAAGGATAATTTTTAAAAGGAAATATTGCTGTGGTAAAGTGAACTTGACTCTCATTTTTATTAAAGCATTTAAAATCATCTTCTTCATAGCCCACTAGCCTGCCAGCACCCTAAATCAGACCCTGTAACTTTGATGACCTAATCTCTTCTGTGTTACTACGTTCTTGTTCGTAGGCTTGTTCTTTGTAAACGTTTGTGTTTTGCTGCCTTTTGATTTCTTCCCATGCACGGTACAAGCATCCCCATTGGTATTTTCTAGAACGGGACCTCTGCTCTCCACGCGGCCGTCCTGAGTGGCAATGTGAGGACAGTGGCGCTGCTTCTCGAAGCGGGAGCGGACCCGTGCCTGAGGAACAAGGTACGTCCTGGCATACCATCCCGGGAAAGGTGTGGGGGAGAGCTGGTATTTCCCCCCAGCCAAAAGGAATGTGGGGAAGGTGAGGAGCGGGTGGGAGCACTGAGCAGTGGAACCGTGTATGCCATGGAGGCGGTGGCAGCCCATGTTGCTATGTTACACAGAATTACAGAATGGTAGGCGTTGGAAGGGACCCCTGGAGATCATCCAGTCCAACACCCCTGCTAAAGCAGGTGCCCCCAGAGCAGGTTGTACAGGGATGCATCCAGGTGGGTTTTGAATCTCTCCAGAGAAGGAGACTCCACAGCCTCTCTGGGCAGCCTGTGCCAGTGCTCTGTCACCCTTATGTTGGTCCATGGTTGCCTCTTCATCCTCTCCTGAAGCACCACCATTTGCTCTATTCATTTATGTATAAAAGCATCTATAAGTGTGCTAGGCAGTGCCGCTGATGATTGCAGTTCTTGTGAAGTTACATCAATCTGGGAATAACCAAACCATGCACTCACTCACTCGAGCACCACAGATTAAATTAACTATAACTAGTCACGGACTATTAGGGAAACAGTAATCTGTTACTGTTTTGACAAGTCATAAGTGATAGTCATCTCTCCATACAAGTGTGGAAGGAGAATATTTCCACAGCAAGAGAAATGTGTATCTGGGTGCGTTTGATAAGAAAACTTGGTTAGAATTCAGCACATTACTAGTACAAAAAAATATCCCAAATTACCTGCATCTTACTGTAAATGTGTGACTTTATTGAAATAATTTTTTTTTGAAACAGCGACTTTTCTGCAGAATACTTGTCTTGGGTTTATCCTGTAAATTGTTTTAATACCACATGTTTTGATAATTTCCATGAAAATGTCTTCCTCTGAGTTGTATTTGCTCTAGTAATTGATATCTAGCTGTGAATGGGTGGTCTGATATTTACTTCTGGTTGATGGTGGGTGAATGAAAGTTTGTAATACAAGTAATCCAGGACGTATACCTTCGAAATGCTTTGGTCACATAATAGAAAATCTGTGCCTGTTATTTCTGCATCATTCCACTTGATGGCAGCAGAGCTAATGCCTCGCACACAGTACTTGGTGTTAATAGGCATTTTGTTTTGATACCATCATCCAAACAATGTGAAAGATTTTTCTGCTACTAATGGTGATTTGCAGCAGGAGGTTGTGCAGTATAAGAAGGTGTGTGGGTGTAACCTCTCTTACTGATTCTTTTTCTTAAATAACATGCAATTTGGCACAACAGAGTACGTTTACAGGACAGAATTACTGATTTTCTGAATCAGCTTCATTATAAATACTTTATGTTACCTAAATTGTATTAAATAAATACAGAAGACCAAACTCTGCCCTTTTATTACTAATCCTACAGAATAGCACTGACTATTTCACAGCAATTAAAGTCTTTCCTTGGATTTTTATGGACATTGGTACTTACAGACCTGCGTCATCTCCCCCAAAAAATCAGCAGCTATGCTCTCTATTACTTCTGTGGCAGAAGCATAGGGAGCCCAACAGATACCATTTAGCCTGGATAGTTAGCACAAAACAAGGTGACCACTCAAATCCCACACTGGGATTATTTTGAAGACTTAAGTGAGACTTGCACACTGAAAGGTGATTTCTTAAGATATCCCCAACAGTGGTGGAGAAAACACTGGAATAAACACATCATTATAATGCCCAGTATCATCTTCTTTAGAGTTTAATGCTTTTAAACCATGTTCTAGAAATACTCATTCATTTCTCGTAACCTCAAGGATTTTTTATTCCAGGCAAACGAACTGCCAGCAGAACTAACAAAAAATGAACGCATCCTCCGACTCCTCCGCACGAAGGAAAAGCAAAGGAAAAGCTAATGCAGCCCTGTAGCAAATGCAGTTTGGCAGAGATGCACCCTGACCACAGCAGCATGACAGTAAACCTAGGTTGCCCAAGAAGGGCTTGTTGGAACAGTTTGCAGAACTGATTAGCCTCTCCAGTACACGCTCCCTGAACGCACGAGACCCTTGCCACAGGGTTGCCACGGGCTAGGGTCTCCGGCTGGCATCACTGAACGCAGGACTGCAACGAGAGCAGGGTTTGGCCTGGGAGCTGCGTTTGCACTGCAGCCCTGCCTGTACTCCAGGACCCCACCAGTCCCAGCACCGACGTTTGCTCCTCCACACCTGCAGTGTACGCATCCCCGCACGCGCAAGTGCGCCCGCTGTTTCTGACGCGCGTCCCTGTACTGGCAGGGTCGCACACCTGTAATGGGTGCCTCAAGGTGCACGTGTACATCAGGAGCACTCTGCCCTTGTGCCAAAAGGATGCCCAGACCTCACAGCTCTTTGGATGCAGCTGGTCCTGGAGCAGCCCCACGGTGCCGCTGTCCTCCCTTTGCTGGCAGTGCTAGTTCAGACCACTCCTCTCTAGTCCAAGCGCCGCACGGGGCTAGAGGTGAGATCCCACCTGCGTCATCTCAACAGGAGAAGTCCTCCTGCCAGCCCAGGACTTTGGTAACATTTTGGCTACTACATGAAGCTCCATAAAAGTGATCCAGAGCGTTATAAATTATGCCAAAAGCTACCGACCAAACAGTAAGCAAGGAGAAGTCCTCCTCAGTGTAGCATCTTGATCTGTTGGTCTGTCCAGGAACAGAAACACAGCGGAGCAGTTGATACCATTTTGCGATGCGTACGCAGCTGCTATGGGGATCCATCCCCAATCCTATAGTCTACGTACATGCATTTTTGTGGGTAGGGGAGGATCGGTTACTGAGCAAACCAACCCAAGCATATAATTCACTGGCACAAGTACATCAGAAATTTAGCTTGTCGGGCACAAACAGCACAGTTGCTATACAAGTAGTATACATACGTTCTGCACATACATATATGTGACACCATGGTTGAATACCCACAGCTACTATGCAATGCACTTGTTTCCCAGGTCTGTGATGGGAGTTAGGGGAGAAGTGCACAGTGTACAGGTGTTTCAACAGCTGCTGAGAGGGTTACACGTAGCCACACTCAAACAGTCCCACTAATTAATGTAGGCATGGAAAATGAACCATCAACAGCAATTCTGGCCTCTCTTGTGGTTGAGATGCTTAGACATGCTACTACTGCCTGTGTGGGGAAGGCAGTGCAAATTGTAGATGGTTTGTGAAGCGTTATGTTTTAACCACGTTGCTGTAAGACACCCAGATAAAACCCAGTCATTTTTGCAGTATAAATAGTATATGCTACATCCTGTTAGTCACAAAAACATCAGAGATTATTTTACAGTGAGTTGAGGTATAAAGTTAGTTCAGTACATAAATCCAGGCACTTCACCTGCCTTCAAACCTTGGCAAATTACTGGAAAATTGCTTTAAAAGTTGAAGACATAGAAGATTGTAAGGAAACAAAATATTCCTTGCTTAAAAAATGTCTGCCAAGGATTCAGCTGAACTGTTGCACTTTTGCTTCAGTGAGTTAAAAAAAAATCTTTTAGTGAGCTAGCACAAATGAATGTAGTTTACTTAGTGCAAATTAGCCATATATATTACCAAATCATGAAGTTACTCTTTTTGTGAGTAAGTTAGGTAAGAAGTCAGGGTTCTGGCAAAGAGAACAGAAGTGGGCATACCTTTGCTTGCAAGCTGAAATTGCTATTCAATTTCTATTCAGCACTAGAAAGGAAAGCTTTAAGTTTTCCAACAATACAAGAAGACATAATAAAAATCTTTGTTTAGGTAATTCATGCTGCTGTGTTTTTACATTAAAATAATGTTGTGCCTAACAGAAACTTGCAGACAAACTGGTACAGAACCAAAGAATTATGCAAGATGCTTAGAGGATGATTGTATCCAGCATTAAGTTCTGCAAAAGACTAAAAAATACTGAGCTTGCAGAAATATCAAGAGCCTTATTGGGAACTTAAGTTGCACAGCATGACATGGGACTGGACTCTAACTTCTTTAACAAGCAACGCTGGAAGGGATAGGTTTATTTGGGGCCCCCAGTGGGCTGAAGATGAACATACTGTTTTGGAGAACGCTAGAGGGAGTGTAGGCAGCCTGGCCTCAATATTGATCCTAAAGTTTCTTCAGATCAACAGCTGGCAACAGCCACACTCTTAAGATGAAAAGCCCTTTCACAGTTGTGAAGGAGGAGGAAAATCATTAGAAGGTCTTCAGTAGTCATGCTGGGTGAACAATAAATAACCAGATATATCTGATCAAAAAATATCAGATGTATCACACAGGCTGTAACGATCAAGCAGTCTTCCTAAAACATGTGGAAGCATCCACTGTTAGTGAGGGTTGCCTGTTTTTTCTGATAGCAGAGCACAGGAGAGAGGACAGGGCAGGCCAACAGCAGTCCTGTGACAGCTCAAGTGAGCAAGCTGAGACAACAACATGCAGGTGTCCGGTATCTGTCTGCAGGTGGCCTCTCCTTTCTGCCAGGCATATTTTCTTGTGAGATTGGTCTCACCCCAAAGGTGGCAGGTACTCAGCAAAGAGCTTCCTCTTGAACTATGCCTGTCCATGGGAAAATGCATGTCTGCTCCCTACCACTTACAGTAGAACTTTCCAGTCGTGTGTCCAGCTGCCTCCGTGACTGGCCACCGCAGCCGGGGCTCTCATGCAACAAGCAAAGCTCACCCGGGATGCTGCATCCCATACAGAGCATCTGCTGACCACCTTCTGAGAGGCTGCACTTATCAGGTCCTCTTTTTTTGAGTGATATTGGGCTGTAACTGTCTTTTCTTATTTCTAAACAAAATTTGAAATGTGGGGCTAACACAGGTTGAAGGGAGAGGCTTGTAGCTCCCTCCTCGCTCTCATTAGTGCTGGCTGGTACGGTTCACAGGCAGTGTGTGCAGGGCTCCACGGTGGAGAACTGGCAACAAAGTCTTTCTGTGCCCCATTCAGGCTGAAGTTGAATCTAGCATCAGGAAAGACACTATTCAGCCAACACAGGATTTTTCGGCATGGAAACCTTCCCATTGGGAGGATCTGTTTCATTTCGTAGCCTTTGGAGAGGGGGCTGACTTTAGTTTTGTGTTCCCCGTAACCAAAAGGTGCTTATTCTGCCTGTAGATGGGCTCGAAAGTCGCAATACCGTTTCTCACCATGCAGTTAATCTTTACACAAATAAACCTTAATAATTCCTAGTATTTATGTAGCTGCTGTTATCTTTAAAGTACTCAGTAAATACTGCTGTGGTTTGTTTGTTGTTCTAAAACGGAAACCTGCTTTCCCTTCATGGCTGAAGTGATTCACTAATATTGACAGTAGTTCTTTGCATAGTTGTCCTGCCTTTTGTGCAAGGCTTTCAGAGTGGTCTGCAGGCACTATTACCTTTGTAAGTTCCAGAATGCATTGCTGGGGGAGGCAGGGAAATAGATTGTTTCATTCACACACCAGTGAAATGCAGCAGCTCTTCATCAGTTCATGTCAATAGACAGGAGTAAATTTAGACTAGAAATTAACAGGCACCAAATCCATTTCATAGATGGCAAGATGAAGGTAGGTGCCATATAATGATATGAAATAGAACTGAGGCAGAATAACAGGCCAAAGTGGGTTTTGGGTTGGGTTTTGCGGTTTCTTTTACCCCAGAAGTGCCATATATATATATATATATATATATATACACACATCTTACACCCTAAAAAAATCAGCTCCATAGCACACCACTTTTAGGTTTGTCTCTTTGCACATTCAGATCCAGGGGCCCAGCCTCCTGTCCTCTCCACCTGGGATTTATGCAGGTGGTATAGCCTGGTGACTTCCCATCAGCTGCAAGTGAGTACAAAGGATGCGCAACCAAGAACAGGCTACAGAAATGAGCCAAGGAAAAGTATAGGGCACCTTTCTTTTATGTCACTAGTTTCAAGCCATTGTAGGATGGGGATGAGCACAAGGAAGAGCCCATGGGGTATAGAGAGAAATGGCATCCCATCAGTGACATGGTAGTGGTGTAGCCTCAGAGGTCCCAAATACATGGAGCTCTAAATGAGATGATCACTGCAGTGCACTGTGCAGGGACATCTATTTAATAATGACACAAAAGGCAGTGTTGTACCTCCTGACTTGCACTTGCTGTTCTTCCCTTGGAGCATTAGCATCTCACTGTTGATCCATCAACCTTGGTTTAGTTTAGAAGAGCTGAGAAGCCTAGAGTGTCAGATCAAACAGCTGCAGGTCATATTTAATGCACTTTAACAATGATGGTTATTTGCCTCAGAGTCAGAGCCTAATTGCAAGAAATTCACACTTCTTTATTCAGCCAGTCATGGTGACTATTGGGAAATCCATAAGTAAACCAAATCTCATGTTGTCTCAGAAATTTCCGAAGTGTTGTACAGAAAATGAGGTAGCACAAACGCCGGCCCGTTCACTTAATGTGAACACTGAACAGACATAAAATACTGCTTTTGTCTGGAACCCTTGAGTCAATGGTATTAAAATGTTAACGTTTGCAATGAGTCCAACCAAAGATTACACACAAGACTCTTTTTTCCAGCAACGAAATATTGTACTGCATGCATGGGACTAAATGGAGTTGTGCCTTCTTACAGCAGCTCTGCATTTCGTCCTTGGGAATGTCATGATTGTTTCATACATTTCTGAATTCCACAATTTGTTTTGACCTGCCCTTTTATGCATTTGATAAAACCTACATAAAATTATGTAACTCCATGTAAAACTATTCTGCAACATGAATGTTGCTTTGCTAAAACATTTTTCCATACCATCACTTCAATAAAAATTAATATACTGCTCAGATTATCTTGTCTGCGTACTTCAGTATTTCTTTCCTTTCTTCTGCATTCTACTCTTTCTCTTTGTAGAATACTAGAATTAATTTCCTATTTATGTAAAGACCACTTTGTTCTATTCCACTTGATTGATTAGACTTCTGTTATTTTCCACGTCTTTACAGATGAGATGAGATACAAAACAAATAAAGCCAGTGCCCTGGCTTGAGGAACAGGAAAACTTAATTTAGCACGACATAACAAGGTTTGTTTCAATGATCCAGACGTCACTGACAGACCGCTCTTGTCAATAACATCCATTAAGTCAGATCTGAAGGGAAGATTATAAAAAGCAACTTAGGAACCAAAAGAATAAGACTACACTTTTATTCAATTAGTCAAACATGTCTTGGTGGTTCTGTTATTATTCCTAAACGTAAAACTGGCCCTTGCACTGATCTGACCTACTTCTGTGAAAAAAAAGTCAACACTCTGCTGATATGCTTATTATGGTATGCAGCGGATTATGAGCGTTATAAAAGGGGGACAGAATCCACACTGAAAACTGTATTTTTGACCTTGGGTTTGACATTATTCCTACAATTTTTGATTGTGATGAGCTACATTTTGAATCATTGTCAAAAATTCCTACAGCCACAACTCAGTAAAGCATCTCCATCTACTCAGAGAATATCCAGAGAAAGTGCTGTGACTTGTTCGTGGCCTAAATCACTACAAAGAATGGTTTCTGGTAGTGGAAAACTCCTTAATTTTGCATATGAAGGCATAACGAAACAGTGTGAAGAGGCTGAAACCAGACAAACTCAAACTTCAAGCCGTGGATTTTCAAGAGTGAGGATAATTATCTATCGAAACAAGTTGCTGAGATTCCTTCATCATTTGAGTTTAAAGAAAAACTCAACAATTACTTTACATTCTGAAAGATGTGTTTCACCTGAAACATTTTGTGTTTGATGCAGGAATTATTGGATGACATTACATGATATGCAGGAACTAACATTATGCGATCACAACAGTCTCCTTGGTCTTAAGATATATGAATCAATGTATTTTTTGCTTTATCTCCTCAGTGATTTAAAGAGATGCTAACTCTCATGAGATCAATAACAAGAACATAGGCCTAGCAACTGTAGCTGTAGCTGCACGGCAAAATGAAATCTGAGACACATACCTAAGCTGTCTCTAAATAATCCATTTCGCTCTCACAATGTTGGCAAGGCATTTTAACCAGACTAGTGCTTTAATGCCCTGCTTTTAATGTCAAGTCAGTTCATTCAGAGCTGGCACAAGGGCTGCATAGTGCTGCACCTTGCCAGGGAACAGGGATCAGCAGAGCAATCTGGGATGAGCTGCTGGGGAACACAGCTAAGTCAGGAAGGAAAGAGGGGCGTTAACTTTTTGCTATGGCAAATGTTTCACTGGCTTGGACGCACAGATGGAGCATGACACGAACCTACAACAACAGATCTGAAACAGGCTGCAATTTTATATGTACTGCACAGGTGTGTTCTTGTGTGGTATATATGCATACATGTATGCATACATACTTTATATCCAGCATATAGGTACAGGGTCCTATAATGCTCTTAGAAAAGCGACACCAGAACCTCATAGGCTGCCTGACCGAACTGCTCCGCACAAAGAGGCAGAAGAACTATTCCACTTCCTGAAGACTCCAAGAACAGTCTCTGCAAGCGCTCCCTTGGCCCTTGGCCACGCTAGTGTGTCAGACCCTACTCACTGGGACAAACTGTTACAAAACTGACAAAATGTCTTCAAGCCCAGCCTTAACAGGCTGTTCCTCAGGTGAATTGTGGCTCATAAACCTGTCTCCTGTTCCTCCTGCCAAGTCAGATATTGGTAGTGCCCTCAAGGACTCCCCTGTGACAGTTCTGCCCACATTCTCCACTTTGAGAGCAAATCCTGAGTGACTCGCCAAGTGGACTCACAGGTACTCAGTAAACCGACGTTAACGCAGACCAGGAGCTGTACACAGCCATTAATAGGTCAAACCTCGAATTTGTTGGCGTACCAGTGCTTATGCACAGTATCTGGCACGCGCTGCACCTGTTTGCTCACAGCAACGAGTACAGCGTGCCTTCAGATTCTGCTGTGATAATAAGCTGCATTTCTACAGTGTTTTCCTTCAACAGCTCACTGGTTGACACCTGATTTTGGAGTTCTTGGGCAACATGTTGCGGTGCAATTGGCACCGCTTTACAGAAGAGGAAATTGCACTGGAGAAGTTGGGACCTGCCCAAATCACCCAGCAAGTTTGTGGCAAACCTGGAACAAACTTTGAATCATTTGAATTCAAGTTCCAAGCTTTTGCTACTAGGCAATAAATAACTTCGCCTAATTGTAATAAAAATTAACAAGTTTCAATGACTTCAATGATAAATGCAGAAAGGATGTGATTTTAAGGAGTGACTGTGGGACTTTCTAAGGTTAGATAGGGACACACTGGCACAGGTTGGTAGAGCAGCCATCAAAATACATTAGGGCAGACACAAAGATGAATAGATAGGATAACTTGATTCAGCATCACCTGACATACTACATGTATATTTAAGCGAGTACTGGCAGCATCAGGCAGATTGCTGTCAGCCCCCTCAGCCTGATTTGATCCCACACAGGAAGTCTGAAGCCAAGAGCGCCTGACCAAAGTAATAGGTACATTGAGGCAGGTATAATTGAAAAGGTGAGCAGACCTCCACAGGTGAGGAAGGCTGACAAACGAGAGCTGATGAAAAGAATATGATTTGCTTACAACATCAAATAGGAAACACTAGCTTTGTTTAGTACGAGTATTATTCTGGTTTAGCTGGAAAAAGTCTTGGAACAAGCTATGGTGGTTTGGGCTGGTTCTACAAAAAATGGAGCTGTGCGAAACTGGGTGAAACTTTTCATGTACCTGTTGCAGCTTGTCTTCATGCAGATTGCAAGATGTCCAAGCAGACTATCCTGCTTTGCCATGTGCTTGTGCAGGGTGTTCCATAACGTAGCTCCCACTTCTTGCAAGTGCCTCTGGGTGCTATTGCAATAGAAATAATAAAAGCATGTAATAAATTATGGGGAATAAACAGCAATGGACATTTTAATTGATTTTGCTGCAAAGCCATCACGTACTGTATTTCCATTTGTATCCACAAGTAATTCTTCAGACAGATTGCCGTCTAGATATTGGAAGGTCATTACCACTAGGTGCTTGAGTTTTGAGTGGAAGCGGCAACACGACTTTCATTTCTTCATTGAGCAAAGCGATGGGAACAGAGTGAGGCCTGCACCTCTGAAAGCAGCGCTCAGGGCTTTCCGTCGGAGCCGCAGAACAGAACAAAGCAGGCAACTATTTTACACAAGCTTCCCGGCAGGCGCCTTTCACCATTCAGGGTATTCTGTGAGGGAAAGAGCTTATTTGATCCTAACAGACAATTAAAGGATTTGTTCGGTGTGACAGAGGCACAAAGTGACACCTTACACCGTGAATTAATATTGGCCTCTTCAGGCACTAAAATTTAGTTCTGTGTACGCTGCTGAGAACCAGAATGACTATTCCCCGTTAGCCTTCCAAGCAGACAGCCCCTAACAGCTACGCATAATCCTGGGTTTAAAAGGGAACTTTGTAAGATAAATGTCCTTCAACAAGCACAGCTGGGAGCGGGGACAGTCTCCTTTGGGCCATGTGTACCACAGACAAGGCAAGGAGCTGTTGGCAGGATTGATCTGGGTTAACTATTCAGGGCTACCTTTTTCCTGCTCTGAAGGAAAGACATAACTTGAAGGTGACACAGTCAATAGTGCCAATGTTATCATAGATAACACTCATGCAACTACACTTAAGTGCCCAGGAGCTTCTGGAGATAGCTCTGCATCCTCACCCCTGAATACGGCATGCAGCCGTGATGAAGACCGAAGGCTGCAGCAGGACTGGATGAACACCCTGCTCTCATCTGCTGGCTGCCAGTGTACAGAGGTGTCATCAAAACAGATACGTGTTTGACTTTCTGCACCTGCCATTACACAACATTTCAGAAGCCTCTACGACCAAAGACAGGCTTAGCCAGTTTAGTGGTTGTTAGTCAGTCTTCACACCTACACCACTTCACTTTAGCTGAGAGTGCAAAAGGCAGCACTCTCTGAGGGACTGAACTGGAATAACAGTGTGAATTTAGACAGCCATCTAAATATTGATATCCATGAGAGATTTAGATAAATACTAAAATAATACCTCTTCTCTCTGTATATATTGTCGTGGTAGACAAGTGTGATGTTATGGACTTAGTTAGCTTATGGTGGAAGTTGTCACTGCAATAGGTTCCCTTTTGCTTGTTTTGCAACATTATAAATCGGTTCTCTCTCGCCTATGCTTCTTAAGTCATTTTATGTAATTCATTCAGAAAGGAAATGCGATTTCCGTTTAGTCAGTTTTGCTATCCTTCACCTTTTTCACAAGTGCTGACACGAGGTTCTTGCACTTTTTAAACTTGTAGCTGTGCAAGCTACGCCCACTGCATCCTGCTAACGCGGAGCGCCTAGAAAATGTGGCAACTCGTTCCCCTGCTTTTAGGATCACGCTGCATAGTGCTGAATCAATTTTGTATTTATGACATCAAAATTAAAACATAATATAACTTTAGCTACTTTAGCTTTGTTTGGTACTTTCCAGATGCCAAGTCCTGTACCTAGGATGGAATAATCACATGGAAAAGTAAAAGCTGGGCAGTGACCAGACGGAAAGCAGTTTGGCAGAAAAGCACAGGGTGTTTGGGGCTGGGCAAGACACTGAACGCGAGTCAGCGGGCTGTATCAGCAATGGGGTAGCCAGTAGATCAAGGGTTGGGGTTATTCCTTTCTCTTTGGGACTTGTAAGAGCACAGCTGGAGTACTGTGCCCAGGTTTGGGCTCCCCAGAATAATAATTAAAAAAAAAAAAGACACTGACATACCAGAGCAGTTTTACCAGTCCGGTTTACCGCCACCATGTCGGCTGGAGCTGCTGGAGCACACGAGCTGCATTTGTTCAGCCCTAAGCAGAAAGCTGCTACTGGGGACACCTTACTGCTCTCGGCGGCTACCAAATGGGAGGATGCGGAGAAGGGGGAGCCATGCGCTTCTCAGGCAGGCACAGTGAGAGCACAAGAGCCAATATGCTCAAGCCTGAACATGGGAAGATCTCTTTAGATGCAGGAAAAAAAGATTTTACTGTAAGTGTGGTCGAAGAGTTTGTCCAAAGAGGCTGTGAAATCCCCACCGCTGAAGCCATTCAAAACACGATGGGATAAATTCCCTGAGCCACCTGATCTAACTGGTTTCTGCTTTCAGCAGAAAGTCGGACTATGTGACTCTGTAGACGTCCCCGGCCAACATGTGAGCCCACGTAACTGTGACACCAAGACTAATCTGCATTTTGTCAGCAGATGGCAATATCAGCTAAATTCCGTATTTTATTCCAGCAGCGCAGTGTGGACTACCCGCAAAGGCAATAAAGTGGCGGGGAAATCACCGAGAGGCCACAAGGGAACGCATCGCACCCCGCTTTTAGCGTGCCTCCTCCCAGCCAGATCCCAAACCGATCCCGGGCAGATCCCAAACAAACCGACCCCAAGCAGAGCTGCAGAGTGCAGTCAGCACTCCCCAAAACGCTGACGGCAACGTCAGCCAGGCCACCCGCCGCCAGCCCGTCCGGAGCAGCAAGGGGTGCTCCGCCAGCCAAATTCACCAGCAGCCCAGAGCGCCGGGAACGTGTTCCGTACCGGGCCTGCCTTGCTTGGGAGGTACACGTATTATTGCCGCTGCATGGCCAAAGTTAGACTGAGCCTGTATAATGTCAGATGCTTGCAGAAGAGAAGCACTGTGAAACACGGGGTTCTAAGGCTAGGGCTTCGAAATCATTCGTTACTGACTTTGAAGCAAAATTATAACGCTTTTGCCAAAGCCAGGGTATTTCAAGAGACTTCGGCGTTTATAAACTACGGGATTTAACTCCTCCGCGCCCGTGCACAGCCGCCGACCGGCTGCCGACGCAGCGTAGCCGGGATTTTCCATTCCGCAGTGGCACGGCTCCGCGCTGACACCGGTCCCACCTTCCCGCTTCCC
>VZSC01004306.1:40717-85164 GCA_013398225.1 Steatornis caripensis
CGTGGTGCCGGGGTGCCCCCAGCTGGTCCCCGGTGGGGCTCTCCCGCCCCTTTCCCTCTCGCCTCAAGGCGCCGGGCGGGACGGCCTGGTGACGCCGCAGGTCCGCCTGGCAGCGCGTGCGGCGCGGGAGGGGGCTCCACCAGCTGCGGCGCGTGCCCGGCAGCAGCCCCGCGCCGCCTGCCCCGGGTGCCGCGCCCCTGCGGGGTGCCCCGGTTATGCAATGCCCCGCGCATGTGAGTGGCCGTGCGGTCACATGCTTGTGCAGAGGCTTGCATGCGTCCTTAGTGTCTGGTTCGGTTTGCTTAGAGTGCTGCTTACGCTGGGTGACAGCTTCCTCGAAGCGGTGGTCCGTGTGTAGCAAGGTCTGGTGTTTACTGGTGTGCTAATATTAAGGCTACATGTTTCTTTGAAGTTAAGGACTAGAGTAAGTGGGACTTTGTGATACTTTAGGGGAAAAATACTATCAAACCTTCCCTTCTCTCTTCTCAGTCGTGTTTTGCTTGTGCTGTAGTGCAAGACAGGAGTGAGATACTCTGCATTTCTCTGGAGAAACAAGGAGTGTCTTGCAAGCCTTAGTGGGTTGTTTTTTTTTTTCTCTAACAAACTTTGAAACATACTTTCTAGGTCAAGTTTTATGCTTAACCCTTTTTGAACTCACAAGTTTGCAGTCGTGTGTGTGTGCTGAGGTTCTTCAGTTCTTGTATCCTCTTCAAACAACCTTTAAAGAGCTTTAACAGAAGAGTGGAAATTAATTCTTCTATTACCACTGGAGAAGCTGGTTGTTTAGTAATGACTCATGATCCCCAGGTGGGTAGGTAATGGGCTTGACACCTTACTAATGCTCCTTTATGTGATGTTTTTGGAGGGAGGTGCAATGAAGTAGCAATGAAGTGTGTCCTAGGCTGGTAAGGAAATGAGAAGATGCCTTCTTTAGGTGACAGAAGGGTGCTGAGCTAGAGAAGCTTGAGAAAAGCTCACATGAGGCTTAGGGGATTGTTGTAGAGGATGTGGCTTTGTGGTCCATAAGAAGTAAATATTGCAAAATGACTTCAAACCTGCATAGTTTAGTATTGTAATGTAAGAAGCCAAAATTTAATTTTTCTTTTGCCGTTATCTCGTACTTACAGCCCAACATTCCACAGAGTGAACCTTGATATCTTTCAAAGAGAAGTTGGTCCTTCAGTTAGACTGAGCCTATGTAATGTTAGATGCTTGCAGAAGAGAAGCACTGTGAAAGTCAACCTGTTCTCTCCACTGAGTATCCTGGTAGTGTAATGTTTTCATGCTTTCGGTTATGGTGGGTATAAACCGAAGTGCTATATGTCATCCTTCTTCGTTTTAAAGAAGTCATTGGGCTGGAGTGGCACTTCAGTTTGCAATCCTTCCATTACATATGTTTTCCAAATGAAGTGTTCAGCCTGTAGAAGCTGTATCTTTCACTCTGAACAGTACGTGGTACGTGGTTTGTGCCAGCTAACCCGTTACTGGTTTTCTATATATGTATGTGTAAATATATAGTTAACTACCTATTAACACCATCCAAGAACTACATTGAGAATCTTGGCTCCTTTAATCCTGTTCCTGAATGTGGACTTACAGGAGGATGAAATCTTGAAACTGTTCTGGTTCTTTTATGAACATCCTTATGTACTGGATGGCATTTTGTGAGCTTACTGGCAGCTGTTTCAGTTGATCCTTGTATAATTATACTGAAACACAGGTTGTCAAATTAGTGGCTAAGCAAGGCTGGACGTAGGTTTCCTGTCAGCGACTGGGATCCCAAGCTGTAGGATACGTTTGAGTTTCTGAAATCCTATGGGAAGATGTTAATGACAGGTGCTGGTCTGTCTTGAGCTTGTCAGGTGGCCTGCAGTGCGGTATTACCTGACTGTGGGCACATGGTTCTGAAATACCTGTGTGGAGCAGTGTGCTTGGGACATGTAGCTTTGGAACAAGACAGTAACCACTTTAAGCTACTTCC
Source organism: Steatornis caripensis (assembly GCA_013398225.1). Lineage (NCBI taxonomy): Eukaryota > Metazoa > Chordata > Aves > Caprimulgiformes > Steatornithidae > Steatornis > Steatornis caripensis. The sequence continues at coordinate 42,699 of VZSC01004306.1, forward strand.
CGGAAAATCGGGAATGACTTGTTCGTAGTCTTTCTGGGTGGAAAGTGAGGAAGCCTTCTTAGAAGGGGAGAAATGGCTGAAGGGAATGACTGGTAGAACTGAATAGTACTTTCCTGGGCAGTAGGCAAAACAATCTGTGGTGTGCTGTATTATTACTATTCCCCTGCAGGGCATCAGGGGTATTTTGGTGCAGATAGCCTTAGTTGCAGGCAGCTGCTAGTTATGGACCCTGTGCTTTCTGATCATGTGTGCAGTAAGTGTATTTTCCCAATAAATGATTGTAAGATAACACCAGCTTGCTCCACAGATACCAAACTATTACTATTATTGCAACTTTCTCTTCCTACTTGACTTTGATGTTCCTGTGACATGTGAAGGGTGCTCAGATAACTCTTTGCTTTATCTTTGCAGATAACTCTGCTTTGCCTGACCAGGAGTAGCTAGTGACTCCTCTGTCTGAAAGGGAATAGTCCTTTATGAGCAAAGGAACAAGAGGAGCTTTCCAGATGAACCTTGTTTCTGAATTGGCTGCCTCTAAGCAAGTTACTGAAAGAGACAAAGTATGAGTAAGAACTAAACCTGTAAAGCTTCCTTTAGTCATGGACCTCCTGTTATAGGGAGGGCTGTGAGGTAATATGCAACTTCTCGGACAGATCGGCACATTTGGCTTGGTCACCTGTTTCCATAAACCAGTCTTGCCATTTATTAAGGGCAATGTGGTCTTGTATTTCCCTAGAACTCAATCTCTCAACCTAGCGGGCAATAATTGGGTATTAAGTGTGATGTGGACTAGATATTGGGGGGTGGGCGGAAGTATGCTGTTTCCTGGAAACTTTCTTCTTGGCCTGCAAGATCCCAGATGTACCATCCTAGATGAAGGAAGAGGAAACAGCTGTATCTGATGCTGTTGCCGTTTCCATACATTAGTAATCTTAATTTGGAGAGCCAGACAATGTTCACTTGTCATCTGGTATTTACAAGACTACAAGTGGGTGCTGTTTCTGCATACAAAATCATCATTGTTCTTTGTCTGTTTAACAGCTACATATTCATTGTTGGTGATGGCTAATGTTGCTGGAAGCATTGAAGGTTATTGATTTGTTTCAACATGCAGTTGAAGAAACTCAGACCGAAGTAGATGTTTATGATCTGTTGGAATGCTAATTTTATTACAAACAAATCATAATGCCTGGGAACCAGAAAGCTGTAATAGAACCTTTGTAGAATGTTAATGGTCGTGAAATGCCCATACTTGCTTGTGTCAGAGTTCTTCTTTAGGGCTCCTGGAGCTCTGACCTGAAGGTGAAATTTCTCTTTGAACAGAGTAAGTCTACCAGAAGTAGGAATACACTTCTCTGAACTCTGGGGATGTACTGAAGGCTAATGTTAGTGTACTGCCAGATGGTTTCTAAGCTGTGCTGGGGGCAGGAGGGAACAACTTTAATCTAAGGTTATGTTGCTATTGCTTTGCAAAGTATTTGGGAAAGTCCCATTTTAAAATATGGAGCACTTAGTAATGTGACTTTTTTAAAAAAAGAAAAAAGCCAAAAAAATCCAAGTATGTGTTAGTCTTATGGTGCCTTGTTTAGAAGGTGGTTGGGTTCAACACAGCATTTCTCTATTAATTTGGGGGCTAGAAGGGCTTTCACCCAAATCTTAAGTGACTTGAAAGTTTGACTCTGCAAGCAGTGTCTGTGTTAACCATGACTTATTTACAACCACGCTTACTCATCTCTATCTCTTCCTACCAGTGTAGGAATGTTCTTCTGAAAGAATGGAAAGAGCAAAGTGCGTGTCTTATTCTGTAACTTAATCTAGCTTTTACTAAGGGTTTTTTTGGGAAGAAAGTCCATCTATATCTTATCAGTGGTAATGGAGTAGTTACTTAGTTACTTGTAGTATCCCTGAATGCTGTCTGAATCCTAGGAGACCAGCCCTCTCCCATACTTTGTGGCTGAGTCAGTGATGAGCACGCTATTGACTTGTTAAGGTCTGAGAGCTCTGTTGGTGACTTTAGGCTCCTGACTTGGAATGACTTGGTGTGTTTTAGGCTTGACTTGGTTCGACCACTGAAAATCAAAGATCACCAAAGCTTACTGGTTCAGGGAATGAATTTGGACTTTTATTAGTGAGATCTTGCTAGTTCATGGCATAAGTATCTAATCTTAGATTGTCTCTGCAAATGGATTCTTGGTGGTAATACTGAAATAGAGTATTCAAACTTCCTGTTCTAGGTCTAAGTGCTCTTCTAGTAGTTAAAAGTAACTTGTCTATTCAGTTTTTCTAAACAGGCTGAAAGTTTGAGTGATGAACATGTTGGTTTTTCCATTGTAGGGTTTATCAATGTGGAACTTCACTAATATGGTTCTAAATTCTTTATTCAAATTGCAAGTGTAAACTAACACTAGGCTGAAACACTTCATATTGCTTTATTTTCTTGTGTGTTTAGCTGAATACTTTTTGGTGTGTGACCAAGTGTCATGTGCAAGTAAGTTGCTTTATGTTCTGTCCTGAAAATGATGGCAGATAGCCTTGTAGGTAAGTTTTATAGACATAATACAGCTTGTGTTTTGTTTTGTATCTGTGTAGTTATAACCAGGAAAGTGTTACCTTGAGATACAGATAACATTTTTAAAATGATAGAACTATCAGTGAGCTTGATGTGGTAGCTGAAATTTACTCTTAAGTCTTTCTGTGTAAGAAGTGCCCTGATAAGTCTTTTGTAATTGGTAACACAATTTTTATTTACCATACTTTTCACTCTGGAAGAAGCTAAGTCTTTTTGAAAAGAGTAGGTTGATAATTTTGTGGATTCTAAAAACTAAGAAATGTTAGATAACAAGACTTAATGAAACACAGAAAGTCTTTTTTAGAAAGTGTTCATAGAAGATATGATTACAAAGCATTTAGACTAAACGTGGAAGCCAGCCTGATACTGAAGAAATACCTAATTCTGTTCTCACGGGTAGTAGTGAGCAGCTCAAAATTCTTTGCCCATTTGCAAGAATAGCAGTGAATCTATGCTTAGTCTTGAAGAAATGATGAATTCACTCCTGACACTGGTATGTACAAACACTAAACAGTCTTCTTTCCCCACTAGTAGATTGTTTGCTATTAAAGCTGGTGTATACAGGTGTGAGGAAGCAGAGATGAATGTAGTGATTTCTAAATTTGCATCAGAGAAGTGTTAACCTCTTAGATTAATTTGATGCATGAACAAATTTACAGTATACTTTCTGTAAATAGTCTCCAAGTTATGGGACTTTAACTTTTTGGCTTATGCTAGTGAAACTTTCAGTGTTTGCAAGTGCAGTCTTAAGAGGTGCTTTCCAACTTGTATGCAAAAATATGGTGATGCTTAGCTAGAAAGAAATGCTAGAGTAGACGAATTAAATGGTGATCTGGATGAGTATTACTTGAACTGACTTTTGCACCTGAATAACTTTGAATCAGGCTGTGTTGCCTAGGTTAAAGGGAAAACAATTCTAGCAGGGTGAGGTAAACTGGTAGTGGTTGTTGTCACTGATAAACAATTACTGATGTACTTTTTGAAGAACTATCAGTGTTGTTCAGCACAAAAATGGATGTTGTGGAGGCATTGTAATTCTGGGTAGCTCTTTGGTATTATGAATACAGCCTTTCAGGGGCCTCTCTGGTCAGTAAACAATATTATTCATGGACAAGCACAAACCATGACAGTCCATTCTTGCAGCGTAAGCATATGGTGTTTCTACAAGTGCTAGGTCAAGGTTGTTCGGGAGATAAAAATAGGTTGGTTATTTCTCAAACTGTACCATGCAAACTTCTGATCTGAGCTGGCAGAAGTGTAGTAAATGTTTGTTCAGTCTTTCTGCTTGCAGCCCAGGTGCATAGGAAGACCTTGGAACTGTCTTAAAGCTTTTGCTATAAATAATTTGTTACTGTATTAAATGTTTTAACTTACAGAATAAATATTTTGGCTTAGCATTTCAAATGTCTCAGTACCACGGAGCAAAAATACGAGGCTTGCAAGGTGCCATTGTGCTTTTTCAATTTCCTTTCTTTATTTTATGCATATAAGAAAGAACTGATTTCTGAATTTTTCAATTGTCCCTTAAATCAAAACATCTTTACAGTTAGACTTAAAGTTTTTTTCTTTTTGCTTAGCACTGTAAGCCCATTTAAATGTTGCATGCTTAGGCTTGAAAGTGATGATGGAGAGACTGTGCCAATATATGGCGTTCTATGGTGAATGCAGAATTGTGAAGTTCTGTTTCAGAATCCTCTTTATGCTGCTACTTCCTCAATCTGTCACTGTAAGTGACTGAGTTTGCAAGAAGGATTAAAGGTGGCAGGAGGATCTGAAGTATTGTGTATAAGCAATACACTTCTCTCTATGTACACTTGACTTGTGCTCTAAAGTGACAGTTTAACCCACTAATCATATGTGTTGTCTTGCATGAACAAATTATTTTCTACATCACCTTATATTTGGAGATGCTCTTCAAGTATTGATTTAGGTTTTTCTTAAGTAACTGTTATACTTGGTCTTTACTATAGACAGTGCACTTCCTGTTTCTAGACTGGGCAAGGAAGGGTGGGGAGCTGATCTGGAGATCAGTGGTGATGTGCACTGGGTCAAAAACACTTGCTTTTGTTAATGGGCTGTTTTATGTAGTGCATGCTGGTGTTTAAATTAGCAGGAAGCTATCTAATCTGGGTTATGAGTGACTTGTGGAATGGTAGCACATAAACTCTACAATAGCAGAGGAATTTGGAAGCTATTCCTCACGGTTCATCAGTTATCTCATGTTGATTAGGTACTTCCACAACTGTGTGTCTGGTATGGGGAATGTGGAGTTGCTTCTGGAGACAAGAGATACAACTGTGCCTATGATGGACCACCAATAGCACTACCAGAGGATGGCTATGACTTAATGCAGGTGAGCTTCTTTTGGAGGTCTGCTGCTGGAAAATAATTCTACACTTTAGAGGTCTTTATTGGGTTCTGTTGGACCTGCTTTATGACCTTTAGCTTTCTCATACTAGATGAGAAAGTGAACAGATTATCTATGATTTCTGCGGTATAGCTTGTAGCCCCAACTGTGTGAAGGTAATATACTTCAGTTTCTCTTCAGAGATGTGAAAAGTCTCCAAAACATGGAATTACAGGCTTTTACAAACATAACCTTAAATACAGGATTGGTTCACTTTTCTGCATATTTTCCTCACTGATTTGAGCACCCTTTAGTTAGACTGGGTTTTTTTAGGACTCTTCCAAATTACAATACATTCTGCAGTTGTATCCTTTTGATCTCTGAAGGACAAGACTAAATTGTGTTTTCCATCAGGTTATCATTCCTGATCCCTTCCTTATATGGGAAGGCAGTGACTGACACTCATTCGAATGGAGCAAGCTTGGACAAAGTTCAGTCTCCTTAGCTGTGCCTACTGTGAGACCACATTTCCTTATCTGGGTTTTAGCTGTAAAAGTGAACAAAACCACAGACAAAATAGTTTGTGTATTTGCACAATATAGGATGATATTGCCAGACTTGCCTTCTGGCAGATGACAGTTCAGCGTTTTAAAATGTGACACAGCTATGGAGTTAAACAATGGTTTGGCTGGTGGCAGGAGTGACTTAAATACGTAGGTTAGCTAACTACTGTTTTGTGTTGTTTCTAAAGACTTAATGTACACTTCTTGTGTGTTACTATCAGTTATACTTGTATTAAATGCATTTGTCTCTTCCATAAACTAACTGTGAAATAGCTCTTCCGGGTTATCAGTGTTTTTTGTGGTTGGTGGCTTGCCTTCTGAGACTTTAGAGTGTGATGCTATCCAGAAGGTACAATAGAGGATAAGCTGCAGGAATACTTTCAACTTGGATAAACACGTGTTGTCCTCTTACTAATAGACTCTCAAATACCATTATCGTTCTATATATAGACCCTGGTGACTAAAGATCATCTGAAGGAGATTTTAAAAGGAAGTGATGCCTTGAATAAAAGAAGTGATTCTTCTCCCTATTCTCTGAAGAGTCTCATTGGCTAGACTGATTTTTTTCTGTGCATCTCCCATAGCAACAGCTACTGTTTTCTGAAATATGCTGAAGCAGAACCCATAACTGTAATGAGTTGTGAAGTCTTAAATGTGCTTTTCCTTCCCCCTGATTTCAATACTGTTTTTATTTAAGGAACTCTGTCCAGGCTTATTCTTCGGCAATGTTAGCACTTGCTGTGATGTTCATCAGCTTGAGACTTTGAAAAACAACTTGCAACTGCCTCTGCAGTTTCTCTCCAGGTATGCTAATGAATGGCAAAGCAACTAGAACTTTGTAATGTAATAAGAAAGTATGTTAAGACTCTTCTGCTCGAGTAGACTGTAGAAAAGATGGTATTTTATTTAAAGGCTTATTGAAGCAAGCTCTTGGAGAGACTTCCTCATCGGTATCAGGAGACTTTAATTTCATGAAACAAGTACTTGCAGTCTGGATTGAGTTGGTTGGTACAAAAAACATTACCATAGTTTGTCTCAAACTCCTGCGTTTGTTATGAAGGCTACTGTTTTTGTAATGAAGCCTTCAGAAGAGGGTAACATAAAGTACTGTTCAGTCGTCTTGTAACAGAAGTCTTCCAGCTAGCAGCAGTTAAGTTTTCCTTCAAATTTTGCTTGTATCTACTATTTGAGGTGGGCAATTTTGCTAGTGAATGATGTTGATGCTACTGATGAATATTAAGCAATTTTAAGCACCAGCTAATGTTGTATTCCTAATTAAAAACCAGCAGAATTTAAGTATTTTGTTCTGTCACTGAGCAGAATGTTTACACTTAAGGTGTAGGTCAAATCAGATAATGCCTTGCATCTTTACCACTTACCTGGCTGCTGTTCATTGACTTTCCTACCCAGATGTCCATCGTGTTTTTACAACTTGATAAACCTCTTCTGTGAACTGACTTGCAGTCCAAATCAGTCTGACTTTTTGAATGTTACAAGCACCATACCTTATTATGATCCAATTTTAAAAGAGAACAAAAGTAGCATTACAGAGCTGCAGTACTTCATTGGAGAACGCTTTGCGAATGGTGAGTAAACAGTGAGTTAATTTACCTAGGCTTTTGTTAAGTTAACAAGACTAATGCTTTCTCAGGAAGAATTGGGAGGGGGGAAACATCTCTTCAACTGTCTTTTGAGGTTTGAGGCATCAAACAGGTACCAGTAGCTCCCCCTTGAAACTGCTCGAACACTGGCTTCTGCCTGGGTAGGAGACGTTACACTGACACTGTTAGTAACTGCGTTTTTGAAGACTTAGCTGAGACTGGATGTCTATAGAAATGCTTAATAGATGATAACCCTGATGACTTTAACTTCAGAAAAACAGTTGTTGCCAAATGCTGAATGTCCAAAGCCTACCTGGTATTGAAACTGTCTGGCAAGTATGATAATAAAGTTTGTACACAGCACACTACAATGGTTCTCTAAGAGGCACTCATTGCTCCTGAAATGGATTGTTCTAGTTCTTTGTCAAATCCAAAGCCTTTTTCAAAGAACACGAATTGGGGTTGTATTTTGGTTTTATAGCAAGCTTGAAACATCAATTCAGTCTTTGTACACTTTGTGCAGTAACCTTTAAACAAATTAGGAGGCACTTGAAAGTCATGTATGGCATACAGCTCGAAAGTAGCTTAAATATTTGTCATAACTTTCCCTGAAAGGAGCTTCCTATTAAGTGTTGTTCCCTCTCAAACAGTGAAGTAGATTCTAGGATAATGCAGATTCAGATGGCCTGCTCAGAGTAAGATAGCTGTAACAAAGCATAGCAACTTTCAATACTGTAAATACAACTGAAAGCATTATTTCCCTATCTTAAGATGTTTCCTCTTGAAAGCTACAAGCATGTTCTTTGAACTTGATGAGTCTGTAACTATTGGAAATACTTGGAATGCTCACTCAATAACATTGATTTAATGACTCTTCTGTCTTCACACACTCTTCTAGCAATGTATAATGCCTGCAAAGATGTGGAGGCTCCATCAAGTAATGTTAAAGCACTCGGGCTGCTGTGTGGGAAGGATGTCAAGGACTGCAATGCAACCAACTGGATTGAGTACATGTTTAGTAAAGACAATGGGCAAACTCCTTTCAGCATTATTCCTATCTTTTCAGGTAAGAAACCAGTTCTGGCCTTTGAAGCTTATGTCAAAGGCTGTGTGCTATAGCTAGTATACTGATTTGTTAGACAGCTGCCCAGCCATGAATGTCTGCAGTCAGAGGCTTTCAAAGCAATGTAAGATAAACTGATCCTTTATTTTTTTATTTCTGCTTGGAAGTCATACTTTGTGCTTGCTTTGTATGCAGCTTCTTGCTGTATGGATCCCAAACTCATTAAGGGATGGACAGAGCTTAGACAACTGTGTAACTTGTATTCCTTGGGAAACTAGGGCAGTACTCTGATCCTTTAGGACTTATTTTGTAAGGAAATTGTTACACATTTTGCAATCTGAACAGATGATGGGGGTGACAGATCATTGCTGGGATGACAGAAGTATGTGCTTACTAGTATTACAGACTGAGGTGTTCTAAAACATGGCCAGTCATTTAGTTGGTAGACAACTGTCAGTAGTTGGTTTGTGTTATGGAAAAGACAGCTTCAGGTACAAGACCAAGAAAAGCTACTCTGTATAGAGGCTAGGGAGTCTCATGTAAAGGGTTAACTCATTTAACTGGGAAGTTCGTATTGTGACAATCTGAATTTTTACCTGGTAGTAAACTGGCTCTGCAACTTGTGATTTGTTGTAGATGTTCCTGTCCATGGAATGAATCCTATGAACAATGCTACCAAAGGCTGTAATGAATCTATGGATGATTTGACAGGACCATGCAGCTGTCAGGACTGTTCAATTGTTTGTGGTCCAAAACCTCAACCCCCTCCATTGCCTGCTCCTTGGCTTTTGTTTGGTTTGGATGCCATGTATGTCATCATGTGGATCTCCTACATGGGATTTCTGCTCATATTTTTTGCACTAGTTTTTGGAGTCTGGTGTTACAGGTAAAGCATCCAAAATGGTCAGCTCTGGAAGTCACTTGCCTTTTCCCTGAAAACTTCCTTTGCCCAGGACAGAATGCTTATGTCTTTATTTCTTCACTCAGCCAGAAGTCATGTTTTGTGGCAGATGCTTATACTTACAGCTTCTAACACCTAAAACCATGTGGTAAAAGTGAGTGCGGAAGTCAGTTTAGTTGATGCACAATTCTCACAGCGTTCCTAACTACAGGGTTAAATTCACAAATCTACAATGTTCATAAGCAAGAAATTGAGAGTATGCAAAACTCTGGGGAAATGCATTTATCTGACATTAAGCCTTTGTGGCTGAGTAAAGTCTCAGTTCAACTGTGTATATTCTTGGATGGTATGCATTAAGATACCAGAGCACTGACTTCCAGGAGCAGTGAACTGCCCTCATGCTCAAGTGTCAAACTTCTCTGGGAGCTGTGGGGTTTTGCAATACTTAAGAGTAGGTCAGAACACTGATAAACTAGTATCTTGGAGAACCCATGTGACTAAGTAAAAGGGCAATCCTGTTCTCTTCCTCAAATCACTTGTTCCTTAAGTTGTAATTGGAATGAGCTGGAAAAATCCAATGATGGAGCAGCCTGTTTACCACATGCAGTCATTAAAACCTCCATTACTTCTGGCTGGTGTTACATGTGCCACAAAGTGTTTAACACAGAACACTTTGTCAGGAGATGTGGCTGAGTGGGGAAGCGTCACTAAAATTTTGACTTAAAGGTAGTGCGATTGTAGGAACTCAATCCAAGATTATTGGGAGAGAGCAAGATCTAGTATTGGCAGCCATGTGCAGTCATAACAATTTTTCTGCAGACTAACACCTGTAACAAAACGATCACTGTGCTATTGGAACTTAAGTCGTGACTACTTTTTCTTAGTAACCTGTTTTGAAAAAACTAAATTAAACTTGACCTTCCAGTAATGATAGCCTTTTGTAAAGTAAGGGGCAGCAAGCCAGCTTCTCCACACTAAGCGATGCTCGCTAGTGAAGTACACTATTAGCTGTAGCTATAAATGCTTTGGTGTGGGTGTACTAGCAATCTGGAGCAGTGGAAACCTTTTAATATTTCTTAATAGCATTCTCCAGAGGCTTCTACTATCTAATATCCTTAAGTATGGTGGTACTGTTCAGTGCAACTTTAATATTGTTCAGTTCTGACCACGAGTCTGAAATTGCTGTATAATAAGAACTAAATCTGTGTGGAAAAGGATAATGGGTACAACAAACTCACAACATGCTCAGCAGCCTTTTCTTACTGGGCAATCTGCGTAGTAAACTATATGGAATGGTAAGGGTGTTTGAGATGTCTGGTTCATAGCCCAAAACATCCTGCCATAATTGGAGGTCTGATTAGATTACCATGAGGAGGCTATTGAACTTATCTCCTGTTCTGGGTATCAGGAATGAGTAGAAGTAATACAGGTCTATCATAAGCATTCTGTGCTGTAACTTGCCTGTTTTCAGGACAGGAAGAAAGTACCTTATTTTTCCTCTTTCCTCACTTGCCCATTTCTTCAGGCTAAGTAGGTATAACTTAAGCAGTTTGACTAATGAAGTAAAAGATTTCTAATGTAGAAATCTCTTGCAAATGTTATCACTCTAAGTTATGATCAATTTAAGGAGATTTTCTGTGTGGTTAATGCTACTGATCTTCTAAATATGCATAAAGCATGTGTGCTTAATCCAAGCTGGAAAAGTTTATTAGGCAGCCAGCATGGCTGTAAGTTGTTCAAAGGATTGTAAACCTGGAGATTGCTGTTCTTGAGTGGTTGGGTGCAGGAGGAATGTGGTGCCTATAGATTGTGGAGGAGTCAAATACCAAATTTATTACTAGCGTTGGACTTTATTCTTACTGTACAAACCCCAAAAGATACCTTTTTGGGGGAGCAGGGTAACATATAGCTTTTTGTCTTGCAGGAGGCGGCACTTTGTCTCAGAGTACACACCAATTGACAGCAATATAGCCTTCACTGTGAATCCCCATCATGACAACGGTATGTCTTGAATACATTTATTAGAAACTTAGCTTAAGTGTGTCCCTTTCCTATGGATAGACTCTGGAATTTTAGCGTTGTTAGGCCATATAATCCATCCTTACAGGGCTTTGTTTCAGTCTTTTGGCCAGTATCCCTCTTCTAGAGTAGTACTTAACCCTATTTTGCTGGGTGCTGAAAGCTATGGGTGCACAGTTTATGGATCTAATTATGCTAATATGAAGTTCTGGAGTGCTTTGTAGCTGGGGGCAAAGGGGGCAGCATCATGGTAAAATAGACTTGATTGTGTTCTGACGTGTCTGTTCAAAGCATGCCATAAAAACTGTAGTTTAATCTGTGTAGCAGCTGAGGTAGATCATCTTAATGCCTATGTATCTTTTAGCTACTTCCTGCCTTTATTTGCTGTGCCTACTGCTGTTGAAGATAACTTTGCATTGGAAGGGGCAGTGTTAGGTACAAGCTGGTTTCTACCCCCTTGACCTCGATCAAGGATTGGTCCCTGGGTATGACTATTTGTGTAGACATAGCTTCTGGTGCTTACTACAGAGCTAGAATAAAATTGCATGTTTCCTAGTGGGCTTCAAGAAAATGCTGCTTAACTCACTTCTCAAACATTTACTTTTTGCTCTTACAGGGAAAATTACCTGTGGTGAAAGGCTTGGTGAAAGGTTTGAGAATGGCATAAGGATGACCTTCACATCATGGGGGGCTTTCTGTGTCAGAAATCCACGTCCTGTTATCCTCTTCTCAGTAGTCTTCATTGCAATGTGCTGCTCAGGCTTCATATATGTAAAAGCAACTACAAACCCTGTAGATCTCTGGTCAGCCCCAAGCAGCCAAGCTCGCAAGGAGAAGGAGTATTTTGACACACACTTTGGGCCTTTCTTTCGTACTGAACAACTTATTATTCAAGCGCCAAACAGCCATCCAGACACCTATTCACCTTACCCATCAGGAGCAGATGTACCTTTTGGGCCTCCACTTAACAAAGACATTCTCCATCAGGTAACTGGGACTCACCAAGAGCAAAGACCTAAATATACATAAAGGTATAACCATACGGAGCTGACTTCCATCTGTAATGCCATGCATCTATCAAAACAATCACTAGATAGTCATATTAAAAATCCTAGTCTTACTATAAAAGCTTTTTGCTGCAAACCTTGTCTGCTCTTCTGTTAGAAGCAGAATTAGCTTGCAAGTCCCAGTAAGTATACTTGGTATGAACACTGAAATAATGAGGCTTAGTCATGTGCTTCTCTTGGTGTGCCACTGCCTTTGGAAACTTACAGGAATATAGAATGCACCTAAGTGCTGTCTTGCAAGGGATATGCTTTCTTGTGCTGCTCTTAAACTATAGTTTGGTTTGGTTTTTTTCAAGGTGCTGGATTTGCAGGATGCTATTGTCAACATAACTGCTTCTTTTGACAATGAGACTGTAATGCTGAAAGACATTTGCTTGGCTCCTCTTGCTCCCTACAACAACAACTGCACTATACTGAGTGTACTCAACTACTTTCAGAACAGTCATTCTGTTCTAGATCACACTATTGGGGATGAGTTCTTTGTCTATGCTGACTACCACACTCACTTCTTATACTGTGTTCGGTAAGCAATATGATCATGTGTTTTGTTTTCAAACTGTAGGCCAACTAGGTCTCTGTCATGCTGGCAAATGAAACTAGCTACTTCTCACTGCCCCCCGAACTTTTTCATCCCCCATATAAAACTCAAAATACAATGTGGAACCACAGATTAGTATAGGTTGCTTGTGTTTCTGTGTCTTAATACTTCAGCAGGAGTTAAATTTTAATCAGGCTTCCAGTTAAGCTTGGTTTCATGCAGACGCTGGCTCTGGTTTGCCTTAAACCTGTTCTGTGCAATTCTGAGAAGTAGAGTTCTGTAACAGAAGACAGTTTCTAAGCATTCACTTCAGTTTATAGTTCAGTTTGATAGAAGCTACTCCTTGTCTTAAAAGCAATTTCCTTATATCTTCCAAAACTGTTATTTAAATTCAAAGCAAACATAGCACAAGGGTAGCATATCACTCTCAAGTCTTATTTAATTTTTCTCTTGGTAATCAGTTGTAACACAACAGATTTTTACTTTCTTTTTGTCCTGTGGTACTGTGCCTCAGTTGTCAAGCAGAAGCTAACAATTGCTGCTGGTGGTCTCTTTAGGGCTCCAGCATCACTGAATGACACAAGCTTGCTTCACGATCCCTGCCTGGGAACATTTGGTGGACCTGTATTTCCATGGCTGGTGTTGGGAGGATATGATGGTAGGTGGGAAAACAGTATTGTGGTTTAAGTCTTGAGGGTACATACTTGTGTACTGTCTTTGGCACCAAAGGTGCATTCTCGTTTAACACATGTTTAAATGCACTGCAGAGAAACTGGAGTTTTGTTAAAACTCTAAGTAAGGATATTTTAAATAAATTTTCAGTGGATTGGTACTGAGACTGGAGGCAGACTACTCTGGAAGTGCAAAATGCAAGCAGTCTGTTACTGGAACATACTTGTCCTATTGACAAGAATGCAAATGTTCAGTCTGCTTTGGGCTTCTGGAGACTAGAGAGAGACATGAAGTATCTCAAGCTGACACACAGGGATGTGCCTGTATTTTGCGTTTGAGTTAGAATAAAGTTTTCTTGCTCATCTGACAAAGCAGTTTAAGAGTAGATTAAGATGTTCACAAAGGAAATCCTTCCATAGTTATTCTGAAGCCAGAATTTTGTTCAAGCAATTTAAGTTGATAGATAGATCAAACGCAAACGTACTAAAACAGCCTTTGAAGTCAAGCACTTAATTAAGCTGTAGGGATTTTTACTTGCTTTGAGTAAAACCTTAAGTATGCAAGAGGCACAGTGTTTAGGAAAGTACATCTTGTTTCCCATTAGATGGAAAGCACTGGTTATGTAGTAGCCCCTTGTCGAACTGTGCAATGAGTTTAATATTGGGGTGCTATAAACATAGTAAATAATAATTACTTTCGAATACAATACAATCTGGAGCACTTACCAGCTTATATTCTTACTTCAGTAGTGTACTTGGGAGCTCAGCGTTGTTAAACAGATTGCATTTAATGGGAGTCATAGGGATGGGATTGCTTTGGATGATAGTGACTTTAAACTTAATTGTACCTGCCTGTACTAGAATGTAAGCTCCATTTCATAGTGCCTGACAACTTTTTTCCTACTCTATAGGTGATAACTATAACAATGCTACAGCTCTTGTTATTACTTTTCCTGTCNCACTTATCAGCTTATATTCTTACTTCAGTAGTGTACTTGGGAGCTCAGCGTTGTTAAACAGATTGCATTTAATGGGAGTCATAGGGATGGGATTGCTTTGGATGATAGTGACTTTAAACTTAATTGTACCTGCCTGTACTAGAATGTAAGCTCCATTTCATAGTGCCTGACAACTTTTTTCCTACTCTATAGGTGATAACTATAACAATGCTACAGCTCTTGTTATTACTTTTCCTGTCAATAACTACTACAATGACTCAAGGAAGCTAATGAAAGCCTTGGCATGGGAAAAAGAGTAAGTAGGCTTCCTGTGTTCTGAAATGCATGCATTAGAGCAGCTTTAAATGTATGTATGTGAAAAACACCTGTACTGTACTGACAGTTTCCCGGTATAACTACAGGGGTATTTTGAGAGGCAGCAAAACTGGTTAAGGACAGACTATACTGGTCCTAAGACTTTCACTTTATCTGGCATATGTCATTTGGTTTGAGGAGATATGGTCACTAACAAAACTAAACCTCGTAGTGCTTGCAGATAAGTGACCTCAGAAAGGATTTGATACACTTTTTCTTTGGCTAGAATTAACCAGACTCTTCAATCTAGTGGACTGTTAACCACTGGTGGAAAGGTCCAGCATTATCCTGTAGTTCTTCGATTTTCAGTTTTAAAAATGTCTTCCAGATGAGGATCTAAAGCTTTTACCCCCTTCACTGTCTTGAAGAGCTGATGGCTTACACAGGGCAGCTGCTCTGGCTAATAGTTCAGATAAAAACTACTGTACTGAAAGTCAGAGACTAAATAAAAGTATAACTAATGTCTACCTGTGTCACAAGCACCTCCCTTCCGTTAAGGGAACTGAAATAAGGGCTAATGAATAGTTCAAATACTGTAAGCAAGCTGTAGGCTTATTTCATGTGTGTACTTCTAGGTCTAGCTTTGAAAATTGCACTTACACTTTGAAATAGTTTATGCAAGATACCTGGGTGTCCTCAAACTTTGGAGAGGACATGGGAAGTATTTCAGTGTAGTGTATTTCTAGCACTTGGAGTAGAGTTCTGGGGATGTGTAGCTAGCGTGCCTCTTAAAAATGAAGAAGTTCCCTCAAAGTACTGTGTGGCCACAGCATGCTCTTGTGCCACACAGATGATTTCAATTTGCCTCCAACAGACTTCCAAGTATTTCTAATACAAAATGTTTTATCCTTTAAAGTGACTGACACTTTTTTTTTAGGTTTATTAACTTCTTGAAGAACTATGATAATCCAAAGTTAACTATCTCATTTTCTGCTGAACGGAGTATTGAAGATGAAATCAATCGCGAAAGCCAGAGTGATATTGGCACTGTGTTGATAAGCTATCTTGTAATGTTTGTGTACATCTCCATAGCTTTGGGACATATCCAGAGCTTTAGAAGATTCCTGGTATGTGTATAGTCCTTATTGCTATAAACACTGAAGCGACACCTTTGAGTGTCTTGAATATGAGCGTTCTGCAAAAATGCTTAATCTTGTCTTAAAACATTGAGTCCTGCTTGGACAGGAGCTAGGAGGAACATTGTCCTTGCCATACTTGACGATGCACATGTGCTTCATAGCCTCAACTAAGTCTATTTTCACTTGAAATGTGCAGTTAACTAAGCTTTAAGGCCTGTAGCTTCAATTTTGTTTTCTATATATCTGGATCTTCACAAGAACCAGAAAAGCAGGCTTTCTACTAACTACACTAAATGTAAGAATATGTATTTCATCTTTGTTATAATCTGTCCTGTGTGGTGATGCTGGTTTGGTTGATAGTCGTTACAACTCTTCTAGGTGGATTCAAAGATCTCCCTGGGCATTGCAGGCATCCTGATTGTGCTGAGCTCAGTGGCATGTTCTGTTGGCATTTTCAGCTACTTTGGAATCCCACTGACACTGATTGTAATAGAAGTAATTCCCTTCTTGGTGCTAGCTATTGGGGTGGACAACATTTTCATTATAGTCCAGACACTTCAGGTATGTATTGTCTCATACAGACTGTTCTAAATGTGCCTGAGATCTTTGAAGGTTCTTAACTTGGAGCAGAAGCTCTTCTGCATTCCATTGCTCAAGCCCAGTCTGAGCAGCTGTGGACTCTCACAGAATATGTACTTATCTTGAAGAGAGGCAAGATTGTATGTACATATCCTACCCCCAAAAAAAGTTAAAAACCTCTGCTTTTTCTTAATGCTGGTTGACATAAAGCTCACTTAACATAGTTTCTGGTCCACATACTAATAATGTACAAATGAATAATACTTTTAGCATCCTTCTTTCGTAGTTTTAGAACTTAACTATTATTTTGATCACTTGTAATTTTAGTGTATTGTGAGCAGTAATTGTGGACTGAACTACATACTTCTGATACTAAGTCTTAGTGGGTTATCGGCTCTCTAATTTGACAGGCTCAGTAACCCACTGAAACTGGCACTGCCTCTGGCAACTGTGTGGTTTGGGCTAAAGTACTGAATACTGTATTTTAAGGTTGAAGTAAGGCAACGGGATGTTTATGCTGCTTTTGTATTAGAGAGCCTCTGCTTTTTTTATCTAACTCAGGTTAATGCAGTGAAAATGATAAAAGGTAGTTTTGGATGTTTGAAAGTTATGGTTTTTAAAGCCATGTGAAAACACTTTCTAAACTTCATGATTCCTAATCACAATAAATTATTGCCTTAAAACAGAGAGATGAGCGCCTTCAGGGTGAAACTCTGGATAAGCAGATTGGCAGAGTCTTGGGAGATGTGGCACCCAGTATGTTTCTCTCATCTCTTTCGGAGACTGTGGCATTCTTTCTTGGTAAGACTTCTTTAGTTTTTGAAGATAAGGGCATTATCATACATGCATGTTGCAAGAATAAATGTGAAACTAAAAGATAAAAACAAAGCAAGAATTTGTAGAGGCAGTCTAGCTTAGTAGTTTGTAGATATAATCAAGTTTAACTTGACCTCTCCTGGGGATAGGTATCGTAGTACTTCTCGACTGGCATAGTTAAAAAGATCTAATTCTGAATCTCTGTCAAGCTCTTCAGCTTGAAATGCTGGAGCTTTTTTGTGATTTGTACTGACTGACAAGTCTAAATTTGACCTTAGTAATATATTAAATATCATGGTGTACTAGCTCCTACATAGCATTCAGTTATCTTGCTACTGCTTGGGAAAAAGCTTCTATAGCAGATTATGTTTGAGTTTGTGTTGGAGGCATATCTTATGTTACTATTCTTCAAGTATAAATTGGCCTTTTTTCAAAATGAACTTGTTTACTTACAATTTGCCGTTGGTTCAACTTGCATTGAGTGGCTTAATACTGAAGCAAGATCTTGCTTGACAGTGCTCCTTAACTACCCTCTTACACAGCCTGCACAAGACTAATAACTTTGGAATTGAGAAATATCTTACAGATACCCTCTGCACAGCCTTAATGCTGACACAGGTCAAAGATAGCAGTTGTAGCCAGGCTTGTATCAGCCGTTTTCTTTACTCTTAGCAGGAAAAAGAGCTTTTCTCTTTATTAGGCTAGCACTTAAATTGGATATCTTTCTAGAAAGTGCTCGTGCATTTCTAAGAAAGGAGCTTGCTTAACAAATTGTGTCACTTCCTTCAGGGACACTGTCTACGATGCCAGCGGTTCGCACATTCTCCCTTTTTGCAGGAATGGCTGTGCTCATAGACTTTATTCTTCAAGTCACTTGCTTTGTAAGTCTCCTGGGCTTGGATATTAAGCGTCAAGAGGTGAGTATAAGTCACCTGTAACTGCAATGTGATAGGGATGGCATCTTCTGCAGAACTGTACTAAAACTGGCATTTAATCCATTTTCAGAGGAATAGACTGGATATTCTGTGCTGCATCAAAAGCAGTGAAGAAATGAGTGGAGTCCAGCGTTCTGAGAACATATTATATGTGTTCTTCAAAAATCTGTATTCTCCCTATCTGCTTAAGGACTGGATGAGACCAATAGTAGTATGTATACTCTTTTTAAAGTAAGCAGTCACCTAAACTTGAGCAAAAGCATAGTGAGCCTGAAGGTCTAATACTGAAGAAAAATACTGAACACAATGAAACATACGAAGCTTACAGTACTTCTGCTTTCAGCATTAGCATTGGAATAAGCTTTTGTAACTGCAAGAGTATTTCTAGTAAGTAGAGGCTTGGGTTATCCAATATCCAGATTTAAGAGTTGCATTACTGACAATGAAATCACTTTAGGTGTGTGTTAAAATTCAGCACGTTAGTTCCTATGTTGCATTAATCTAGAGTGTTGTTGCTGAATCCATTATTCAGTTTGAGGTTACTGCTTATCTACAGAAGGCATTTGGCATATCTTTCACTGCTGCCTTCTGAGTATAAACTTTCCTCTATGCCTCCAAAGGGAACTCTGAGTAGCTAGGTTTTACTGCCACTGTTGTACTAAGCCTGAGTAGTATACTTAATAACAGCCATGCAAAAAGGTTCTAGTTCAACTTAGCAGATTACTCTATTCCTTGTTGTTTCTCTGCAGTTAACTTCCATGAATTTGCTTTTTTGCAGATAGCTGTGTTTGTGGGTGTTCTGTCATTCAGTGCAGCAGTCATGCACAATGTAGAGATTGGACTGGATCAGTTTCTCTCAATGCCAGATGTAAGTCTTAAGATTGTGCTGCTCTTCAGCAATTTGTGGCTGAATTGAAACCTTGATGTCTTGTTGTGCATTATATAATAGTAACTCAAAACTTTCCCTTTAAGGACTCCTATGTAATGGATTACTTCAGCCAGCTCAGCAAGTACCTGCACGCGGGTCCTCCTGTCTACTTTGTCCTAGAAGAAGGGCACAACTATACCTCTTTGGAAGGGCAGAACATGGTGTGTGGTGGAATGGGATGTAATAATGATTCACTTGTCCAGCAAGTCTTCAATGCTGCAGAAATTGGTAGCTAGTAAGTCTTTCATGCTTTTCTCTGCATAGTCACATGGAGATGATGTAGCTGACCAGCACATCCTTTAATTTAGTTCAGGCTCAGCTGCTGATTGTACAACTGACACTATGCTACTTGCTTTATATTGTGGTTTTGGGAGTGGGGAAAGGAATAAGCTGTGGCAATCTCCTAGAATGAGGATGAAACCTGTCTGGACTGGTGGGATGTATTGGTGTACTTGGGTTTTGAAAAGGGGCTTGATCCTTCAAGGAATCTGGGAATGGTAGGGAGAAACTCATTAAAACATCTCAGTATGGTTATGCGCTCCCAGAAGATGACTTGAATGCTCAGCTTCTAAACTTGGTGGATAAACTAGCCTAGCATCTGGAATGCATTCAGTATTTGGAGTTCAGTAGCTAACAACTGAAGAAAGTCTCTTCCTGATTCCTTCCACTGTAGTTCACTGGTTTTACTTCAGACTAACAAAGGAGGAGCCTTGCTCGAAACCTGAGGCAACAATATCTGGAGTAGGATGGGGCATAGTGTGAACAAGGGGATGGAAAGCTGAGCTTGGCAGTGGAACTTGAGTACAGGGAAGAAGTTCCTGCTGTTTGTCAGCTGCAGTGTTAAGAGTAAGACTGGCTCTTGGATGGGGTACTGGAGCAGGGGACTACATGGACAGCCAAGTAGCTTGGACCAGAATGGATTGACATGGAGTAAGTCAGCACTGGAGAGATCAAGGGATGTGTTCTGAAATGAAACATAAAATTACTGATGATGGCTATGTTATTTTATTAGCACAAGGATAGGCTATGCCCCATCATCCTGGATTGATGACTACTTTGACTGGGTGAAGCCACAGTCATCCTGTTGCAGAGTCTACAATACCACTGGACAGTTTTGCAATGCTTCAGGTATTGGCATCCATCTTGTTGCTGGGGGATTAGCTTGGTGTGTAAGTTTTACAGCCAAAACATTTTATTGTGGTATGAGTCAGGTGAATAGCTCTTCTTGCTGTGAGCAGGCACCTCTTGAGTTGCCCTCTAATTTGTTTGAACTGCTGTTTGAGTGAACTTCAACATGCAGCATTCCAGTAGAATATTTAAGATGGCCCACTTAGCCAATATAATGACTGTTCCAAAAACTATAAAAACTCTCATCCTTCTGCTGGTTTCATTACAGCACGCAAACTTAGTGCTGTATTTTTCTTCAGATCCTTCAGTTTGGTATAGTTCTCACTGGCTCTAATGTAAATAATGCACAACTGAGTTCTCTGGTAGCCCTTTCCTTATTAGTAATAAATAAAAATAAAGGACTAAAAATTCCATACAGAATTTCAGGGGTGATTAGTTATTTCAGCAGTGAAATGCTTTTTATGGTATTATATCCAGTAACATTGCAAGTCAGAAGTTGCTTGTGTTAAGACAAAGAATACTTGATCCTGTATTTCTACAGTCACAGATCCATCCTGCACTCGTTGTCGACCACTGACTCAAGAAGGCAAGCAGAGACCACAGGGCAAAGATTTCATGACATTTTTGCCGATGTTCCTGTCAGACAATCCTAATCCTAAATGTGGCAAAGGGTAAGAGCTTGTATCTTGCTTAGACCAGTGTGCCAAAGATACCTCTGGAAGTGTGACTTTTATGTCTGCAAGGTTGGATATCTAATGTCCTTCTAAAAGTCATACAAACATTGACATGTCACCTGTTCTATAGTATTTCCTGAAACAAAACTGGGAAAACAAATGCATCATCAACTAAATGGAACAGCAGCTTTTCCCTTTACAAAGAGAAATGAATTTGACGGTCAGTCTGGTCTAGTATATTCTGTGCTATCTTGAAACGTGGTGTGCTCTGAAGCTCTGTAGTATCAGCTTTGGAAATTGTTAGAAACAAGGTTGTGAGTTATAAAAGCTAATAAATTTGAATGTTGCTCACTGACATTGACATCTAAAATTCCATTGTTTCATATAGAGGACATGCTGCATATAGCTCTGCTGTCAACTTTATAAACAACAAATCTGATGTTGGAGCTACTTATTTTATGACTTACCATACGGTACTGAAAACATCGTCTGATTTTATTGATGCTATGAAGAAAGCTCGGGTTTTAGCAGATAACATCACTGAAGCCATGGGCATCAAAGAGAAGAACTACCGGGTGTTTCCTTACAGGTATGCTTAGATCTTTCTTGCCTTAGTGACAAATACTGAACTTGAGGAACTGAGAAAGGGTACTAGTTAATAACATCTTAGAGACTTGAGTTTTGTCCAACAGGAGGTAATAGAGAGTCTCTGGAATGTCTAGTAAAACCACAAAAATGCAACTTGTATCTGTAGCACTGACTTCTGTTTACTGTGGTTGATAACTAACTTGATTCAAGAAACCTGTCCTTCACTACAATGGTAGCTCTGGCTTCAGCTTGGGCGCTTCCTAGCCTTCATAGTAGAGTTTAATAGTTCTAACTTAGGCAGGTATGTTGACCCTGGGTAGTCGCAAGCTGTAATGTGAATATATTGACTTCAAACTTAGTTATTTAAGCTTAAAGAAAAGGCAGATGTCAAGTACTGCTTGTGTAATATTTGCCCAATTAACATACTAAAGACTCTGTAAGAGTGCCACAATGCAATTGAGTTGGAATTGGCATCTGTACAGCTGAAACACTGATCTCTGCTTTGAAGTGTAATGGATCAGTTCAGAGCCTCTGTGGTAGTTCCTGCAGATACCACAATCCATCTGAGGAACTACCTTCTGGCAACTACTGTAGCTGCCTATACTGAAGCATGGGAATTAGACCCTGACTTCCAGATACAACCTTGATTTGATGTGTTAGTGAAGAGTTGTCATGTAACAGCCAGTGTTCTGTAGGAGTTGTTCCACTGATGCTAGGAAGCCAGTTCCTGTTGGTGACTCCTGTAAGGAGGGAATGACTTTATCCTTAGCACAGAGGCTAATGTACTATCAGCATATAACAGGGAAGGTGGCTAACTAGAACTTCTCTTTTTTCCACAGTGTGTTTTATGTCTTCTATGAACAATACTTGACAATTGTGCATGATGCCATCTTTAACCTCTGCATCTCTTTGGGATCAATATTTTTGGTGACAACTGTGTTGCTTGGTTTTGAAGTATGGGCTGCTGTTGTAGTTTCAGTAACTATTGCTATGATAATCATCAACATGTTTGGAGTGATGTGGCTCTGGGGCATTAGCTTGAATGCAGTTTCATTAGTAAATCTTGTCATGGTAAGTGAACAAGGACATCCCCCTGCTTCTGTTTCCAAGTCTTGACCAGTTTTGTGTCTTATGTGCATATTCATGATGCCAAGGAGTATTTTCTACTGAACTTTGACAGGCATTTGAGCAGCAGTGAAACTACCTTAGTACATTTAGACAGTGTGTAGAAAACAGGTTTATTCTGACAACTAGTCCTAGTATAGAGCAATTGAACTGTAAGCTGTATGGCATCTGGTGAGTGGTCTCTTCTGTGCTGCCACAAGTTGTATGCCTACTATGTAGGCTAGGTGCTGTTGCCCATCAACAGAGGTTGCTCATGCCTAAGGTAAGGATACATAGGTTAGTTTTAAGACTTTTGCTGTACTTCCACAGAATAGGTCTGAGATGTGCTAGCACCAGTATTGTTCCTGTATAAATCGGTGAAACCACTTGGGCAGAGTGTGCCTTGGTGAAACGCTCCAGAACTTGGTAACTAATAAACTGAGCAAGGCTTACCTTGCTCTCTAGAGATTTATTGCAGATCTGAGAAAGCTGTGAGAGAGTAAACTGCTGCCCCATGTTACAGCTAGGCCTGTGTTCATTCAGGTCTACCTGCCAGATGAGTCTAAGATTTGTTAACTGTTCAGTCTGTTATAAATGACTATTTAAACACCTTGGTTTTTAAGATTAAACTAAAGCGGTAAACCCAGCTGATCTTTTTGTGGTATCAAATCAGCACGTATGCTCAGTGTTAACTCTAAAAAAAAAAATAATCTACAGCTGCCAGTGCATTATGATAGGTGGTATCTTGGAGGTATTGTCAAGAATCAAAAGCAATGTTATTGCAGCTAACATCTGTAAACTGACTTTAGTGTTTGGTGTTTGCTGCATATGCTGTATTGGAAGCAGCTTTCTTCAACATCAAAACTTTTGTCATCAAAAATGATTTCATGTTCTGATTCCTGTTTAATCAGATTAATTGTCTATTAGTAATGATGGTAGTAAAATGCCATACAGTAGTTGCAACAGCCTCTAGTAACCAAGTAATGCTGAGCTTCGAACTTCCAATGACACTTTAACCCTGGGAACTGAACACAGCTGCTAGAACCTCTCTAGCCTGTGTAAAGTTGTGAATAGAAACCTTACCATCAAATATCTGATATTTTCATGTATGTTTCTTTCCACTTTAGAGTTGTGGTATTGCTGTGGAATTCTGTAGTCACGTGACAAGAGCGTTCACTGTTAGTACTAAGGGCAGTAGAGTAGAGCGTGCAGAAGAAGCTCTGTCTCACATGGGCAGTTCAGTAAGTATCTACTGTATGGGGGTTGGGGACAAGTAGCCTAGTCGCAACTTTACAGACTATGCCAATATCCTTAAGCCATAAGGATTGCCTGGCCTTTTCTTTTTGGAATACTTTATCAAAACTCTTAGAGTTCAGCCTAGGCTCCTACCAGTAATAGGGGTGATCAAGACTCAATTTTTAGTGTGATGTTACTACTACCTAATAGCAGAGAACAGAGCTAAAACCTTTAGCTGAGCTAGTACTTTGGATTAACCTTGAATTGTCCCATTAAAGTTTTAAGTACTTCTCTCTCCCGCATACTCAGAGGTGACTAGGAAAGGTTGTTCTGAATACAGGATGTAATTGAAGCTTTGTGAATGCAAGTGGGCCTCAGTATTTAGGCACTGCTTGTCACTTAGACTAAGATAAGCACCCTGGATGGGGTTGGAGTAGACTGTTCTGGTGATACATGTAGTGGACCCAAGTAAGGAACATCACTGGAATGTGCGTTACTTCAGTAATGGCTTTCATCTGTACCTGCCTGAAGTAAAAATTAAATTAGGTGATTGTACAGATTAGAACGGATTTTTAATTGTACTGAGCCTGGCCTTTGGTGTCAGGTTCTAATGAGACCAGTAAGTTGAACTCTTCTCCACAGTAGGTCTTAGATTTGGTTCTAAAGACCAACAGGGAAGAAAGTATACTATATATAGGAGCCTCAAATTACATAGTCTTAGCAAATGTTAAGTAATTAAAGTAAATGGATTATGTAAAGCCCTACTTAAACTTTTTTGACAGGTTTTCAGTGGTATCACACTGACCAAATTTGGAGGAATTGTAGTACTGGCTTTTTCCAAATCTCAAATCTTCAAGATATTCTACTTCAGAATGTATCTAGCTATGGTTCTGCTGGGAGCAACACATGGACTAATATTTCTTCCAGTTCTGTTAAGTTACATAGGTAAGACTTGCTAGTCTGCTCTAAAATGCACTTCAAACAAAAATACCTGGCTACTTGCGGGCACTTTCTCTCCATTAAGTAGGAAGGATTGCAAGGATAAAAAGCAGTACTTGAATGTGCCTCTCCCCAACTCTGTTGGAAAGCAAGGCTTGACAGTGGCAGTGCAAGCTCACTGTCACAGGTGTGCCAAACTGAAGCAACCACAGCCTGCCCTGTCTGGTTGCGCTGTGTGGAGGTGGCTGCCTTAGGCCCATGTGGCCTGACAGACAGCAGCATGAGTGATGTGTCTCAGCCTGGGGACAGGATGGTGGTTGGAGGCAACAACCTGCTGTGGGACACTGTCCTGCATTTGCAGAAGCAATCTCGCTTTGCAGTAAGGATGGTCCAAACGCTGTCCTCTTGAATTTGGAAATTCATGCCTATGGTGTAGTTCTTAAAAGCAGGCTTTAACTGAGCCTTACTAAGGGGTTTATGACCAGGGGATTCACCTACTGCCCTTGCTGCTGCTGAGAGCTATTAACAGCTGAGCAGAAGCATGTTTCTGAAGTCTCATCAATGTTAAGCTGGATCTAGACAACTAAGATCAAGCGTGCTTCTTGATGACTGACTGATCAGCTGTAATGCTGAGACTTTGGAATAACTTGTTTTCTCTCACTCAGGCCCATCAGTGAATAAAGCTAAAACTCGTGCTGCACAAGAGAGGACCAGAGGTACAGAACGGGAGAGACTCCTCTACTTCTAGTTTTTAACAGTGTTCAGTGGACTCCATGAACTGTGGCTCTTCAGAACTGAAGTGCAGCAACATTCTATGACTATCACACTGTAACCACCACTGACTTGACACCTGCACAGATTCAACTAGAAGATATCAGCTGCAGCTTTGGATATAGCTTTAAACTCAGGAAATGCTACGTGTGGCTCATGTAACAGTATTACTAAAACTAGATGTGGTAATGAGATTACTAAAACGCTTCTGTTCTCAAGAGGTTGCATCTTTTTCTTCTAGACACCTAAACCAGCAATACTGTGAGTTGAATAGCTTTTTGAAATTGAGGTGATGTGTATGAGAATGGACTGCTAAACCACTGACACTAATTTTAAACGCAGGTCAATGCAATTTTTGTCTCTATTTTTAGGGGGAAGCCATCACAAGTTGTAATATTTTTAGTACTATTTGCCAAAATGTCTTGTATATACTTTATTATAAAATAGCGATTTTGTAGTTCAAAAGTCTACTTAAATGCAATAAATTAAGTTTATACATTTCAGTGGAAGAGTCTCTCAGAATGTTGTGGGCTTCATGAGAGCTTGTTCTCCAAAAACTTGTTTGAAGAAGGTGACATGTTCTTCACAGTGCTCACCTAAGGGGGGGGGTGCAAAATAAAAGTTAACATTAACTTTTCACACTCAAACTGAGAAAACAAGATTGTGTAGTTTCACTTGACTTGATTTATAAGTACAAATTCTTATCTTTAATGCCTTTGAGTAAAACAGTTTAACAATTTTAAAGCAGTGGAATACTGACATTATCTCCAGTCCTTGACAAGTACTCTTGTGGTGAAGCAGATGTCTGATCTAGTTCCTCTATCTAACCAGCAGATTCATACCTGTGGGAGTTCTTTACTGTCAAGATACAAGACCTTGGAGTGGGATTCTCTGCCTATTGACTACCTGGTGATTAGGAACATGCTGCCAGTGCATGCAGTTTAGCTTGCTTTTTACTATAAAACAGGCCTTGAATTTTTGTAATCTGCATAAACAGACAACTGAACACAAAGGTTTCTTGACCCAGTTCCTGGCTTCAGCAGAAAGCACCAACTGGGGATAATGGCTTCCTTGCTAAACTAAGCAGTACAAGCAACTGCAAGCCAAACAGGTTAGCTAAATCTGTAAGTTCCTTTTTGGCTGTGTGTCTCTGTGCCTGGGTGCAGTATACAAAGTGGTAAGACAAGTTACTTTTAGAACTATGCCTAAAGGTAAGTCTAAAATACAGGCTAAAATGCACCAAGAGTCTTATTTTATAGTACAGACTCAGCTGGAGTGGAAGTGAAACAAGTCTTGGTTCTGTTTGTGCAACTGAGTATCTTGGTCTAACTCCTTTTTGCTTACCTGGTGTGAAACTAGGGTTTCCCCGTAACCGCTGATTTCTTTGTTCAAAGAATCTGAATATAGTATAGAAAAGCATGTCATCTTCTGCTTGTTTTGCTGCGTCAAGGAATTTGCGGGCTGAAATGCTGTCGTGTCCTCCAATACCCCTGATGAATCTCAAGGCAGCCAAAACTTGGTGTTTGGACAACAGAACTTCCACTATTTCATCATTTGCTGTGGAAAGTCTCTGTGAAGTCAATCACAGCTGTAAGACTATGCTTCTAACAAATGACTGAGATGCTAGCTAATCACCTCAAGCTTGGTCAGGTAAGCTGTTTGACAAGTCTAACCCACATGTGACACGGAGTTTAATCTGAAATGCTTACTTTTAACATGTCCAGAGAGAGCTGATGTGCAGGAGGGTAAATGCTTTCCAGGGACAGTAACAGACAAGCCTAGGGCAAAAGCAGAAAGAACCTTAAAATTCTGAAGATGTCCCACCTCCATGACTAGCTTATTGAAGCAATTTGTCTTACATACCAAAGGCTTTGAGTCACTGAGCACATGGTACTGCAGAAATTGATGGAGCATGTAGAACAAGTTATGTTGAACAAGGGTTTTGATGACCAGCTCATACAAGTAGTGCTGTGAATGGAGGAAGATGACCATCAAAGGTATGTCTCAATACCAGTTTTGACAATCTAGAAGGTAGTTTTGTACAGGACTTAGGCATGTGACCAAGACTAGTCTTGAGGGTGACAGCTCTGGCACAGGCTGCCCAGAGAGGCTGTGGAGTCTTCCCTGTCTGGAGAGACTCAAAACCCACCTGGATGTGTTCCTGTGCAACCTGCTCTAGGGGTACCTGCTTTAGCAGGGGGGTTGGACTAGATTATCTCCAGAGGTCCCTTCCCCCTGCTACCATTCTGTGATTCTGTCCTTCTGTGAAACTCCATGTAACTTCATGGAGTGAGATGATGCCTACTTAGCATGTAATTACTTTACCTGAACTGCAATCTGGAACTGGTTAAGAGAGCGAATATATTCCATCAAGACTGCTATAGTGAACTTATGAGGTGCTTCCTAGACAAGAAAAAAACATTAGGTGGAACTTGTGTAGCTTCCCCTGTTAATGACAAGCCTGTAAGAATAGGCATCAAAATACCTTAAGTTGACCACTTGAACCAGCCTGTGGAAGGTTTTATTGTCAGGATTAAGTTTGCTGCTCTGAGACTACTGCCAAACTTAACTTACCTTCTTCTCTGTAAATACAGATAAAACATGTGTGTACATGTCAGACTGGTCAATAACTGCTTGAGTGCGGACTGGACGTTTCAGGAGTGGATTACTCCTACTCAGGCCTGCTTCTACCACCTACAAGAAGAAAGCCTTTTTAAAATAAAACTAGTGTTGTAGTACAGTTTTAGTCAGTCTCATCTGTACAGAGTTTTCCACTGAGAACACAACTAAACATAACTATAAACATGTTTTGTTACTGAGCAAATTCACATCTCTGGGCATGTTATACTGGATGCATTCTATTTGGTGTGGGCCTTCATAGACAACTTTTAAAAGCGGTTTTAAATTTAATAAATGTAGCTGCTATTATATGCCTCAAAGCAAGGAGATGAATCAAACCTATGTTGACACAGGCCCTCAGCTCTAGAAGTGTTTTTAGTATGTGGCTGTACTATGTCAGTGCTTGAACTTGGTGTTTTAACAGAAGTAATTTCAAGATGCATCAGGGCTGTGTATGTTGTGTGGTGGGACAGTGTGCCATCAAATCAGTGGTTTGGAAACTATTTTGATAGTTAACAGCTTCCAAGTTGCTCTCTGAGCTTCTGCCCTCTTTCTGCTTTAAAGCACTGGGGTATGTTACTTGTCACACCGGAGATGAGCTATGCAGCACCTGCCACAACAGGGTGCTTAAGTGGGGGTCTTAGTGGGTCTTGCACAGTAGACCACCTACTGTGAGCCTGGGGCAGCCAGGACCTTGGGCTAGGCCTGAATTTCCTATGTAGAAAAGAGCACACCTTCACTGTGATGCAACCTAAAATGCAAATAGCATCATCCTATCTCTGTAAGCTGCTGTAGCTAACATGGTTTACCATAGTATAGCTTTGCTCAGCTTCCAAGTACTTCTTATATTCGTGATTCAGTTTGTCAAAAACAGTTGCAATCACAGCCAGTGATCCCCTTTCTGGCTCACTGAGCACTGAAAAGATAAAAAGAAAAAAACTATGAGGAGAAATAACCAGGGGCTTTCATGTTGCCTTTTTCAAAAGGTGATCTCTAAACTTGACTCTAAAGTTTAAAGAATCACTTTCAGTCATGTCAGCTGTATTTTAACTAAATGGGAGGGTAGGGGAGGTTGAATTCTTTCATGCTGTTAAATAATTCCTTTAGAATGATGACTGATGGTAGTCTAGGCAAATGACATCTTACAGGACCAAGCTAGTTTCAGGGGTGATCTCCAGTGTAGGAACAGCCCAGCTAACTTGTCTATTTATGAATAAGCAGTACTGTACTTTCTAGAGACAGACAAAGCATGTGAACTTACTTTGAGAGCACACAGATAGGATAACCATTTTGCATTCCTTCCTTTGGAGAAGGAAATCCATTAGTTTTCCTTTATCAAGCAAGAGGTTAACTACAGGTTCAAGTTTCACTTGAAGACTCCAGAGGTAACCTTGATTTGAAGGAGTAAAACAAAGTGAATTGCCTTATACAGTATAGCCTTTTCCACCTTTAAATGAGAACACATCTCGATCATCATCTATTTGCCTTCCTAAGCCCACGTTTTAGAGCACCATTACCCCTGAAAAGTTGTAGTAAAGATATGGTCATCCTCAGTTATCATTATTAAGAGCAGTCATCTTACTTACATCTGCTTAGTCACTTGGGTTTAAGCTGCTTTGTGCACAGAAGGTATAAACTAGCCATACTTTGACACTGAGCTGAACAGCTTACCACTTACCTTCACTGGCACTGATGATGATATCAGGTTGAAAGACAATCCAAGAAGAAGAATCTGAATGTTAAAGTTCTAACATCCATATTAACATTGATTCTAAACTGTTCCTACTAACTTCACATTACTGTACTGAAGCAAATCATGTGAACGTACTTTCATTTACTGTCACTTTTTCTTGTAAGGTCTTGAACCATATTCTTGGAATATTGTCTTCAATTTTATGGTGTATCTATTAAGTAACTTCATACCTGCATATCTGTGACCAAGAAATGTGGTATTGTATTATACTAGACTTCCATATTTACAACTCTGAAAGAGTTAGTCTTAAACAGTATACTATTTTGTCTTGAAGTAAGTGTGTGTAACCAGCTAAAGCTGGACTTAATGGGTCAAGGTAACAAATGCTAGCTTCTTCCACACTTGGTACACATAATGAGGCTTCTTTAAGACTCTTGCACTTTTAGAGTATTTAAAGGATACAGAGTTTACATGGAACAGGAGTCTGACTCGTCACAGAGGCTGGACCTACAGAAAAATTAACATCAGGTGAAGAATAGTAGTACTCAGTGCAGGAAAACTGCCAAACAAAATACAAATGACAATCTTACACTGAAAAGGTAAGTATGGATTGTAACATATCTAGCAGTCCTACAGCATGCAGGCAAAAAAGCTATACCCATCTGTGTAGCCAGACCATCTACAAAGAAAATCTGACACGGTGAGAAGGCAAATATTCTTCACAACATGATTGTTTTGTTTTTCAGCCAAGTAAAATCATGCATGCAGAAGTATTCCATCTCTAGTACTATAATACTAAACACATGGACTCCATTTGCTGTGTCTATATGTAATCACTTTAGTTTTGTAAAAAGCAAGAGTGGGCTGTACTTTCTGATCCTAACCTTTGTTCAATTAAAAACCTCCACCTGCACATTTATCAGTCATACTTGCTATTAGGGACTTCAACGTTCACAGGTTAAAGAGCTCTTAAGGTGCAATTGTTCCTCTAGAAGCATTCTTTCTCTTCTATAAAGAAAACCACGCTGCTTTGCCATATGCTAGTGGAACTATGTTCAGACTATTTATAGCTACTTCCAGGTTGAGGGTACTTATCTGCTGCACTTCTAGGCCAGGAGAACAGAAAGATAATTCAAGAAGAAGAATCCAAGTGCTGAAGTCCTAATATTGCTCTTGGCATTGCTTCTAAACTCATCCTAAACTTGATTCCAAGCTTGAATTGTCTTTCAGCCTCTTGATGTGACTTAGGCAGTCAAATAGTCATGACTTAAGCCAGAAAAGCGGGAAGTGCTTCTTAGTACACAGACAAGTGTTTACAGCTGTGGCAAAAACCCCACAAGCTTTGAAGTGCAAAAGCAAAATACTAAGGGAAGTACGCACCTTAAACAGCAACTCTTACTTTTTTGCAGTAGGCACAAGTTTGGAACACAAATTTATGCTCAGTTCCTTCTTACCTTCTTTCCTCCCTCACCCTCTCCTAAGTATGTATAATAGAAATGTTAGTAACCAGCATCCTAAAAACTGAAGCAGTCTTGTGTGCCAGCTGTTACATTTAGATAATCTTAGAACATCTTAGGATGTTTATTATATAGTAGTTCTACCTGCTACAGGTATTTGATAGGGTTGTATTGATCGAGGCGGAAGTACAAATTGATGGATGGTAGTAGACCCATCAAATTCTCCTTTTAGCTTGATGTCAAATATAACTGAAGTCTGCAATTGAGAAGAGGAAATTAGTATTCCCAAATGTGAATTACCACCCATTTACATGTATTCAGGCTGCTTTTCACCTTTCCATCTTGTGTTCTCTCTTAGATTCATAGAATGGTTTGGGTTGGAAGGGATGTGCTGTGAGCAGGGACATCTTTGACTGTATCAGGCTCCTCAAAGCCCTGACCAACCTGACCTTGAACACTTCCAGGGATGGGACAATCTATAACTTCCCTGTGCAACCTGTATCCACCCTATTCAGTCTGATTTTGTTTTTGGTGTTTATATAGTCCTGTTTATAGCTTGAACAAAAACACAGGAGAGTAAGTGCTCTGGGTTAAATGCTAATGTGTAGAATTAACATGAATTATAACTGAAACATCAAGCAATCATCCTAATGAGATAACACGCCCCAGTTCTTGAAGCTGCCCAAGAGAAGATAATACAAGAAGCCAAAGCCTTTCCACAAGTTAAAGCAAAGTACAGTACCACTTTAGCTTTACCACTGATCAAACCTTGCTACTACAGACAAACAAGTTTCACCTCTGCTACCATATGCCTAAGATCATTTGTGTTCGTAGATGTTTTTGGCAGATCTGGGCCTTCAAACTAAAGGAGCATAAGTTTGTGTTGTACAAACTTATCATTCAAATGTTTGCGACAGAATTTCCAAGGATTAATAATTTAGATTCCAAGTTAACTCCACCTCTTCGTATAATGCCTTCTAAAAAGTCTACGCAGGGCAGCAGCAGAGTATCATAGGAAACTCACAAGGAGAAAAAAACAGCGTATAAAAAACAGGCATTAGCCCAACAACGTAAAAGGATAACTTTGAATCTCTTATACCCTTACGGTTTTGTTCCTGCAAATACTGTGGCTTTTGGCAAAGCTAAGCACATGCAAAAATATTTTCTAGAGCTAACAGGCATCATTATCAAAATCTGCCCCTAACTCTTAAAAGGTAAGGCACAACATAATATAAATAAATCACACCTCAGTATCCTGATGATGTACTACCACCAAGTTATCCACAACATTCAGTGCAAACTTGCCAGTTCTGTTCAGCTTTAAAATATGTGTCTTCTTACAAGAGCCCTCTCTACAGAAACAGAGATGAGAAGTGGTCAGCAAGCCTGTTTAAACTAGAGAAGCAGACGTCTCTTACACACATGTGAATTGCCACTAGTGTTCTTTGTTCTGCTCTTACCTTGGTAAGTGATAGAGGACTACTTCTGCTCCTGTACTATTGGAAGTCCTTGAGTGATGCCTCAAATAGAGAACATAAAGCTGCCCATATCTAATGAGACAACAGGATGAAAGCATTATTTTCAAATCAGAGCTCTACCAGTCTGTTAGAGCCATACATTTTATCCTAAAAGAACAAATGTGAGAATACCAAAGTCAAATGATCAATTAATTAGAAGTTAAAGACTAAAACAGCATTTGATAAATCACACTGGACAGCCTATGCTCATGCAAGTTAGGCATCTAAGAACAACTCAACCAACACATCAGTTCAAAAATGAAGCATTCTCAAAATTTCTGTACTAATCAAGGACAAGTTCATGTAAGACTTCTCAGTTAGCTTCCCCTCCCTGCCTTGCCCCAAGAGAATTGTTTAGATGCTTTGTTCACAGCAGTAACTGAAGCACTTTAAAGCAGTAGTACTGCTAAAACAAGAAATAAGTGCAACCATGTTACTGTTCTTGTCTTTTCTCAGCATCCCCAAACATTCATACTTTTCCAAGAAAGGCTTGATTATTAGATACATACATTGTTACCATAGCAATATCTCTTTCCGAAAGGCTGAGCTTGGAGGACTTAGGTGCTGCAGGTAACTCGATTTCAAATTTTGATAGTTTTGACATTGTTCCACTCTGTTAAACAGCAAAAAATTGCAAAGAAATCCATTGTCAAGACTGGGAACTGGCAGGTCACAAGTAACCTTTAATCAAATGCTGCATCAATAGCACCTCCATGAGGTGAAGAATGGTGGTAGCCAAAAAGAAAAAGAGGGTTTGGCACTTTTTTTCCCCTCCTGTGATCCTAAACACGTACTTTTGGTATTACAGTTTTAGCAGCTTTATCATCTTGATTTTAAACATCAGCTTCAGCTAGCAAAGCATTTCCATTTTAATTAAGTCAAGACACATCTGTATGCAGATCCCACTTACAACTCACCTGGAGATCTCAAACAGCAGTTCTTTTAACTTCCTTTCTCTCTTTCAGCAAAACATGCTCTTAAATAACTACTTATTGGTAAGGGGAAAATACCAGTACATCCTACCAGTCACAGTCTCCTTTTGTTCCTGCTAACTCTGGAATCTGCCTTATACTCAGAGCACATTGCTGTTCCTGCCCAAGATTTTTTCTCTCCTCTTCCTCTTTTCCTACAGAGTTTATATTTAAGCAAGTTTTCAGAGTTTCCAGAGCTTCTACTGAAATTCACTTCCCGTTCTCATTAACTCACTCTTGAGTGTGAAGTGTGAACGCTACAGAAATACACCCTTTGCTACAGCTCTATTTTCAAAGAATTATTTTAGTACAGTACCTTTCTCAGGAAATCTTTGAAGATTACCTTCTGAACACAAAATAAAAATTATTTAGCTTCAAGCCACAACTTGACACAAAGTGTTAAGGTGGGGGAAGCATGACCTAAGTCATTAAAAAAAAAACTATGAGAGGCTAGTAAGTTCCACCTAAGAGAATGTCATTTCAGGATCCAGTACAGACCCTACAAAAGCCCAACCCAGGAAATCCATTTCAATAAGCTTGTTTTTAATCTCCCCAATCTTTGAGAGAAGCAAGATGAATTCNGCATGACCTAAGTCATTAAAAAGAAAACTATGAGAGGCTAGTAAGTTCCACCTAAGAGAATGTCATTTCAGGATCCAGTACAGACCCTACAAAAGCCCAACCCAGGAAATCCATTTCAATAAGCTTGTTTTTAATCTCCCCAATCTTTGAGAGAAGCAAGATGAATTCTGTAGTTCTTTTCCTTGTTTTTTAAATCACCTTACTGCATTATTAACTTAGAAGACATTCTAGTGATTACTACGCACTTTTCTCAAGCCCAAAAGAAAAATATTTTCCCAGTAACGTTAAGCGTTGTCCAGAGGGAAGAACACCAAGAGAAATAAATATTGTAAACAAAGCCCTTGCATGCTTGGGACAATAGCTGTTTCTTAAGCACGACCTTTTTTCTTTTTCAAATTAATCCACTCACATTTGGAAGGTTGTAGTTATAACTATAACTGAAAGGCCCTTTATTTTTCTTTATTACCGCACTACAGAGTGCAAATGCCCATAAGTAAATAATATATACTTATTTAAGTGAAAAAAGGATCTCTTGAAATCGATACTTTAGTTGTCAAATATTGAGTCACTAATTATTTTTTTTCTTTTCTGAAGGTCAACTGTCCAACATTAGCTGGACACACCTCCTTCCAAAGAGGACATAAGAAAGAGCGAATTACTTAATTTTAAGCCATCACCTAGGAACCAACTTAGATTTTTGCTTTGTCCTTTTCTTATTGTCATATAAGGATGTGAACACATGCAATTCTTGGAAGAAACCCAGGAAAAACAACAGAATATTTGAGTGAAGAAGCAGCCTAAAATACGTGAAGCACATAAGATGAAAAGTTTGGAACACATCCCTTTACCTTGAAATAGAATGGCTGCAGGACATTGCCAAGGACAGTGGTCGACAGAAGAATAACAGAGCTCTCTGGACAATACATGTACCAGTTGACATTAATACTCTGATTCTTCAGAAGTTTTAAACTTCGTTTCTCTGGTACTACCTGGAAACATAGGATATTAGCATTATATTACCACCAGGATTCCAACAGCATAAATGGTACTGCACAGTAGCTAGAAATGTTAGCTGAGAAACAGTTAAGTGTAAGGGCATTTATGAGGCTAGAACTAAAAATCAGAAACCTGGTGATTACAGCTGGGGCCCCAATTTACTGTAGCTAAGAAAATGCATGTCAAATCCTCCTCAAATTCTAATGAGCTGAAAGGTGCTGTCTCTTCTCCATCATCCAGGTCTGGGTGTAAGTTCTATCCATAATGCAGAAAACACCTAGCTTGACACAACTAGTGAAGTTTTGTTAAAAAGTTAACACAGTATCTTTGCTGCCTTCGCTCCCCAGCTTCCTTAGTCCTTTATTTTATGAACTATGACAATATATAGATTGATTCTCTTCATTTTAAGGCGTTAAGTAACTTCTCTTCAAAAACACACTTACTTGATTTGGTCCCTTTACCTGCAGCATTGATGTTCGTAATCCTTTTAGGTGCCAAACATATTTTTCTCCTTCAGTCAGGAGGAAATAATGCTGCTTTTTCAGTTGCTTTCTTTAGTACCAGCTATCAGTAACAGTAATTATGTGAAACATTGTGTTTTAGCTCCAAGAACTACTGGAACTATTAGGAAGTGCACAACTTTGGAGGAAGTTTGTAATATCCCTCATCATGAATGTCAGAAAGGGCTGTTTATTTATTAGATTTCTCAAAAAACATATGCAAAGGTAACTTTACATAACACAGAGGAACTCAGATGATGAGATCAACATAGGAGGAAGCTGCCAGTTTGCAGAAGGGTATCACTAGGCAATTATTTGTTCTTTGCTGCTTTTTAAGCGTGCACTCATCCTCCCCAATGCTGATTCGTTTTGCACGCAGTGGTATTTCACATTAGATACTCATTTCCATACAAGCCAAGAGCATCTATTAATCCAGAGCTCTCAAGGCTTAATTCAGTAGTCCTTTACACAGGGTTTTTGTTAGCTGTGCTAAATAAGCTGTTAGCATTAAGTTCTCCCTGCCCCAAACTGTTCTTCTCAAAAATAATTGCAGTCCGCAAACAAAACAGCAGAATTCTTTTTTTTTTTTAGTAGTGCTTTCCCAATCAGACAGCTCGAAGAAAGGAATTTAAAGACACTGACACAAATTTCCATTTTCAAACCTCTAAATATGTCCGCCCTACAGGAGTTGTATTACCTGATAGAATTCAATTCCTTGATCCGTGATGAAGACGATTTCTGTAGAACTTGTCCAGCAGAATCCTAGAATATTGGCATTCTTTGTCTTTTAACAAACAAGCAAACAAACACTGGTTTTACTTGGAAAAAATAACTATTCAGATAAGCTAGTATTACTAAATGAAGAACATGAGACCAAAGCCAATTTAGTTATCCAGTTACTGGAGTTAAACACTTTTGGCTAACTAGACACCCAGCACGTGTCAGCAACTTTGTAAAGACTTCCAAAACTATGTACGAACACAACTACTGCACGACCTGAATTTTTAGCAGGGTGTAAGATTTACAAGTTTATTACAAAGCCGAATTTTCTTTTCATCCTGAATACAACCAAGTTCTTCTGGTTCAAACCATACTGCCAATTCAACCAATTCCTAACATGAAAAGCAGGTTCCTTCTGTTCACAGAAATTAAGAACTAAGTGGAAATATTTGCCATGACTCCATTCAGAACACTACCACAAATGCTTTGCTAGAATGGTTTACTCAAACACATAATCCTAATTAACAAAGCAGAGAGTGCTTCAGCTTTAAAGTCTATAGGAATAAAGGGATCTGTGCAAATGAAAAAAAATACTTCAGCATTCTGTTACCTCAAAATGTAATTTATCTTAGTTAAAAGCTGGAAAGTACCAAATGATGACAACAGTACTTGTTTCTGGTAAAATAATCATCAAAAACTAGAAGGGTTGTTTAAAAATGCCAAACACAGACAGCTTACTGTCACTGACCACTGAAATTAGGGTAAAACATCCACATTAACATATCCAGCATTAGTATAATTACTGTCCACTGTTTCTATATATTCAGCACTTTGCCTCTTCTCCTTCCTAAACCTTGACATTTGTTGCCTCCACAGCATTTCCATTCCTTTCTAGGAAAGAATTAAAAGTGAC
Organism: Steatornis caripensis; assembly: GCA_013398225.1. NCBI lineage: Eukaryota > Metazoa > Chordata > Aves > Caprimulgiformes > Steatornithidae > Steatornis > Steatornis caripensis. Next base: position 80,096 of record VZSC01004306.1, read on the forward strand.
TGGACCAGGAAGGTTTTTATGGTATTGTTAATACCTGTTCACTGACCTCAATTCAGATAGACAGTAGTGCCTGCGTATCTCATTTATTTCGTGTTAGTATTTTGGAAGGTATCTCAAGTAGTTCTCTTGTAGACTTGAGGTCACCACCATAACTAACATTAGAGTTTGAACTAAGCATACAAGCTTTGGACATTTACTTAACTTACCTTACACTCCTGCGTATATTCTAGCTGAGGGCTATCTGGAATAAAATTCAAAAAATCCTGCAAAAACACCCACAAAGTACATCAGCAATTATGAAGCACGGGCAAGATACATACACAGATACAAGAGAATAGACATTAGTTTATCAAATTGTTTTGGACGAGATACATAGAAGAAAAGCTTGACTTACTATATTCCGCTTCACCCCTACCAGGGAATACTTTTCATAGAAGTTGGCTCCCTCCACACTTTTTCTTAAGTGATGATACTAGCAAGACAACAATGTTGCCTGCTCAGCCTCTCAGGATGATAGAGGAATTTTCACTACAGCTGCTGTTAGCCACCAGACCTCTTGAACATTTGTCTCAGAGGCTTCTACTCTGGTACTGTTAAGTAGAAGATTTCCATCTCCAACTCCCTGTCTGTAGGGTGTAGGTTTCTTACCACACTCTTCAAAGTTCTCTGCACTGCCAGTATCTTGTTCCCCAAGGAAAACTTGATGCACTTCACTTCTCCTTTGTCTTCCATCCTACACAGAAAGAATAAGAAGTTATAGAAATATCATCTAAAATGGTTTCTTATGGAACTCTGTAACGTACCCATAAAAAGACAATGAGAGAGGAAAAAAAAGTGTAATGCAAATGCTTTTGAACACAAGTTAAGAGTGCTGCCTGACAAGTACACAATTCAAAATTCAGACTGGAAGCTAATGGCAGTTCGCTCTTCTGAAGTCCCAAACACATCCATTACAGAAACATGGCTCAGGTCGCACAGGGGAGCACCTGAAGTTGTGACGAATGCTCAGCTGTGTTGGCCTATGATATGGAATTGGAAGACTGTGGGACTATTAGAACCTGCGTTCTCAGTCCTGTCCCAGTGAGTCTGGAGTTCTGTGACACTCACCAGCATCCTGCAATCAGCTCCTTTACTTGCAGAACTACTGCTAATGGACACAAGCCTACTTGCTTCCCCGTTAGGACTCATCCTCTAGAAGAATTTCTGATGTTAAAGGGAGACCGGGGCTGTTTTTACACCATTTAAAAAAATAAAAAATGTGTTCTTGCCAAACAAGCATCAGTACAATTGGCATGAATAAAGTAGTTCTACTTCCAGTATGTGTTATTAACTCCAGACAAAGAGAGAGCTAGATAGTCAAGCAGGAAAATTGTAGAAACTCCTGAAGCTCACTGAATATTTTCAGCTCCCTCGGGATTTGTGACAAGAGTAGTCAAATAAAAAAGTCAAAATAAAAATAGCAACTTTCAGGACAGGCCCTATGCAATACCTGACAGATCACAGTAAACACACCTCGACTACAAACGGCTTCATCCATATCCAGATTGAAGCAACCTTTGAGTGAAAGAATACTTCCTTACATATGGACAGCAGAGTTCAAAGAGCCATCGCTCTTAACAGAGGCATATATGAAATAGTTTTCTAAAGACAAAGTAGTTTCATTGCAAGTACTACTGTCAGATTAAAAAAAAAAAAATCTTTCCACAAGAAATGGAAGACATAAAAGCCAATTTAGATTAAACAAGAAACAGAATGCAAGAAACCTACATGTAGGAAACACTGTGTTTGAATCACCGGCATGAAATTCAGAAATTACAGTTCTCTACACATTTAAGTTTGCTTCATTTTGTTTAAATTGCTAAACTGCATCCTTGGATAAGTCACTGCTGCTGTAGGAATTGCAAGTTTGAATTTCTGTGCTCTCTCACATTTATAGCATGTTTTAATAAAACATTGCTGGTTTTTTTAAAAAAAAAAAAAAAAGGCCACAGCCTAGGAACTTTTTACCCCCCCCTCAGAAGACTATAAATTTATGAGGGCAAAGCACATCGTCTTAATCGCAAGGTTATGTCTAAGAACAAAATCAAAAGACGATCACAACTACTTACAAGTTTTATGCCTGAATTACAGTAGATCAGGACTAAGTGCCACATAACCTTAAAATTGCAGAATTCTATCCCCAAGCAAAGACGATGGTGCCTTACCTGAAGGAAATGGGGTTTCTATCCTCCAAACCTTTAACAACAACTCCTGTAGCTCCACCAGATCGAACAGCAAAAACCTATTAAAAAAATGTTTGAACGTATTTGTGGTTTATTCAAGATCATAACCTGAACATGCTTTCTTTTCTATAAGCCATACCTTTAATTTTTTTTACTAGACACAATTTTTATTCTTACACAGATCTGCCAGTTCACACTGAGATTCAGTAAATAAACAATTCCTTCCTCTGGAGTTCCAAGTTTACTTAGAGCTGACAGGTTTCCAACGGTACTGCAACAGCCTTGTAGGCATATTCCGAACAACTGCACAAGTTAAAACAGTAAAAGTCTGTATAAGCTTTTCTCTTTTTTTTTTTTTAAATATCCATATCTTCCTAAGTCAGGTACTAGTAGAAGTATCTGAGACGTTAGGGCATTGTTTAAAACAAAAAGGAAATCACCTTGGGGATTGGGAAGAGATGCAACTCAATGACCCGAAGCTTGATCTTGTCAGAACACGTTATTAGATAGGAATAGTTTAATAGTAATCTGCAGTTTTGCATGTACCCAAGAAGTTTCAGCTGACTCGCACTAACAACGTAAAGAATTCCTTTAGCACAACTGCACATATAATATATATATAATACATACACATATAAATCCTGCTAGAGCTATTCTGCTTATTGAGCTGGAATAAGATAATACTAAAGAAAAGCTATGCCATTACAAACTTTAACTGGCTTAGAAAAAGAAATTCAGGCAGATGCCTTATTTGTACTTGTTGTACGTGTAGAAGCACTAGACACACAGATCAGGTCTCAGAAGAACGAGTATATTGTTCTGCAGTATTAGCCATGCTGCTGGTGCAGAATGCTCATGCAGGAATACAGGTGTCAAGAAATTGCAAGCAAGTCCACAGCCTTACTAGAATGCTAAATACTTAGTTTAACTACTTTTAATATTGATGTAGATAGAAAATGAAGACAACACTCTCTTAATCTTTATGAGATGAAAAGATAACGAGGACAGCTCTCTCAGTAGGCCGTTCATGTGGGAAACTGTCATTGAAATTCCAGTTACAATGATTTGGAGACACATCAGAAATTAAACAATTTTAGAGTGCCAAGAAAACCTGAGAGAACTAAATTTACAGTTGAAAATGAGTTTCTTTCAAGTGAGCTCTTAGCAACCAGTTTCTGTGTAGTTATACCACATCCACACTATGACTATGAATTAAGTAATCTTATTTCAACTGGCCATCAAAATCTAAGTAAAGGATTATGGTTTACAAACAGAGCGGACAATAATAATTCTGAACAGAGTCAAACAGCAAGAAACACATCCCGGAGATATCCCCCCTCTCCAAATGTGCCACTGATCGTGTCCACACCACACGTGGCAAACCATGCCATTTATAGGGGAAAGAAAGCTTGAACGTTTCAATTCTGGGAATGCACAATGGTTACAGGAATTAGACAGCAGAATGTATCTACGTCTGTACAAGCATCACGACAGACTATGGATCTTTTTGCTATATTGAGTTGAATACTCAGAAGCCCGTAGGGGTATTAAAGTGAAATCCATTTAAAAGAACTGAAGCCAAGAAATGAAAAGCAAAGTGTCCACTCAGGTCTGAGCCACAAATAAAGCTACAAACATTATTTTTAATTAGCATACTCAACTTTAGGAATTTAAAAGAAAAAAAAATCAGAGAAACAAAGCTGACAGTGAAGTCACAAGGTTTGCCAGTGACATTTGGAATAGAAAGAAAAAGCACTGGCTCTGAAGAATTCCAGAAAGACCTTACAGCAGTGAGAGTGAAGGCAGATAAAATTCAATCTAATAAATCGATGCTGATGCCTTTGAGGGAAAAAACGCCTACGGTCTCTAGCAAGGGGACACGCTCTGAGCCAGCGCCCAGCAGCAAGGCCTCGCACGGTGCCAGTCGCACCGGAGGGGAACAACCAGCCTCACGCTCAGCAGCCCCGCAAAGGCGAGGAGGGAACCAAAGGCAGGCGTGAGCGTCCCCTGCCCGCCCTTCTCGGAGAGGGGGCAGCGGGGCAGGCCGGGGCAGCGCGCCCGAAGTCGCGACCCCGGCCCACAGAGCCGTGCGGGGCGCGGTGGGTGCCCAGGGCCCGCCGGCCGCTCCCCGCCCCTGCCCAGCCGCCCAGCGCGGCAGGCCGGGGGCGCGGCGCTGACGCGAGGCAGCGGGTCTCCCTCACACGGCCACAGGGGAGGGCAGGGCTCCCGAGGCGACGAGCAGGGGCGCGGCGGCCTGTCAGGACGGGGGAGGACAGGACATCCCCTCACACCACACCCCGCCCCGCCCCGCCACCCACCTGCTTGTTGGCCTCGTCAAAGAAGACGCAGTTGACGGGGTTGGCCTTCTCGAAGTGCACGGGCCGCGCGCACAGCGCGAGGTAGCAGCCGCCCTCCCCGGCTCCGGCTCTCCCCTCTCCTCCTCCTCCCGGCGCCTCTTCCTCCCCCGGCGGCAGCTCGCGGCTCATGGCGGCGGCTCGCGCGGCNGGGCCGCGCGCACAGCGCGAGGTAGCAGCCGCCCTCCCCGGCTCCGGCTCTCCCCTCTCCTCCTCCTCCTCCCGGCGCCTCTTCCTCCCCCGGCGGCAGCTCGCGGCTCATGGCGGCGGCTCGCGCGGCGCGGGGAACCCGGCGCTAAAGCGGTCCCCAGCGAACCCACCCCGCCGGCCGCTTCCTGTTTACACTCCCCCCGCACGTGACGCGGGACCGGCCCACCTTAAAGGCGCAGGGCGCCGAGGCGACGGAGCGCGCGGCTGACCACCACCGCCGGGCCCGCACGGTGAGAAAGCGGCGGCTCGCGCCTGCGAGGGCCGGGGCGGGCCCGGCCCGGCC
>VZSC01004308.1:0-33702 GCA_013398225.1 Steatornis caripensis
TCTCTGCGTTGCCTCTGGCTGCAACCTACCCACCCACCGCCGCCGTGGTTTTTAAACCCACTCAGCTTTGCAACTCTGTTGTTTACAGGCGCTGCCCAAGGAGACCGTCTGCACCAAGGGCACCAGGAAGAATAAGACGGCCCCAAGCCCTACACAGGGCAGATGGAGCGGGGCCGGGAGCCGGCTGCCCCGGCTGAGCGGGATGCCATGCGCATGGAGCGGCTGCTCCGCGAGGCCGTGGGGCATCGCCCACTCCCCTTCCGAGCACACCTGCAATTTCCCAGGAGAAAACGACTTCGGCAGCACACTGCTCTCCCTCCTGTGCCCGCTCTGCACCCTTAAAAACATAAAGCAAAGCAAAACGCGACATCAGGCTGCTCTGCTGCTCGGTGCGAGCCCCCGGCTCCCTGCAGCCCCCGCGCTGCAGAGCTGCAGCAGTCCTGCTGCTGCCGGCCTTCGAGCAGAGATTTGGGCATGACAAGTGATGGCTTTCAGATGTAAACAGCCCTGTTCATTTACCTTCCCTTAAAATCTGAGCGAAACAGGCAAAATGCATCCGTGTGCCAAGCCAGGGAGCGCAGCCGTGGCCAAGGAAGAGGGGACAAGGGGGCATGCCTGCGGCTTCCCAGGAGGGTTTAACCAGCAAACAGGACAACAAAATATTAAAAAGCCATAAAGCTATTGGGAGAGTGTCACTGAAATCCCTTTTGTCTTATTTAACAGTAGATTCATGACAAGGCAACAACAACGGGCGATTTCAGCACTGAGCAGGACTCAGCACAGGCAACGGACGGGCGTCGGGGCAGCGCTCGACCCCAGCAGCATTGCGATGGAGCCGACCCTGGCCCTGCTCCTTGGTCCGACCAAACACTCCATGCAGGGGTGAATCCTGCTGTGCATCGGGAGCCAGAGGACTCATCAGCTGCGAGCGCTGCATCTTGCTGCTGCAGGGTTGGAGCCGCACAGCACTGCAGACCGCCAGCCCTCCGCCAGCCCGGGCTCTGGGACAGCCCGCCCGTCTCCGTCGCTGGCTTTGAGCAGCAGCAGCAGCACGTAGGAGTTAGGAAAAGTGACTCAGAAATAGGGCTCGGCAGAATTTTCCATGGGAATAAAAGCCTTTGCTGAAAAAGGGGGCTTCTGATCAACCGCAGCAATTTCCAAATCCGGATCAAACGCTGCCGACCCTTCTTTGGGCCAACGCGCCTGAAGTCCAAATGGGCTTTTCAAGTTGAGCGAGTCGCTTTGACTACGCGTTGCCAAACGGCAGTTTGAGCAACGAAACCATTGAATTAAATTTAATACTCATACTACGAATGAGTGACAGGTACCCAGCCGAAATGCTTATCGCAGCACAAACCGAGCGGGTTCATTTTTTAATGTTTCACAAATAGGAAAGAAACATTTTTTTCCTTTTCAGGTGACCAGATATTTGTGGTTTTTCTTCTTTTTTCTTTTTTTTTTCCCCTCCCTCTATATTTCCAGGCTGTTGATCTCTAGCCACATGGTCCTGCCGGGACACAGCGCAGGGAGAGGAGCTTCCCTGGGCTTTGGGGCAAAGATGCTTTCTTCCCCGAAACGAGAGAGCTGGAGTCAGTTCATCCCTGCCTTTGGGAAAGGCTGGTTAAAATGCAAAACCCCTTTTACGCTGATTACAAATTCCTCGCTGATGAAGGCTTTTAAATTCAAAGCAAGCGTTATTAAGTCTCACAGAAGCGCTGTGGCCTGTCTTCATGCAAAACAATTTTCTCAGCTTGAACCTGAAACCAGACTCGAGCCGGCTTTGGTCAACAGGAAGGACAGAGCCGGACACGCTCCGACCTCACGCGCCAAATTTAATCTCAGGAGTGATTTTTTTTATGACTGGTTATAAATGCCACAGAATATGGTTTTCTAATAGTGGCTGGGAAAGGCTTTTAAAGCCGATGGGTAGCTCTGGAGCCTGGATAGGGTCAGGAGATATCGGAGCATTCATAAGCCGCTGGAGGGGGAAGCTGGCATTAATTCTGAGCGGAACTGGTGAATAATTTATCACAAGTAATTTATTGACTAAGTTTGTCTCTTTTCCCTGTTTGGGTGAAAAGCACCCCAGCGCAGAGAGCCAGCACAAGACTTAGGCACCACTTAAGTCCCAATTAAGCCCTTTGTGAATTGTCTGGGAACGGGTCCCAATCTTCCCATATTTATTTGTTATTCAGAATTACACGCCAAACAGAGCCGACACATAATTCCTGCTCTGCAGCGTGTTTGCAAACAGCGTCCGGGGAGCACCCCCTGCGAGGACTCCAGCCGTTGCGAGGGGGCGCGGGGGTTGCTCAGGCCCCCATCCCTCCCTGACCGGGACGGTGTAAGTTGTGGGACCCCATTTCCCACATCAAGGAGCCCCACGCGCTCACCACCGCTGAGGGGTACGGAGGGCGGGGAGGCAAGGGGTGCTGGGGCTGCCACCCCCCTGCAACTGGAGCAATATTCTCAGCCATTTATTGCCTTCCTACCACCCACCCGTTGGAACAGCCTTTTACAAAACCCGCTATAGATGTATTTATCACAAAATACCCTCTGCCGTCACCAACTGCTAAACCTGCACATGTATTTCACCACCTATGAGCTGGCTGATGTCCTGGAACGGTGTCGGGCATTTCAGCGGCTGCCCCGGTCCAGCACGGGAGCGATGCTGGAAGGGACATGAGTGGGGACCGGTGCGCAAGAGCCCAGCGTGGCCAGGGCACGGCCACGGGCTGGCACAGCAGGAGGGCAAGGAGGGATGCACCGGGTTCCACGAGGAGCTCGCAACTCAAGAGCATCAACGACCCAAGCCTAAACTCAACCCCAAAGTCCCAGTGCAGAGCCTTATTGACAGAGACCGTCTCCCTTCCCAAGGAGAAGTTTTAAACTCGTCTAATTGTAACGTTTTTCCTGACGCGCTCCCAGCAAGCAGCAGACAGCGTTCTGCGCTCGGCAGCAGCTGTAATTCTCCTTCTCGTGGCTTTCCCCGGCACAGGGCTGGGCAGATCAGCAGCTTTCGATGCAGGGCGCAGGAGAGGGCATTTCCCCTGAGAGCAACAATTTCATTTCCAAGAGACCGACCGCCAGGCTGTGCCGGCAGCCTCGCACCTCGGCTTTGGCGGAGGGCAGCAAAACAGCCCCTCCGCGTGTTTCCCGGCAAAAAGGACGTGAGAGCAAGAACGGAGGGTGGGGGGGAGTTTCTGCGTGTGAGGAGGAGAGCGCACGGGCCCTGGGCTGGCGTCTCAGCCCTTTAGGACACCAGCCACGAGCCAACAGGAACGCGATCCCATGAGTCGCTTTCAGGACAGAAGGGAAGAGGCATTAGTGACCAGGGTCTGCCCTGGACGTGATTTAGGAGACACAATGTCCGCTGGGAATAAAGAAAGGGAGAGAGCCCTGTGCTCACGCTGCCCTGCGTTTGGAGAGGTGCTGGTAGCACGGTGGAGTTCCCAGGCTTTCAGGTGCCCACCCGGAATGAGTTCTGGACCTTCTCAGCACCCTCCATCCCTGTCCTAGCCAGGAAATTTGGGATCACATCCCTAAATGGCAGTGATCAGCTACAGCGAGGAGCGGGGACAAATCCTCTGCTGCCACGAGCCAGCGTGGCTCTTCGAAGCCGATGGAGCCGCTGGTTAGAGCAGCCAAAGCTCTGCGCCGCGTTGGGAATCGGAGCCTCCTTTGAAGCGCGGAGCAGAGGGGCTGCCCCGGCTCCCTGGGGAGGCAATTATGCAGCTTAACATAGAGTGCTGTGGGGAAGGTGATTTCCTGACGCTGCGACACCCTTAGCGAGGTGGCGTGGGTTTAGGTCGGGGTCCTGCCGAACTCCCCGCCCCCTCCCCCTGCACCAGAGGGATTTCGCAGGCTCTGCGATGGGTGTTGGCACAGCTCAGCTCCGGCAGCCGATGCTGAGCTCTTTGTTTTACATAGCAGAAGATAAAAAATGTTAAACCCCCACCCGAAGGAGGGGGTTTAAAATGGCTGAGGAGCACAGACTCGTCCCCAGGTCTGGCCCTCAGCCCTGCTCTTGCACAGCCCCTTATGCCAGCACCAGCTGAGCACCAAACCAGCCCCTACTGCAGACAGAGAGGACCCAGGGTGCTGGGGTGTCAGCACCCAGCGCTGGCTGTGCACCGGGGAAGGGAGAGCCAGGAGGGCTGGGAAGAGCCATATCCTGAGCAAAGAGGCTGGGCCAGCAGGACCAGGGACCCCTGCCACGGGGAGCCAGGATGGGAGCTGGATGATGGTGCCCCACGTCGCAGGCATGAGCGCCGGGGACCGATGGACACCCAAAAGAGAAGCCCCACGGCAGGGAGCAGTCGATGCTCTGGAAAGCTTGCACCGAGCCACAGCCCATCACCCCACGGCTGCACCGTGCTCAGGCTCTGAGAGACGGAAATGAGACATTTGCTTCCCAGCTTTGCTACGATCTCTGCCTGCATCCAGGCGGAGGGATCAGCGCTGCTTATCCTCAAAGCAGCGGCAGGGGCTGGGTCCTGGCACAGCACCGGCGCAGCAGGGGTGAGACAGGAAGCATCCATGCACAGCTTCTGAGCCCTCAGCCCTGGCCGATCGTGGCTTGAGGAAGCAGATCCTCATGGCCAGAGGTGCTGGCAGCACCTACATGCAACTTCCAGCAAAAGCCTCCCTGGGAACACTGCTCCAAGGGTCCTTTTCCCACCCTGCTGTGCCCAGCCCTGAGCACCCTCTCCTCCCCTCCGAGGTCCCACTGCCAGGCTCGGACAAGCCCCGGGCTGCAAAGGGCTTCACCCCCTCCTCACTCATGGGAGAGATCTCTCAAATCCCTTTATTCAGGCTGTGGCACGAAGCAAGACGAGGTGGGGAGGGTCCAGCGCCTGCCTGCGCACCGGGGCGAGGCGAGGACAGCCGCTGCCTCAGCCACACACGGAGCCATGGGGTCCCTCCCAACGCCAAGCACCCTCCCCGGACTAGGTCAGCACAGGCTGGGTGCAAGGGTCCCTGCAGCGGGGCCCTGCCTGCACACAGACCCCCAGGAGCCCTAGCGCCCATGGCTCCCCGGGCTCGCAGGGCACCGCCACGCACCTCGCCGCTGCGGGAGGGCACGGCCGCTTGGCACAGAGGCACGAGCACGGCGAGTGCGGGTGGGCGCGTGTAGCTGTGTCGGGGAGGCGCGGGCACAGAGGAGCAGGGTTAGGAAGGGCTGAGGTAAACACAGAACCAGCACAGAAATCATTCAAATGCCGCCATGGGCTCAGGGCTCAGGGCGGCTGCATCCAGGGTTTGCTTTCGCATCGCCTTTTGCTCGCCACCCGCTGGGAAGCCTGGCTCTGCCTTGGGTGGGCTGAGCCTGGCACCGGCACGCGAAGGTGGGTTGCAAAGGAGGGAGGGAGATCAAAGGGCCAGGCTGGTTTACTTAACGCAACCTCTTTTCTACACTTAACTTCACTCCTTTAACATTTTCCACGGAGCTCAGGCACAGAGGGGTTAATGCAACGAAAGCGCTGCTCCTGGCTGGATCGCATCCTGCCAGCATCCCTGTGCGAGGCTGGATTTCAGTCTCAGCAGCACCGTCCCCAGCATATCACCACAGGGTTCGCCACGGTTACCCCACGTTCCCATCGGTGCCTGGGTGAGGATCGACTCGATCCCAGAGGAGTTTGCAGGATCGGGAAACCTCCTTTCCCTCAGCCGCCTCACGTACCCCTGCCCCCCCGGACCACGCACCGGTGAGGTACCGATGCTGTGTGCATTTCCTATTTTCACCTGCTTTTCTTTCTTTTCTTTTCAAACACACCGTTTACCCTCCGTGCCAGAGATCAGCGAAAGCAAAGCTCTGGAAGCAAAGGAAAAAAACCCCGAACCAAGTGCCAAGCAGCCAGCTCTGTGTTGCAGACCCCCCCAGGCGCAGGAGCCCCCTCGAAGTCACAACCGACCGACAATACGGTTAACGGGGCTGGAGCCCAACTTACCCTTGGACCCTCCTCCGGTCTCCCAGCGTCGCTGTCATCCGCCTGCACGCTCCCCGCCACAGCTGCCCGCACATCTGGCTCTGCCCGAGCCCCCGTCAGCAGACAAAGGGCTGGGGTTGCGTTGGACCTGCCGAAGCTGGGGGGTCCGTCCTTGTCCCTTTGGGGGTGTGGGGACAGGGACAGCAGGCCACCCCCTGCCACGCTGCCCCCACACTCGCCCTCAGCGCCCGGTCTGGAGGCAGCGGGGAGAGACCTTCATCCTTCCCTCGCACGGCTCCTTTGCAGCCGCACACTCGCCGCTCCCCGCTGCCTGCAAACGCTCTCTCCTCCTCCTCCTCCTCCTCCTCCTCCTCCTCTCTTCTCCCCTCCCTTTCCCAGTCCTCCTCCTCCATCGAGTCTTGTCCACACAACATGCCACCCACCTGAATCAGCTCCTGCCAGCTGTGCGCTTAACTCCTGTGGCTCTGGCGAGCACCCAAGGGGCCAGCCCTGGCACACCCAGCCGCTTGGGGTGGTGCTCCCAAGGGCCAGATAGAAAAAGCGCCTGCAAAGGCTGAGCCAGCTGCTAGCACCCCTCGGCATCCGCAGAGCATCCTGCTCCCGCTGCAGCTGAGCCCGCTGCGGCGCCGGGGTCTCCCCTCCACGGGCTGGGGTCACCGAGCCCAGGGGGGCTTCTCCCACCGCGCTGCATGGCCCCACGTTGGGAGGGAGGTGGGAGAATTGACAGGGTGGGCTTGTGGCCCAAAGGGCTTCCTTTGCCTTCGGAAAGGTCTGGCTGCTTGTGGTGCCGGGAGTCCCTTGCACCTACCCCACCCCCAGCGTGCCCAAGGTGACAGCACGGATGCCCCATGGGGTTTTGCAGAACCTCGGGGTGGCTGGATCCCTGAGCAAGACATGCTGCCGGTGGCTCACCTCCCCTGGAAGGGGATGCTCAGAGGCTCTCAACGTTGAAAAACACCGGGGAAAAGCTGCCTTCTGCTTTGCTGTGTCTCACCCATCTTAAGAGGTGAGGGATGGAGGCCGCGTCCACCTGTGCACCGAATGCCATGCGGGGAGAAACGTCTCAGTCCGGCACAGCCGTGGGGCTCTGACAAAGGCAGGATTCGGGGTGGGTGCAGCAAAGCAACCCCAGCTTTTGTTTGCTTTCCAGCAGTCGCTCCCCAGAAATGCTTTTCCCGGCCCCATCCTGCGGCTGTCAGAGCCCCGTGGATGCCACACGCCCCGGGAGTGACAGTGGCCATTGAATCCTCATTTCATGCTCGGGAGGGCGAGCCAAGCTGGGGGTCTGGCTCATTCCCAGAGCATTTGCCTGGGGCGGTGGGCTGGACCGCAGGGACAGAGAACAGACGTGTGCACACACACGCGAGAGGCAGAAGAGGAGGGAGTGGAGTGACCTGATTTAATTGGCAGGACTTCAATAACATAAAATCCCTGCCCATGTGCCCAAACCAAATGGGTGATGTTCCGGCATGCTGGCTCCCATTCAGCAAAGCATTTATGCAGATACTAAATGGGAACACATGCTTAATGTTAGCCTCACTTAAATGCGTTGCGGCATAAACTGAGAGTCAAACAGGGGTCTCGGTGGAAAGGTCCCCTCGTGGCTTTTCAAATAGCAAGGGGCGAAATGTGAGGCTTTATCCGAATACTGGGGCGTGCAGGGCTGTGCCCCTTCATTTCACAAAAAACCCATAAGCATCCTACGCAAGCCACTTCTGTCATGAGACCATGGAGCTCCCAGTCAGCTGGAGAAGCCCTTCCAGATGGTCTTTGTGCTGATGCCCACGTCCTGCTGCTGCTGCTAGGACCATGTTCCCTCCTTAGAGGGAACAGGGGCTGGGATTGCTTCTGGTTTGCAGCCCCCGCTGTGCTGTGGGGCTGGCAGGGCAAGCGCCTCGCACCCTCCTCTCCCACTGAACATAAGGCACAGGGGCTGCGCAGGCAGCCGGCCATGCCAAGCCGCTGCACCCCCAGTGCTGCATCCTCGCGTGCCGGCAACGTAGCACGCACAGATCGCTGCGAGCGAAGGGCAAGAGCTGCCTCGTGCTTTCCGTGGTGCACGAGACGTCTCAAGGCCAGCCCAGGCTGCTGCGCGGAGCAGTCCGTGGCTCCCAAGGGCACAGGTAATCACTCAGTACTTGAGTACTCTTGACCTGTCTGCCCCAGGGCTCACTCTCCTGGCTCACCAAGTAGGACTCCCGGAGAGGCTGGCAGGCTGGCTTCAGCTCAGGGAGGAACAGGGGAACTTCGCCTGCCCTGGCCACGTGGCTGGGGGTGGATGCTCCTGCTCTTGGCCGGCTCCCTCTGCAACACCCTGCAGCTCCTGGGGACTGTTTTCAGGGGCACCCGCTGCCCAAAAACACGGACCTGGAGGAGATGGGGCGGCAGCAGCTCCCTCTCCAGCTGCCAAAGCACCATTGATCGGAGCAGCCGGCGCTGCAGAGGTCTCGCTCGGGGCTGGACCGACAAGCAAACTCCATAGAAACAGCTGAACCCAGATGAACTGCGCGGGGCTGTCGTCCAAGTCTTGGTGGAAGCTTGTACAGCAGCGTTAAGCCCAGGTCATATAATCACTTCTCATTCCAAGTACAGGGGGTTCAAAGGTGCTTGTTTGGTCTTAAGACTAATTGAGTTTCTCCTCCTGTGCTGCAGACTCCCTGCTCGAGGCAGGTCCCTTACCGAATGACCCCCTTCGCATTTGCTGGATGGGGACATTGGTGTCACCTCACTCCTGGTGATGAGGGACATTTACTGCCTTGCACAGTGGGGACATGCTGGCCCACGCTGGCAGCGTTCCCCCCCCACGCTTTAGGTGCAGGAGGAGAAGCGTTTCTGTAAACACGTTTGCAGCCAGCCTCAGCTGCCTCCACTGCAAGCGAGGGAAGGAGATGGAGACGGGCATTTCCCCAGCTCCAGACGCAGGCGGCACGCTGCTGGGGAGGGAGACGCTGGCCCCGGGTGGCCTGGAGCCTTCTCCGTCTAACACCTTGCTTGTAAACAGGCTCCTCCGGTGCACTAAGCCAGCTTGCTGCAGATGATGACTAATGCATGTCACTCTCAAGATGCTATCTTCAGGCAGATGAGTACAGCCTGATCCAGGTTTTAATTGTGTGGGATTTTAGCCGAGATGGCACTAATATATTTTCTCTGCTGCTTCAGCAGTTCTCGTGCCTCTTCTGCACTTAAGTCACCTGGAACATTGCACCCCCTGGTGCAAGGCGTTAAAAACTCTTCTTGCTGGAGAAGCACCTTGCGGTCTCAGGATGAATTTTTACCTACAGCCAGTTACACGTGTAGGATTGTAAGGAGCTTCACGTCCCCCTTCCTATCCCTTAAGACACAACATTAGCTCTAAGGCAGTCACCTGAAGAAACTGTACATATGGAAGGCTAAGACTGGGCAAGCCATACTCAGCCAAGCTTTAGCTCCAACAGACCTGGATGAACAAGGGCCCCAGTTCCGCTGCAAGGTTTCCCATCCGCAGCATCTCGGATGGCAGGGTTGCTTTGGACAGCACCCGTCCCCAGCAGCAGTTTCCTCCTCTGCTTCCTCCCAGGCATCAGCCGAGCCAAGCCTGACTTTGCCATCCCCCAGCGGGGACGGGAGCTGCTGGGCAAGAAGTACCCACACCTCCCGGAGACTCGCGTCGCCATTATTCATACGTGGGAATTGGTTTTGGTGTCACGGTTATTATTATTCTTTAATGATTTGAGGACATGACAGCAGCTCCCTCAGGCAGCGCGATGGAGTCAGAAACCCCAAAGGTGTCCGGAAAAGCCCCCCGCAGCCCCTTCTCCAGAGCCAAAGAGGAGACACCCCTTCCCCTCCCGCATCTCCCCTGTGCAGAACAACCCAAGTCACAGCCCAGCAGCAGGCAGTACGTTACTGCAGGCCTATCGCTGGTGCAGGACACAGCCGTAACTCACGCGGGCTCTGGCTGCTCCTGAGTTACGGCATCTCTGCGGCCCGTGGCAGGGCGGCCGTACATTACCCACGGCTCTCCCGGTGTGCATTGCTGGAAGCAGGGATCAATAAGCCGCCTTCCTTCAGCAGCGATGCCAAGAAAAACCAGCTGGGTAAAACACAAACCAGCTAGCACAGCTTGAACCCCAAAGCTTCCCTGATCGGCCTTAGAAAAAGAGATTTTCAAGGATCTACTATGTGTTTTCCTCCTACTCCCTCCTTCCCTCTTTTTGCTGTAAAGGTAAACACCGACCTCGCTTACCCGGTGCTTCCTCCAGCCCTGATCCGGATCCGTGACTCCTCCGCGGAGCAGCGCAGAGCCCGGGGGCTGCGCCTGGAAACCCAGGGGGCGGTTTGGCACAGCCTGGGGCCCCGGAGCTGGCTCTGACACAGGCTTTGCACCTAGGATGAGCATTTGAATTATTGCTGGTTTGGAGGAGTAGCATGTACTCGAGTCTCGGGGAGGCTTCGTATCGTCTGAAGCCATCATGTACTGACACCAAGCTTTCTCAGGGTTTTCAGTAAATCCTCGCTTCCGCTGTAGGTATCAGGCGCTATTAACATGCTATTATTATTAGGTTCATAATCATATTTTATATATTTTTATAGCGTCTTTTAGTACTCGTTTTGGGATAACTTCCAAAGCCCTCAACATCAGCCCGTGCATGTTAAACGCTGCCCAGAGGCACTCCCCGTCCTCTCCCAAAGACGGGGAGCACCGATGCAGCAGGGTGAGGTGAGAAGCCCAAGCCCATGGACGCAGTCGGTGCCGGGGTGCTGGCCTGGCTCTGGGGTACGGCAAAGCCCTGCACCGCGCAGCGTGGACACGAGCCCGAGCTTGCACTCGAGCTGGGGAAACGAGGCACGGCAAGGCCAAGGGCCAGATCAATAAAGGCATTTAAGCAGCCACCTCTGAGACGCCATTGATTTCAGTATCTAAACACACTCGGAGCGCTGGGGCTATACGGCCAAGCCAAGGTCACACCAGGAGTCCGTAGCAGCGAAGGGAACTGGACTCAGGGCTCCTGCCCAAGTCGGCGGCGAATGTCCCGAATTACGGGGCTCTCCTTCTTCCCTGCCCGCAGGAGCTAATTTCAAGCTGACGAAAGCGCGCTTGCCCCCAGCCTCACACCGCCTTCAGGAGATCGATACCCAACCCCGTCTTTTCACACAGACAGGAGCGTGGAGCCCTGGTTAACCCCGCTCACGCCGTTTCAGGTCAAAGCAACATCCCCAACTTGCCATCCGTCGGTGCTCGCCTGGCTGCTGCGGCAGCGATGGAGGGACGCCATGCTGCACCCGGCGCCGCTCTGGCGCTGCTGCGTGGCCCACGTTGGGTGGGAGGGGGAAAATGTTCTTCTGGTTGCTTTATTTCCCTGCTTTGGGGCTGGTTTACAGCTGCCGTAAAAGCTGATAATAAATCAGGGGCGATACTATAAAACGCAGGAACAACTGTAGTTAGAGCCCAAAAGAGACTGATTCCCTCTGCCAGCCCCAGAAATGCAGGAGGAGCAGCTCGGTTTGTCTTTCTCCCTCCCGGTTGTCTTTACGGCCACCCTGGGAAGCAAGTTACAGGGGTGAAGCAAACCTGATGGAGTCCCCCATTACACGAACACGCCGGCGGGGCGTGCTCAATAACGTGGCCTTTTTTAATGGAACGCGCTTTGCATTGCAGAAATTTTATATTACTCTCTCTTCCTCTCTCCCTCGCTGTCTTCGCCCCTACCCACTCTCAAATTTACAGGCAGGAGATTTGTCCAGGAGGAAATAAACTTCCTAAAGAGCACAGCGTTTGCTGATAAAGANCATGACAATGTGAGCCACCTTCTCTCCCCTTGTGCGTGTGCACGCACGCGCGCAGGCGCGCTGCCGCGCTGGGCACACGCACGGGCTCGCATGCGGGCGCGCACGCACACCCGGTCAGCACGCGTGTGCACACACACACACGCACACGCACGCGCGTGTGCTCGTGCACTCACCTGCCTGCAGGCGTGCAAATGCACGCACACGCATGAGTGCACGCGCGCACTCGCATGCACGCGCGCCAGCGTGCACACACAAAGCTTTTCTCCCTCTTCCTTTGCCTCTCCTTTCCGTTCGAGGGCAGCCTCCGCGGGCCTCCGGGCTTCGCTTGCTCCTGACGAGCACTAAGAGCAGGCTGCTGCTAGCGTCCGCGCCGGCGGCCGAGCGCTGACAAAACGGAACCACAGAGGCTGCAGTTACGCGATGTAGCGTCTATTTGTTTCNTACCCACTCTCAAATTTACAGGCAGGAGATTTGTCCAGGAGGAAATAAACTTCCTAAAGAGCACAGCGTTTGCTGATAAAGAAAGGAAAAAGCAGTGAAGAAAATGATTACGATGCCTCGTGTGTTATGTGCTGCTTTAAGAGTCAAATTCGTTTCTTTTATTGCCAGACAAAAATGTAATTGAAAGGCTGCAGCACCAGCCAGTTCCAGCTGAACTTGTTGCGTTTGTTAGCAGACGGGACCGTTAACACCGGTTGTGTCTGGGTCTTTTCGTCGGACCAGTAACCTCCTTCCACTGCTCGCAGATCTATAACCAGGCGTGGGAGGTGGCAGGGATGTGCCNAGGCTGCTGCTAGCGTCCGCGCCGGCGGCCGAGCGCTGACAAAACGGAACCACAGAGGCTGCAGTTACGCGATGTAGCGTCTATTTGTTTCTCTGTCGTTGGGCCATGCGCGCACACGCTCTCCATCTCCACTGCTCGGGTGCTCGCCGAGGCTGTCACCGCGCCAGGTCGCCACNCGGGATGTGCCGGGCAAAGGGTGCCGCGCAGGCTTCGGGCGCTGCCATCCTGGCCATCTTCTGGACTGAAAAATGAACTGTGTGCTTTTATTTTGTTTTTCCAAGTTTCTGCAGGGATACAAAAGCGGGGTCCCCGGGGTGGGGGGCGCCTGCCCCTTCCCCATCGCTGGGCTCCTGCCCCACACAGGCNGCGCCAGGTCGCCACAGAATGGCTCATTACTGGCATTTCAAAAAAAGAAACAAAACCCCCAAAACTTTTTTTCCCCAGCACAGGTTCCGGCAAAGGAACGGATTATTCGGGGTAGCTCTGGCTAACGTCATGGCTGGGACCGGCGTCCCACTGGGGCAGGCGGCATGTGGTGGGCGATTAATATTTGGCCCCCGGGGTTTGCTGCTCTGTATCTGAGGCAGGAGAGAGAAGTGGGGCAGCGGTGCTGAGCCAAGGGGCGCGGGAGCATGAGGGGAGCTGGGAGTGCCTCCGAACGGCCCGGCACTGGTGGGAACGGTAAAGCCAGGAGATGCTGGGTGCCGGGGCTGGCAATCTCACCCCTTGTGCCCTCGAGGGCAGGACCCACGGCAGACTCGGTGCTGGCCACCTTGCCGGGCTACCCCAGTTTGCCGCATTGTGACCCCGCGGCGCTGCCTCCTTCACCGAAACGGATCTCTTGTCNCTCTGGCTGCAACCACCTCGGGGACCCTGCTCGGGGACATCAGCCCGACCTGGCAATACATCACACGCAGCGGAGAGGAACCCCGCAGAAAATCTAGGGGATGAGCAAGAGGAAAGAATAAAAGGGACAGCCTGGCAGGGAGGGAGGGTCCTGGTGTGCCAGTGCCCCCGCTGGGCCTTGAGGCAATGGGGCGGCTGCTGAACCTGTGCCCACTGGGGCCCCTGGGATTGCTGCGATGCAGCCTGGAGGTGACACACGGGTCCAGTCCTGTCCCTCCACCCCAGCTCGGCCCAGCAGCAAGCAAGAGGGGCAAGAAAGCCACGCTGGCATCCAGGCCAGGCAGGGGACCGTGGGACGTCATCGTCGTGGTGCCTGGCAAGACCCCACTGCCCCCGGGTGCGTTTTGATGCGTTTGGCCTCGGAGCTGCTGCTCAAGAGAGAATTTNCCCATCAGCCTCTCCCTCCCAGCTCCCCGGAGCCTCTTACCAGGGGCTTTCCCGGAGGCCGGTGCAGGGGTGCTGTCCCCCCCCCACTGCCTCGGCCCCAGAAGAGCCGGCAGGCGACCGCAGGGCTTTCTTCCCATCTTATTTTTTGAAATTTAATCTCTGCTGAATGTGCTAATTAAGTTCTTTGCCTGCAACTAACACAGTGCTGCTAATTTCTCCCCAGAATGATTCCTCCGGCAGTCGCAGAGGTTACGCTCACTGGCGTCCTTCCACGGCTCCTTTATAAAAAAAAAGAAGAGCCCTTTTTAATCACCGCGAATGACTCATCTACGAGCAGCCCTCGTCCTCTGCCTCGCCGCGGCTCCGGCGTGCGAGAGAGCAGCGTGGGCAGGCGCTGAGCCCTGCCCGCCCTGCCGGCTCCCACAGCACCCCAGGGGCTGAGTCCTCGCAGGACGGGGCCACTCAGCGCAGCCGGGCGAGCAGGCCCCCAAGCAGCACAGCCGCAAGCCACCACGTTGCCCCCTCTCCCTGCTGCGGCAGCCGGCGCTCAGCCCCCTTCCCCTCCGGCTTGCCCGCTGAGGCCGTGCGCGCGGGCGCTCGGGGCGAAGTTTAAGCCTCAGCTGCTTTGCAGAGTGCACCGAGTCCTGCTCAAGAGCCCGGGCTGCTCCACGCGCAGTGTTTGGCCCACGGCCGCGCCGTGAGCGTTGTTGCCCATGGGGCTCAGCTCCCCGCACCAGCACTCTGTGTCCTCCCAGGAGCACCGGGCTGTGATCTGATCCAAAAGGCTGCTTGCTCACATGCAGCATGAAAACTCGAGAGCCCTTTGATATTTTTCCTCTCTCCCTGTTTCTCTCGCTTTCTATTTTCACAAATAATACCTGGTCTCGAACTGAACAGAATACCAAGCGTGCAATTAAATCCCCGAGTGCCAGCGCTGCCTTTGAGGAGGGCTCGAAGCACCGTCTTCCCGGAGGCAGCGATGCCGCAGCAAAGCCACAGCCGGCTCAGACCCTCACGGAGGAGCAAGAGTGCTTGGCAGGGCCTGACCCTGCTTCAGCTGCCTCCAGAGCCTGGGCACGGCCCTGGAAACCCTCACTGGAGACAGGATTGGACCCGTCCATCACCTCCGAGCTACAGCCCAGCTCTCCCAGTTCCAGGGCTCACCCTACGAAGTTCTTCTCCCGTTAATGGGAATTGGGGTGGGAGCAATCGCTCTCCCTGCCTGTTGTGAGCTGGCGTGAGCGCAAAACCCGTCGGAATGAAGAGGACCGAGCAGGGAGAATAACGCACACTCTGCATGGGCAAAGAGGGGAGAGAAAACCTGGGACCTGTTTGTTTTGGTGCATGAAAGCATACTCGTGCTGCTTAGACATATCCCAGGGTGCTGATACCTGCGTGGGCCGGGCAGAATGAGCCCGTTGCCCCTGCTCTGCTCCCAGGTCCTGGCAGTGGAGGCAGCTGGGCTGAGCATGGGGCAGAGCACAGGGTGCTGGTGACGGTCACAGCTGCCTTCGAGCCACCCCAAGGCAGCTCCACTGCCATCAGCCGTGGGCATGGCAGTCCCGGTGTGAGACAACAGGGACAAAACCCACCGGTATCGTGGGCCGGACACGGAGCCAGGGCTGATCCGGAGAAACGGGTGGGATTGCAGCCCAGTAAAGCAGATGGGAGCTGGGGGCACTGCTCCCCGCCGGAGCTGCAGCCAGCTCCCCGGTGCTGGCAGGCAGCTCAGGAGGAGGAGGGCTGTGGGGTTGCCATGACAATCAAGCATCCACAAATTCTCGGATTATTTCTCTTCAGTTTTGTTTTGGCTGGGTGAAAGTCTCGCTCCTGGGCTAAGGGCTATCAGCGGGCTGCAGGCACGAGGGGAACGAGAGCGGGAGCTCAGCCCATCGCTCGGCAGTGCGGGCGTGCACTTCGCGGAAGATACGACATAAAATGAAAGGCTTGTCTGTAAGTCACCTGCTCAGCTCTGAACAGGGGACCTTTATCAGAGAGAAGAGGTCACGAGCATGGACTCCAACAAAAAAGGTTGGGGTTTGGCGAGTTGGTTTGCTGTTCGCCTTCTTAGAGACCCTGCAGCCCCAGATCTCCCACAGATCTACAATTATCCGGCACCACGAGGCCGCGCTGTTAAATCTGGCACACGCAGCGCAGGTCTGGGCTTCTTCAATTAGTTAACTTCGATGTCCGGGTAGATTTGGATTGGGCCCTAGATTTGCCTGCGGGGCCTGGGTTGCTGCTGGGTGGCTGTCTGCTACGAACGCTTTCCAACGCAATTTCCCAAACTCAAGAGAGGTGACGATTGATTTCTGCTATTTCACGCCACCTCCCCTCACTCCCTTGCTGGAGCACCAGAGCATCGCACGCACTTTGAGCCGTAGCCGGCTGCAAGTTCCACCACAAAGCCTCAGCCGGCGTCCTGCGTCTCCGGGGCTCAGCCCACCGTGGCCGGGCTGACGGCGCTTGCAGAAATTAAAGATGCAGAGCCCAAGCTTGTTCCAGATGTCTTTCTGCAAATCTGCTGTCACTCGGGCTATGGAAAACAAGGGGACCGTGGGGACATTTGGAGTTGCCAGTAGCTGGGAACTTCTCAGCGAGGTGTAAAACAGAACGAGTGTCACTTCCAGCGCTGGGAGAGAGCGGAGCGTTTACCAGCCCGTGTCACTCGCTGTCAGCTTCCAGCCTCCTCCTCCTTTATAGGAACCATTGCCGTAATTGCTCCTGTCTAATAACCGATTCTTTTTGATGCCTTCAGTGTCGCTGTTATGTAAATCCCAGCGTGAGGATGCTGTATATTTCATGGATCGTGTGTTTGCCGACGTCCCCGAGTGTGTGCGCAGCTAAAGGGATGCCTTTGATTGCCGGATCAAAGAATCACGAGAAGCGTTAAGGACAACACGAGCAAAGAAAAACTCAAGGAAATCAGGAGCCTGTGGTTAAATTGATCTGATTTGATTTTGCCAATAGAGGTCAGTATGAAGTATTAAGGCTCCTGAAATTGTACAAAGAAATCCCATTACTCAAGGAACAGACAGGCTATTTTCAGAGAGGAAATGATGGGAGGGAGCGAGCGAGGGAATGGTGGGCAGAGCCGAGGAGCTCGAGGGGGTTTAGGTGGAGCTTTCGTACTCATAAATGAAAATGTTCTGGGTACAAACTCCAAGCTGGTCGAGCTGGGAGCCTGAGCAGTGCTTTGCTCAAAGCGGCCCCGTATCTCCTGCGAGGCGGCTCACAGCGCGACCATCACTGGTCTCACCGGACGATGAGACGTCAAGAAAGGGCCATGGCAATGCCTTCCGTGTCCCCAGCCCCAGGGACGAGAGGGAGAGGCGAGCAGGGTTTTGGGTGCTGCTGGTTACGGGGGAAGGGAGGAGAGGACATCTGGATGCAAAGCCCCTTCCTCAGCTCTTGGACCCAAGTTCTCCTGCTTTGACCTCATCTCCAAAGGGATTCGCTGCCCTTCTTTTATTGCTTCGAGCAGCTTTTATTTTGCTGGTTATTCCCAGGCGAGCTGTGCTGCTCCAGATGGTGACCCGCTCAGCTATTTCAGGCCATCAGCTTGCCTGGACTTCCCCTGCCCACGGCTGACAGCCCCCCAGGGTCTCTGCTCGAAATGAAAGCAGCTGCGCCCAGAGCCCGTTACACAAGGCGCTGGGGTGGGGGGCAGCTGGCACGCGGGCACCTTGGCTGATTTTCCGCTGGTGCGGCTCTGACACTGAACCCTCTGTAAAAGTGCAATGCAGAGGAATAAATAAAGCTGACAGAGCTTCCCCCCAAGCAGCAACCCCATCCCTCAACAGATGCCTTGAGAAGGCCGAGGAGAATCTGCGGGCTCTGGGCACGCGCAGGAGCACGGGTCCCAGCTGGAGCTGTCACCCATGGGTGGGAGGAGGAACGAGGACCGTCCTCGCTACGCACGGGTATGAGCCGATGATGCTGAAGGAGCCCTAGATGAGGAACATGTTCGTAGAATGGTTTGGGTTGGAAAGGACCTTTAAAGGTCGCCTAGGGCAACCCGCGTGCATTGAGCAGGGACATCTTCAGCTAGACCCTGTCCAAGAGCCGGCGGCTCTGTGTTTCATAGAAAGCTCAGCTCTCCAACCTGCCACACAGCAGGGTTGACGCTCCCACAGCTTAAAAAATATAGGAGAAGTGTGGGATTTGGCTAAATGGCTGCAACCTTTAGAAAGCACGTGGGGAGGGGAGGAGGGGAGGGAAGGTTTCCCGAGAAACGCCACCCCCTGCGTGTGGAGGACAATGACAAACGAGGTGAATTGGGAGGCTGCGGGGAAAAATTGGCAGAGTGTTGAAAACGTACTGCCAGGTTTGGGGGAGCTTTAAATGGCATTTAATTAGCGGCATTCAGGTGGTCACAATACTGTTGAGGCACAGTGGCAGCAACAAGACAGTACTGCAGTTCCTGGCATTTGTTAATTAAAGCCGCTCCTGACAGAGACTAATGACTTTTTAATGAATCTGTTGTCTGAATGTCTTACTAAGTTTTGACTTTCCTTTTCTATCCCCTTCGAGATCCTCTGCCCGATCACCTCCCCGCCGCCAGCCGCTTTCGTGGGAAAAGGACCCAGGCTTTTCCAGGAGATGTGAGGACAGTTCCCCTCTTTTCTGTGAAGGGCCAAATCCAGCTGAGAGGAGCAGCGGGACGGCGCGGCTCCTGCCTGCAGGTGACGGAGGCCCCGGCTCCTAAAAGAAGGGAACACATGGATTATGATGGAGAAACATTGGCTGAGAGGGCACGGAGAGACCGCAGCCCTGCGTCTTGGTGAGGTGCTGCTGCTGGCAGCGCCACGCTTGGTCCTTGTCTCTGTGTCCCCACAGCCCTGCGGGAGCCCCTCGGCCTCTTCCTCTCCTGCTTTGCTGGTGGGGATGGCAGGGTGAAGGAGAACGCTGGAGAAAAGCACCTTTCCCCGACACCAGGGATCGAGAAGGATGCGGAGCAGAGGAAGCAAACCCAAGTGAATTCATTAATCCGTACCATGAAAAGCAGAAGACGTCCCCCGGGAACGGGTAGGTGCCCTTCGGAGATGGGCTGCAAGAGCGCGCGCTGACACGGCCCCTGCTGCGGCGTGAGCCAGGGAAATCACCGCGTGTGGGCGGAACGGTCGCTCTCACGGCTGGCTCGAAGGGACGCACAGCCCTGGGACGGAGGAGCAGGGGCACAAAGGTGGCCCCGGGGGGTCAGGGATTGGTGTCGGAGACCAGCCCCGGCCTCTGCCGCTGAAGCCCGGTCTGAATGTCTGCTGGGGAGTCACATTCGGCCATCTCTCCTCATTATTCCAGTCCCATGCACCAGCAGATAGGTAGGTAATGAAGCCCCTAATTCTCCTTAATTTGGGCCACACACGTGCACGAAGACATGGCCTGCAGAGGACGAACCACACACATACAGAACGTAACCGTACGCCCCAGGAACACAGCACCAGCAGTCTCCAAGGCGTGCACGCACCCGCACCCGCACCGGGGAGATGCAGTTGACCGCACACGCGTGAACACGTGCGTGCAGACCTGACTGCAGGGGCAGCAGGCACACGGCAGCACACGCGCACACCGACGCACTCCGCCCAGGTGTGCACACATGCTCACAGAGCACCGCTGCGGTTTCAGACCCGGGACGCAACTAAGCTCAGTGCAGCAGAACTTTTTGTGATGAGACGCTGCACGAGTGTTGCTAGAGAGCAGAAAAGCCACTAAGCCCAGGTATCTGTCAACAGGCCGGCAGGTTCAATACATCAGGCATTAGCCCTCAGCAGAGCTCCGCAGAGCACTTGGCATTTAATCCTCCTTTCCTGAGCCTCTGCTCAAGGACGTGCACGCTTGGGCATGCTCAGACACCCACACACCATTGCACACTCGTGCTCATCCAGACGCTCTCGCTCAGCAGCACGTTTGCACCGGGACGAAGCGTGCACATCCCGTGGCTCCAGCTACGCCGCAGTGTCATCGTGGTTTGTGTCACCCGCTGTGACGTGCGCAGAGCGCCACGCGGACACGCGTCGGTCACACGTGTTTTATAACTTGGATGAGCACGTGGATTCAAACACCGCCGGGGACATGTCTGGATGCTCAGGGACTCACAGACCCACCCTGGGCCCCAAGGACCCCGCAGAGGGTCCCACCCAAGGACACACACGTCCCCTGGCTCCTGCCCTGTCCCACTCTTACACTGCAGACAGCACTCGCTCCTTTGTCCCAACTCTCTGTCCCCAAACGTGGCCAAACACCCAAGCATCGAAGGCTCAGGGCCGAGCAGGATGGCAGGGGAAGGGTAACACTGCCATCTCCAAGGCGATGAGATGCGGGGAGCCCGGCACCCGCCTCCCTGCCAACCATGGGAAAAAGCATTAACCAGGGCTTTATCTCCCGGAGCCACTGTCCCCGCGCTGCCAGCGCTGCCAAGGGATTTAGTGCCGGCAGCCTCCACTAATCTGGGGAGCCGGAGGGTGCCACGGGTCCCCACTCACCCCCGCCTTGTGCATGGGCTGGAGCAAAAGCATCTTGCTCTGCCCTCAGTGCTGCTGCAAAGCCGCCTGCAAAGGAGGAGTGAACTGCAAAGGGTTTGTAGGAGTGGGGAGAGCTCTGGACAGGTAATGGAGGACAGAGGCATTCCATGAGTTCCATGGCCTGCTGCTCTCCGTGGGCTCCGCTGCCCTAATTGAGAAGGAAATGTTTAGCGGAGTGGATTGAATGGGAAGAAGGTGGGAGGGGGAGAGAAAATGCAGAGAGGACACGGAACAAAGGTGCACACAGGGGAAAGAAAGGGCTCTGAAAATGAGGAGCGTGCAATGAGGAGAGCAAGGCTTTCTGCTAGTCTGAGGGCCAAGAAATAGGGGCGAACGGTTCCTTATGTGGAGGAAAACCAGCCTCCCCGTGGTTAAAGCGCCGGGCAGGATTCAGCCGATCTCGACGCAGCTTCTGGCTCTGCTACCGATTTCCTGACGTGCCTTTGGACTGTTGGAACCAGGTATTTAACAGGTTCTCCCCAAAAGCTGAGTGCGAAATATAGCGGGATCCTCATTGCCCTCGTTTGTCAGGTATCGCTCTGGCTAAACAGATTCCCAAAAGCCCTGGGTAGGAGCCCACGTCCCACTGACTGTGAGCCTGACGCTCTTCTGACAGTCCCCGGTGTTGACAGCCTCAGGAAGAGCAGCAGGCAGAATCGGTTTCAAAGAGAGCACAAACTCACAAAAATAGATCCAATTTTTACATCTATATTTAACAGTCTGTGTTCTCCTTGGGATGGACTCGGGCTACGGCAATTAACTAATGATGAGGATGATTAAGGATTGCTCTCGCGCTTTACATTTATAGCATCTCTCCCACTTTTCTGAATAATAATTCCGTTCCTTTGCAATACCAGCAGAGCATCCCCAGGAAACCGAGAAGTAAAAGGCAAGGTAAATTAGAAAGGTGACCCCTTAAATGGATCAGGGAAATGAATAAATGTGATGTTTACCTATCCTCAAACCAGGACGAGAAGATCGGTCCCAGCCAGGGTTTCCCCACAGCTCTCAGGTGAGAGCAAAGGACTCCAGCACGGGCTGTGCTGGCACAGCAGTGTCTCCAGCTGCTAATGGAGCTTGAATAATAAACAACTGGGACTGGTGCTGGGGATGCATTCCGGCTCCATCCTCAAGAGCGTGGGGCTCGCTCTGGGCCGTAGTGGCTTTACACGATCTCTTTTTCTGGCAGAAAGCACTGATTTCCCATGCAAAAATGTCATTTTATTGCTGTACGGTGGCATGGAAGAAAGGAGGAGAAAAAGATAAAGTCACTAGAATAAAAATAGACGTGATATTAAACAGGAGGAAGGAATTGGGCTGGCTATCGAAGCCACGCTCCTGCTACCCCGCTTGCAGGGCAGGGGATTGAGCAGCCTCTGCTCGCGGGGTCCTGGAGAGCACGAGAGTGACCATAATTTCTGCGATCTGCTGTTCCGCCAGACCCCCGCCCACCCCAGCCTATTCAGCGCGGCTTCAGCAGTGAGAAATATTGCCCGTCTCCCTGAGAGTGAAAACAAACAGAGCGTGAAGCAAAAAAAAAAAAAAAATTTCAACTAAAATAATTACAGGTTACAACAAATCAATTGGAACTGTGTAAATAGCCTTCAGGCAGGCGTAAGACACAATGTTCATTGCTTAACGTGCTCAGTGCTTCCCCAGACGCCTCGGCAGATGCCACGGCTCGGTGACGGGATGGACCGGCGCCGAGGGCTCCCCGAGCACCGCAAGCCATCATCCCCTCGGCGCTCTGCCCTCCCGTGCTGGGGTGGTGAGCGGGAGTTGGGGCAAAAGGAGCCAGTGGCTCAATCCTGAGTGGTGCGGGCTAAGGACATCGCCCCGTCGCGAGCCCAGGCTGCCTGCGGTGGGGAGCGCTCCTCGTGCAGGATCCCGGCCGTGTTTGCGCCACTCCTGCTAAAGCCCGGATTCAAATTCTTCCAGCAAGCAAACGCTGAAGCCTGCCATCCCTAGAAGCCAAGGCTTCGGCTTCAGGTTCCATCAGGAAGAAGCTGCGAGAGGTTGGAGGGGAGGGTCTCGTGTTTGCTCCTGTATAATCCTGCGAAGAAGATGAGGGGCCCTGGGCGCAGAATTTGGGCAGCAGCCTGCAGGAGCCCGGGGTGCTCAAAGGGTGCCCTACCATGCATTCATAAGCCTTCGCAGCCCAGACTGTCTGTAGGTATTCAGGCAGCAAATTCTTAGAGACACGCTGCTTGAAATGAGAGGGCAAAGCTGTCGTAGTAGTGAAAATTTTATGGCGCGCAAGCCTCATTACAAAACATTTTGAGGGAACAAGACAGGAACAAGTTTCTAGGGTGTTTCTTTTGCATCCAGAAACCCCGGTGAATATCGGTGCTGCGCGTTGGCTGCCAGCAGCATCCGGGGGCGCCCCTGCCCTGCAGCAGCCGCGGAGGTGGATCTGATGGGGTTTGTGGTTCCATGGATGGTGCTGTAGACCCACCTGGGGCAGGTTTCTAGAGCAGGAGCATGGGCAAGGGCACAGTCTGGTCTTCCCCTTGCAGCGACTGCTGCCTGGACTAGTGCACCACTGTGGGTCATCCATGGCTTGGTTCTGGCTAAATATCCTGGCAGATGACACACACGGGGCTTATCAGGTCCATCTCACTCTGCCTTTCACAGGGCTGTCCCACCTCCAGCGGCTCCTGGCTGGTCATCACTGGTGGCAGCTCCTCCCCAAGCCCTGTGTGGGGGACTGAGCTGCTCGATTCCCCTCAGCCCTCTGGGAGACTTGAGCACACGGCTGCTGGGTTCCTGTGAGGTCCCACCAGCACTGGGATCCCCTGCCACCGTCCTGCGTGTCCCCTGTGGAGGGGCCGGCGGGCGCTGCCCCGTGGATGCCCTCGCTGCAGTGGTGGGACCTCCCAGCTCGCCCGGTGTCCCCGACACTCTGCAGCTGATCTATGGCCACCAGAGACTCATTCCCGCTGATCAATCTCCCGCAGCTCCTGTGCATGCTTAACCAGATGCTAATTTAATGCTGCGGTCAACTGGCAGCGTATGAGGATTAATGAGCGCNTGTGGAGGGGCCGGCGGGCACTGCCCTGTGGATGCCCTCGCTGCAGTGGTGGGACCTCCCAGCTCGCCCGGTGTCCCCGACACTCTGCAGCTGATCTATGGCCACCAGAGACTCATTCCCGCTGATCAATCTCCCGCAGCTCCTGTGCATGCTTAACCAGATGCTAATTTAATGCTGCGGTCAACTGGCAGCGTATGAGGATTAATGAGCGCTTGTTCTGCAGAGCACTGCTTGCGAGGAGACAGCCCTGCGCGTGCAACGCCGCTCCACGCTGTCCGGGAAGCTCAGGGCTCAGGGATGAGGCCGGTGAAGCCGCCCACCTTCCCTCTGTTCCTCTCTACGCAGGAGGTTTGGGGAGATGCTCCAGTTCAGTCACAAACCATAAGTGTAAGACAAAGGAATTTCATGGCTGGTGATGCTGGAGCACAGGCTGGGGGACTGCAGCAGCGTCTTTGGGCTGGAGCATTACGGGCACCGTATTGGATTGGTTAGGGCAAGGTTACAACTCAGTAAATGCCTCCCAGAAAATAATTTTCTGGGCAAATTTTGGCTTGAAACTTGCTTGTGAGCAGCTTATGAGTTTCCTGGCCAGATCTTCTTTTAAAAATCAATAGTGGAATAACTTCTGCACCAGCTGCTCAAATGGTGGCAAATGCACAAGCAGCAGACAGGGGATTTTCGGTACCAGCTGCCTGGGCGAGCGCTGGACCAGTTTTTCCTCCCTTGACTCCGCTCCTCCACGCAATGGCTCTTTGAACTCCTGTGGCAGTGAGCTCTGAAAGCGCTTTCTGGAAATATCTCTAAAAGTTGCTTTGAGTTTGGCTGTTTGCTCAAACACACGTGCCAAGAAACTCATTAGCAAACTATTAATGGAAAAGAACACAAAGTCTGAGCGCTCGTCAACGAGCTCACAAAGGAGACACTTGGCAGTTGGCTGCTTTCATCAACATTGACGTCCAACACCTGAAAAGTGTTGGAAATTCAAGACACTGAGCACCTGCGTGAGAGCTGCTCTGCAAATAAAAGTGCTGACGGGGAGGGGGCTGCCTCCTCTGGGTGGGGGTGCTGCTGCTGGACCTGCAGTGCCCTGATGCAGCACTGGTGATGCGTCGAGGTGGCGCGTCCCTCCTCCTGAGTGTGCCATAGCTCATGGCAAAGCCTTGGTGCCAGCTGAGGTGGCCGTGGCTGCAAGCAGAAACTCGTGCTGTTGCTTGCTCCCAGCTCCTGCAGAAGACCGAGGATGGGAGGTGTGGTGGGATCCTGGGCTGCATGCGTGGTGAGGTAAGGAAGGAAAGCTTTGGGCTGGGAGGAAGGTGTGTAGCACCGTTGCCTGTGCACAGGCAGGGGCTTTTGGGGAGGAGCAGCTCCCGAAGGGTTCATCTCGCTAGCGAATGGGTTGTGATCGCTGGCTGGGCTTGGGAGTGTGCAGCAGCCATCGGGTACTGCTGAAAGAGTTTAACCTGCTGGGCCCTCCCCAAAACTGAAGGTGCTGAGTTTGGTGTCATCAGGTCTGGCTCTGAGAGTCTCCCAAGGAAAGTGAAGCAAGGAGCACGTTACCATCCTGGGGGTTAAAAAGCCAATAAATCCCTGCCTGCCTGGCTGCTCGTGGTGCGGCTGGGTTTTGGTGTGTGTCTCTGTAGTCGGTAGCTCTGGTTTCCTCAGCTCCCTCTGATCACTTGGTTAGAGCTGGGGGCTGACTGCGTGGGATGTCCTCGGTGGAGAAAGACTGTACAGTCGGTTCTAGCTGAGAAATGTCACAAGCAAAACCCTCAGTGCCTGGAAATGTATATTCCTGGTTTCCTGGAAGGAATAATGCAGTGTGAGGAGGGAGGCGCTGAATGGGTGACACTCAAGTGTTACTGAAGAAGTTGTAAATAACATTCCACGCTTGAATCCCTTTGCAGTGCGAGGTGCCAGCCCTGTTGTCTTCGTTCATGCTATATAAATATTTATGGCTCCTAACGCGGAGGTTTGTCGCATGTAATGACGTGAAGCTAACGTGATGTTGTCTACGGGTGACATGCTGCATCAAAGGAAAGCAGCGAACGTCCTCCTTGGCTCCTGGGGAGAGCGCATTAGTGATGCTTTACATGTAGTTAGAGGACCGGGGAACTGGGTGTGGAAGAGTGATTTCCTCCCCAATGTGATACTTAAAGATAAGGGAGCGGAGGCTCAGTAAATTAGTTCAGCCTTCCTGAAGGCTCTGAGGTGGGAGTTGATGTGAAACCCCCCCACGAGCACCCCTTGCTGCAGGACCAGGGCCGCAGCAGCAGTGAGCGTGCCTGCCCTGTGAGCTGGGGCAGCACCCTGGGCGCCGCTCGCAGGCTCTCCAGGCTTGTCCCCAAAAGCAGCCCTGGGCTGCTGCTGGCTTGGTGGGAGCAGAAAGGTCTCCTGACCGAGGCTGTGGAGGTACAGGGGGAGCAGAGGCTGCTGCACCCTGCTCAATGCTGGCATCTTGGGGCCGGGGGGAAGCAAGAGGGGCCAAGGCGGCCCTCCACCGCTCCTCCTGCATGTCCCCTGGCATTAGTGCTTGCAAGCCCGGGGGCAATCCCGAACTCGGGGCTTTAGGTGATCTCTGGACAATGACAATGTCCAAGGAAAGCACAGGGCTGCAGGTGTTCCTCTGTAGCAAGGCTAAACCCCTGGACCGCACCGACGTGGGAGCCATCGAGGGTGTTACCGCGCCATGCAAGGGGTGCAGCCCCCTCACACATGCCACTCGTAACCTGCTCAGAATACCCCTGTGCCTACTCCTCCACCACACAATTTCTTCCCCCTTTTCTATTGTTCTGCATATTTCAGTTGCTGGAGGCTTTGAAACGATCTCCTAGCCTCTCTGATAACGTCACCGTTGTTCTCCTCGCCTTCCGTCGCTCCTCTGAGTCAGTCTGCTATCTGGCAGGGCAAGCGCGAAGGTCTCGGAGGCATCAGATGCAGCCCAGCCAATACCTGGCTGTTTGGGGTTTTTTTTTCATGTGCGATTCATCTTCGGAGACGTTAAGAGGCTGGGGGAAGGGAGGAAGACTAACAGGAATAATCCTCTGAATTCATTATGCAAAAACTTGGTGCCCCGCCAGCCTTTCTCTTGAACAAATGGCCAATGCTCTTCTTTAATAGCATTAACCAAAATTACAAATCACAGTGTTGCTTAATCAATCTCAATAGGTTTGTCCGTATGAAGGGTTTTAACTGTCTCCTGGAAAAGACTGGCGGCTGATTCTTCTCCCAGTTTTTGGCATTAGCTGGAATTGCTGGAGAGACCCTGGTTATTTTTGTCTCTTCTGAAGCCCTGATGGCTGGAGGCCTGCACGCAAACCCAAAAGGAATAAATAAAAGGGACTCTGACGTGCTCATCTTAGCACCAAGCCTTGTACGAGCAGCGAGAACCAGCGGGGAAAGGCTGCGCACCAAAACCAAAGTGCCCCAGCGCCCTTGGGCTGAGCTGGGCGGCACAGCCGTGGTGGGCAATGGGCATTGCAGGGACTCGGGGTTGCAGTGAACTAGCAGAGCTGCTGCCTAAGTAAACATAATATTTTATAAGTAAATATATGTTTTAAATGCAGGCAGGCATTTTTTAATGCTAGGCAACAATTTGGAGCCAAAGCAAGGCATGCTTTTGTCTTGTTTTTATTTCAGTATTGCTTTCTTATGTGAGAATATGGGTGTATATATATTAATAGTGATGGTTTGCCTACAGTGTATGGATATATAGTAAAAATGCTAACACATTACTGTATATATATATGTGTGTATACCTATATACTGCATGCCACTGGGTTAATGCGGCTCTGTTTGACATTTGTTCAATCTGATTGCCCACCTGTGAATTTGTGATGTGCCTGCCAGGGGAGTTAACTCGCTGTTTATCGGTTAGCCAGGCTGCGGGGCGGGTGCTGCTGGAGGTCCCAGCAGCAGCAGCAAGCGCCCACGGATGTTGGGTGCTGCATGAGTTCGGAGCACACTGTCGTGATGGGACTGAACACAGGCTGGTGACTGTAGTAGCTGCGCTTCCTTCAGGTTATGGTAAGAGGTGGTTAAGCTCCTGCTGGGTAAAACAGCTGAAATGATGAAAGGAGCAGCCCAAGCTGGCAGGGCACAGAGGTCTGGATGCAACAGGGTCCCAGGGCTGAACGGCTGCTCTTTGGGCAGCACGGGGAGCCAGAAACACCGCAGCAGCAGGGAGTAAAGAAGGCAGAAAACCTGAAAGAGCAAAGGAAGCTGTGCTAACCCGGCCCCTGAGAAAGCTTTCCAAGGTGAGCGTTGGCTGGAATAAGAGACCTGGGAAACTGGGCTCTGAAGCTGCCTTGCGTTGCTTGCTTCTGCAGTGCTGGAGGAAGGACTTGAGTAATAAGCAGGTTTGCTTCAAAGAAATGCCCATTTATCACCTGCTCCACTTTCTCATGAGAACAACCAAAACATACCTCTTAGGTCCAAAGTACTAATTATGTTTAAGGTCACTTCCAGCTTACTTATGCATTTTTCTGGCTAAGGTATGAATATTCACAGCAATATATAGATGAGTGTACTGAGCTAGGACATGGCTATCCCCAGGCCTGGGTTTTTAAAGACAATTTTGACACCTTTATAATATACCAAGTGGAAATCATCAGTGATATACGCAGTGCAGGAAGGGAGAGGGCAAGCCAACCCACCTGGCTTAGAGACCTACCCTGGGATGTGAGAAACAACACCATCTGCTTTTCTCCACTGACTGTATACAAAGCTGAGCAGCGAAGCTCTGGAGAGGGATCCCACCAGCAGAGTCTAAGCAGACATGCTGGTGGCTCGGAGGGCTTGCGGGTGATTGCTGAGCTTGCATGTGTTTGGTCTGGTGCAGGGATGCCTGAAGCCTGGCGCGCCCTGGGATGTCGCAAGCGCGGTGCGTGACTGCGAGGGTACGGCCGACTGCAAAGGACCTGGCAGGCAGAGCCATTTCCATTAGAGAAGATGAGAAGAGAAATCTAGTGCTGAGCTTCCCTTGGTGCACCAGCTTCCTCCTCACCTAATCTAAAATTAACTTCACTGTTCGGCTGCATTTAAGCAAAACCAGTTGCCATGGCCACGCCAGGGGCTCCTAGATATAGCAAACGAGGTAATCAGTTAAAATGAATAGCCACGGAGCTGATGCTTGCTGTAGGTTACATGTGAAGTTCATTCACTTGTTAAACCTAATGGACTGTATTGCCTATGAATTGGAAATGTAAATTCTCTCTTTTGGTGGCTGGAGTTTGAATCAGGCTGGGAAAGCTGGAGAAAATGTCAAATTAAAAGAGCTAGCGCTGCGGATAATGCGAGCCCATAACAGATCAGAGGGGATTTCTGTGTAGGTTCAAGCCTTAGGTTTGCTGCAAGGCATATAACCGCAGGCTGAGCCCCCCTCGCTGCTGCTGAGAGGGACACTGGCATTTATAGTACCGTATTAAGGCTCGCTTTGGTGCTTATTAGCTCGGCTGTCCTGTTCTGGATCAAATAAGCTATCCAGTTCTGTCGGTGGTTCGCAGGGCTTTAGAAGAGGCAGGACAAGAGCCCTGTTTCTGTGGCGTAGCCCGCGAGCCGTCAAGAATCTCAAGACACAATGCGAAGCGATACATCAGCTGTAGCAGGCCCCCGCCTGCTCGCCGCCTCCATGCAGTCACACTGGCGCTGAGCACGAGTGGGCTCTGGGGAGGCCGGGGAAGGATGCTGGGCAGAGCCCACCGCGGGGGCGTCAGGAGTGCCGAGCGCCTGGAAAGGCTGCCAGCAAAGTAGGGGGGCTGTTACTATTTTCATTAGCTCACTCCTGTAGGGAAGATCGATCCTCGGGAATGGTCCAAACCTCCGTTTTGTGTCTCGGATGAAACCTGGCGAGTGTCCTGCTCCAGAAGCCGTGAGCCAGGCCCTGCCTCTGTAAGGGTGCAGGGAGCCGAGTTGCTGGCATGGCTTTCTGCGGCCTCGGCGCAGTCCTCGGGGGTGACGGCCCCTTGCTGAGCCAAGAGCAAGGGACGGGATGGCCGTGGAGGGGGTCCTGCTCTTGCTGCCGCCCAGGACGGTCCCTGACTGGGGAGGGCTGTGTTGTTGGCTAAAGCAAGTAGTCGTTGGACTTGAGATTAACATTCCTGCAACATGAATCTCGGTGATCCAAGCTAGTGATGCTCTGCCCCCTGGCCGATGGGAAGCTGCTCTTGGATGCCGGGGAGGGGATAACCAGGTCTGAGTGTCTTGCAAAGCCCTGTGAGCAGCCAGGACAGGAGCTTCGCAGCTGACTTTTGATCAGATCCCCCAGTAGATCAAGCCCAGCAAAGCTCCTTTGCTCGCTAAGCTGCAAAATACAGACAGGAGCATGCCCTGTGCCCGTCTTGCTCTTTGTGCTTTACCGTACGCCTGTCTTGAAGCTCCCCCACCCAGTCCGAGCCCTGCGATTTCTGGAGGTTCGCACTTGAATCGGTGCCTGTGCTCGTTCCCAGCATCCTGCGTGCTCCGGGATTCCCTCCGAGGAGGCTGCACACACGCAGGTAGGCACAACATCCGCTGCNGTGCCCTGTGCCTGTCTTGCTCTTTGTGCTTTACCGTACGCCTGTCTTGAAGCTCCCCCACCCAGTCCGAGCCCTGCGATTTCTGGAGGTTCGCACTTGAATCGGTGCCTGTGCTCGTTCCCAGCATCCTGCGTGCTCCGGGATTCCCTCCGAGGAGGCTGCACACACGCAGGTAGGCACAACATCCGCTGCTTGCTCATGCTGCGTCTCTACTGAAGTGCAGAGGAGGCTGAATCAACTCCTGCCATCCTCCCCCTGGCTCGTACGCCCCCTCCCGCCTCCTGGAGCCGAGTGGTTTGNCTCGTTCCCAGCATCCTGTGTGCTCCGGGATTCCCTCCGAGGAGGCTGCACACACGCAGGTAGGCACAACATCCGCTGCTTGCTCATGCTGCGTCTCTACTGAAGTGCAGAGGAGGCTGAATCAACTCCTGCCATCCTCCCCCTGGCTCGTACGCCCCCTCCCGCCTCCTGGAGCCGAGTGGTTTGCAGCACTGGTGAAAAGCTGGTCCAGGCACCGGCGTGGCTTTCGGGAGGTCTGGATTCGGGCGGCTTGCTCTGCCACACGCTTGCCATGCAGTAAAGCCATGCTTTGCAATGCCTGTTCTAACATTAAACTAATGTGTCCACGTCTGCCGTCAGTACGTGACACTTCCAGTGCTGGAGTGTTGTATTTATCAAGTTGATCTCTCTCACCAATTCAGCTTCAACCAACCTACAAACCAAAATGGATGTTACTTTGTCTACTTAGGGCCTGTAGCGATTGCAAAATTTTACTCTCCTACTAGCCTGGGACTTTTGATGGGCATATAACATGTCATTAGCCTTTTTTATTATCTTGAATCGTAACTGGAACAGGCACAGTAGTGGTTTTGTGCAGAATGTCTGTGTCCATATGGATAACTATAGACCCATATGTATGTTATGGACTAGTTCATCACCTGGCATCGGAGCTACCCCATTCTCTAGCAGAGTTACACTGATTTACATCAAGCCAGAATCCACTTCTAAATAAGCTTGTGACACTGAGTAATAAGCCTCATTGCAAACCTAGGAGAAATTAGCTTTGCTGTGACATATGGCACAACCTTCATGTCCTAATTGTGCTGGCTCATGCATTCATAATACTACCAATTATTTATACCGTGAGGCAAGATAGTGTGTTTATCAGTAATTTTCCTTCACTGACAGTTTATGATCGGCTGAGTAGCACCCATTGGAATACTCCAGGCAATTAGCCACTCTGATGTGTGTGGTGTCACCAGAAGTGGCGCATAATAAACAAAGAGAAAGATTTTTATGCGTTCAAAGGGGGCCCTGCTAAAGCTGCCAGGTCAAAAATACATCCTACATGTTGTGGCCGTAATTGCAGGAGGGTGTATAATTTGTCATTTCTATGCCTTTGTCTGAGCCATTCTTGCACACAGATAGGGAAGCGCATTAACCACAGCGACAAAACTCTACAGCGTGGAAGTCTCGGATTTGTCTTGTTGTCCACAGGTTTAGGATTTGCTGCAGCAGCCCAAGCCATGGATCAGTGAAGCTCCGTATCTCCCCGCAGCACAAAGGAATCGGTCGGCAGGCACACAGGCATCAAGTCTTGCCCGCTGCTGGAGAAGGCTTCATCCAGCACTGGGGGTTTGGCGCTGTACGTGCCAGGTCTACTGGGTGCAAATGGAGGTGCTCCCGTGGTCCCTCAGCTTTTGGGGGTGCCAGCAGGTCCACCACGCTCAGCACGTAAAATCCAGTCGCTCTTCCCTTGTGCGGTGGGTCTGACCTGGGACCTCGGGGGCTCCCTGGGGTGGGCAATCACCTCTGATGTCGCCGAGGGTCTCGCCTGGGTGCTTTCTGGGGAGTTTACGGGGTATTTACAGACTTCCCTGTCTCCTGAAATTTGTGGAGAAGCATTGCTGACTGACATCGCTTCTTCCACTGAATTTTATGCGTTCATCTGGCAGGACAAACGCTTATCTCCAGGCTCTGGTGAACACACTGGTGTTCCCACGCGAGGGTGTCCCTGCTCACATCTCTGCCTAGGCAGGGCGAGCGCAGTGAAACACAGGCCCACATTATCTTGGTGTACCCAGGGTCCTTGCTTATCTCTCGTGTTCATGTAACTTCTCTGGTGAGGTGTCAGCACTCTCCTGTTACTGCTAATCAGCTGCTTCCGACTGCCCGGGCAAATTTATCAGATGATGGGAGCTGATAGGAGGAGGCAAGGTGGGAAATGAGTAAATGTGTGATTTGGGAAGATGCTGTAATCCTGAGGGAAGGAGAGCTCTGCTGCCACGTGGAGGGACTCGCTGCGCAGCCCGGCGCACGCCCAGGTCCTGTGGCGACAAAGGTGCTTTGTGTTGAGGGGCTGCCGCCTGCCATGGCGAAGCACCGCTGCCGAGGGCTGTAAGAGCTCAGCTCTGCCAGCAGCCAGCCGTTGGTTAGGTAAGTCACTGCTGCTGCCCCTGTCTCAACGCTCACCCCTGGCCCTTCTGATCTTGAGGGCACAGCTCCGAGACACCCGCTCTGATCCCCCTGCCTCATGCAGCTGCCGTCCCAGCCGCAGGACATTGTGCTGGCCACCTCCAAGGCTGGGGAGATAGTGGAGCCTTCAGGAGGGCAAGCAGATAAGCCATCACAGAGCAGTCTTTAACTGTGCTCAGGCTGCCGACAGCAACTGGGTTTAGCCAGAATAATGCAAGATGTGCTGTGCTTCACCCCGTCATCTTAAGCAGCTGGTTGTCCTTACAGTGCAATAGCAAGGGGAGAGGCACTGGCTGATCTCTTGTCCAGATGGCAGGGCCTGTTTCTTGGCAGCTTGTGCACTTAGAGGAGAGATCAGACTCACCAGCAGGACCTCTTCAGCCCCACATTTACTTTGGCAAATTTCCCCTTGGACGGCTGCACAGTTTTCTTAAGTAAGTTGGAAGGGAGGGCAGTAAAGCGATGGCTGCATGCAGCTGTAGCGTGCATTGCTGCTTGGACGTCTGCTAGGAGGCACGGACACTTGGCGAACAAAGCTCTCCTTACCGAGGTTTAAATGTTACAGTGACACTGTGGATTGTAAAACACAAATGCTTTGCGCAGAGGAGTTTAATGGTCAGCTTCTGTTCAGTGTAATACTTGGAGGGCAAGACAGGCTCTTCTCTGTGCTGGAGAATTAGATGCTTGAATTTTAAGGGAGAAACAGCGAAAATGAGCACTTTCAGGTCCCTGCTTTTACGNATGCTTTGCACAGAGGAGTTTAATGGTCAGCTTCTGTTCAGTGTAATACTTGGAGGGCAAGACAGGCTCTTCTCTGTGCTGGAGAATTAGATGCTTGAATTTTAAGGGAGAAACAGCGAAAATGAGCACTTTCAGGTCCCTGCTTTTACGTAAATCATTGGGATCCAGAATTGTTAATACAAGGTAGAAGGCACAGGTTTTTTTCCCGACTGTGGACCTGTGTGAGTCAGTTCACAGGGATTTTCCACTGAAGCCCCTCGTGGTGCTGGGGCCATGTCTGGTGTGGTCGGTGCTGAGCATTGGGTCTGGTCCATCCATCCCATCCTCCCCGCCCTCCTCCGTCCCACCACTCCTACCCGCAGGGAGCTGGTGCTGCCTTTCTGGGGGTCACAGCTCCTATCCTCTCCCACACAAGACTGAAAATTAATGCCTGGGAGGCACTTGGGAGGCTGGGTGAAGCTTTCAGCATCCGTGTTCATTGTTTTTGAGAAGGACTGGGGTCCTCGTGCAGTGTCCTGTGTCAGGGAACTGGGCTCGCTGGCAGGCTCTCCCTGTCCACAGCAGCCCCCCCCCCCCCCCCCCCCCCCCCCCCCCCCCCCCCCCCCCCCCCCCCCCCCCCCCCCCC
>VZSC01004308.1:33852-50734 GCA_013398225.1 Steatornis caripensis
GAGCACAGCTCCCACTTGCAAAGGACTGATCCGCTCCCATGCCATCGCCTGCAAGTGAAAATTAAGTATTTAATAACCTTGATCTCCTAAGGAGCTCTTGCATTGGGCAGCACAGGGCATGCCTGCCGAGATGCTCGACGGCGGAGGCAGTGGCTCCAGCTGAGCCGTGTTTTCAGCTTCCCAGATGTGTCAGACCAGCGAGAGACTAAACCAGCTACCTGGGCAGCAGCCGGCTTTTGGTAACAGCCATCTTCCTCCGAGATCCCTGTCCTGCCAGGAGCACCCGACACCGGAGCTAATCAGACTTTGTCAGGAGGCTCTAAGTTGAGATGCTGAGCCAGGTCCCCAATTTGAAGTGCTGCTTTCACTCGCACAGGCTCCAAGCAGCACAGGCACCTGTAGTTGTATATTATGTAGTTGTAGGTGAAAGCCCAGCACGGGGATGTACTGAGATATCGCACAGGCACTCGGTTAAACCAGCTCACAGACCCTCACCTGGAGCAAAGCAGCGGCACTGTGCCATCCTGCAACAGGCAGGAACTCATCCAGCACCTATGCACAGTCCCAGCTCTACAGTTTGTTCCCAGGCTGTATTATCAAGGAAGACTTTTAAAACATAATTGTTTCCTCTTATTTTTTGCTTTGCCTTTTTTTTTCTGGCTGTGACACTGAAGCTTGATCTCCCTGATCCGCTTTGCTTTCTTTGGGTGACTTTGTGCTCGTGTTTGTAGCCTAGGGCTGAGTCCTTGAGCTCTCTGTAGCTCGGACCCTGGGAGCTCTGGGGGCTTTGCACCCAGCGCCTCTGGCACTTGTGGGCGTCCTGCTGTGGACTGGACCCACTGGGCCTCGGTTTTCAACTTGGTGTCATTATTCTACTCTGTTTTTATAACTCAGTCTCTGTGTCTATGTAGACCGTGTTTTTTCTTCCCGTGAAAACTCATTGCGAAGTTTGCCGAGCCCTGTGGCAGTGCCTGGGAATGCAGGCTGTGTTGTACGAAGGGAGGTTAAAGCTGTGTAGCCCAGGTACTCGCAGCAAAGCAGTAACAAAAAGCCATCAGGCGCGATTCCGTGGGCAGGCGGCACCGCAGGAGCGAGGGCTGGCTCTCCCCGGGCTCCTGCTTCCACCAGCAGCCCCTCGGCTAATCCATGGGGCTGGGCACCAGAAAGAATTTTAATGAAGGTTCTACTGAAAAGGGGGGTCTGGGAGGGATGTGTGGAAGTTGCTGTTATTGTTCCACGAGGGGCCTCTCTTCCTGCACAGGACAGATAACGTTTAAAACACGCCAGCATCAGGTTTAGCGGAGTGGGACCGACAGCAGACAGCTTTACGCCCTCAACAGCAGCCGCCGACGGTGAAATAGTCGGGGGATATCTATCTATAGCTCAGCTTTCCTAAAACCTCCGTGTGTCTCTGCCGATACTGCTGCGTGCCAGCGGGCAGGGGAGGGCAGAGCTCCCTCCCGCGCAGCCAAGCCAGGGCTGGCAGGCGTCATCTCCTCCGGCATCGCTGCGCTGCCGTTGCAGCTGTGGGTTTGCTGCCTGTGAACGGAGAGGGGCACGAGCCCCGCTCCGTGTAACCAGCACGGAGAAAAGGCGAGGGGGGTTCAGCTCCTTGCCTCTGCCCCAAGCTGCTGGTGTGGCCTGGGACCTTTCTCTTCATCTCTTCCCATACAAATTGGGCTGGATTTAGATGCAAGTCATCACGTTAGCTTGAGCTTAGCCTAAAAACTTGAGATAAAGGCAGTCGGTTAGCTCTGGGCTGTGCTAAGGGACAGCAGCATCCTGCCATTGCAACCGCCCGCGCTGTCCTTTGCACTCCCCGGCTCCCACCAGCACCAGGCTCCTCGTACCCCTGTGATATTTTTTTTTTCCTCTGGCTTGTTGAGACCCCCAGGGAGGAGCTTGTTGTTTTAAAATGTCATTGTGCTTCAGACTGGGGGGTTATCTGTAATTAAAGGGGTGTCTGCAAGCTGGCTGCCTGAGGGGTGCTGAGAGCAGATCTCCTAAATCCAGCCTCAGCTTGCCGCTGCCTTTAAACCCCATCAAATGCTGCCTATCAGGGGACATTTAAGGAAACCTTTTAGTCAATATTGCCTTGAGAAATTCTCTAGTTGAGAGCCTTGCTGCCTTATCTGCGGTGTGCGGTACAGGCCAACACAGACTGGGAGGCAGAGAGAAATCCTCAAACTCTTTCATCTCCTGGATGAGTAGTGGGGAGGATGAAAACCCAAACTGTGCTGCTGGTTGGAAAAGTAAATGACTTCTCCCTGGGGGAGAGAAGTAAGATTTTGAGTGCTGCTATTCTCCTCAACGTGATCTGCTTTCCCGGCGAGAAATGGATTGGCAATGAGGAGGATGAGGGACCCCGAGTGCTTTGTAACTAAACTTTGGGTAACGAGGAGGTATGCTTGAGCAAAGGGTGGATGTGTGAGTCGGCAACACTCGTACTGTGGGCTTTTCTGTGTGAGCCTTTGTACACGTTCCATGTACACAAGTGCAGTTTCCTGCTGTGCGGCCGGGACTCAACGCCTGAAGCGTTGCCCAAGAGTGGTCTCAAACCCAAGCTGCTGAAAGATGGCGCTGGGGCTCCTGGGCTCTGCCTAGCACATCAGCAATATTTTCAGCCCCCGTTTGTTTTTCAAATCTCCTCCCTTTCGGCTTCTCCGTGAGCAGGTCAATCCTCCAGGCTGCGTTCAGCCAAACTCTTGTTCAGCCGGAAACACAGGGGCTGGGGCGCGTGGGCCAAAAGCTCACAGCTGGCAGGAGCAGTGTCCGGAGGGCGGAGAGACGATCCTGGGGATGCACAATTTTGCGGGGAAGGAGGGAGAGGAAGGATGCATCTGTCACTCCTTCCTGGCAATGGATATTCCCCTGGAGGGCTGCCTCGGAGCCCTAGGTGGGAATCCTTTCTTTAGCTGTTGCCATGCAGAGCCATGCTGTGCATAAATAAGGGAGAACATGTTGGCTTCTATTTTTATATAGACCTTCTATCTATCTGTCTTGGTCTTTTGTATTCCTTTGTCTTCCCTATCCCTCGCCCTCCGGTCTGTCTTTTCTCCTTTCTGTGTCTCCTTCATTTTTCTTCACTTTGCAGCATCACACTAATTAAGTCTACTAATTAGTTCATGTTTGTGCATCCAGCAAATGAATAAGCCATGCTGGGAGTGCTAAATATTAGACATTATGTTGTCATTTAAATCTTGGGGACAAGAAGCTGCCTATGTGAATAGGCGTGAGTATGCGGTGATGTATGTGACGGTGCGTGTTAGTGCCGGGCATGCAGCTGCCTAAGAGAACACTGGCAACGGTGCAGAGGACCTGCAGTGGCTGTGCAACCCCTGCCAGGCTTGGCAGCACCGTGTGGGTCCGCTCTGGGCAGTATAAGCGAGTTCACTGCACGTGGGAGCGTGTAAACTGCTGGTATCTTGTAAATACCACTAGGTACAAGCTCGAAGCTCGCGTCTGTGTGCTGTCCAGGCATGGGTTTGGGTGTAGGCACCTGTAGACGGGTCCTGAGAGATCTGGGGTGGGGCGGTGGTTGCTACCTTAAAAACCAGAACAGCAGCTAAAGATTCAATGTGGGTGTTTCCACAGTTTGATCAAAACACCTGGGGCAGATATCTGTGTTCAGGAACAGGACGTTCCCATTGGGGTTTGCTTCCTGATTCAGTGCAAGAACTTGCTCTTAATCCTCATCCAACTGCCTCAGAAATCATTTTGTATATGGGACTGGGTATAGAATAAACTGGGTTATAAATAATGAGGCAGTTAGTTATGTACGTACATTCTGTACAACTTGCTCAGCGTCTCTGCTGTTGACGTGGGAATAAAGTACCCTCTCCTGCATGAACAGTAATTACCGCTGGCCTGGTCTGTCTCCCCGAGACCCTGCCTGCTCTGCAGCTCCCCGCACCTGGCTGGGGGGGCATGAGTTCATGCCGTGCACAGAGCCAGTGCCCGTGACTGCTGCGCAATTTATTAGCAGCAGGAGCTGGGTTAGTCCTTCCCTGGTGTAAATCAGCAGCTCTCCGTCAGCTTGGGTAGAGCACAGCCCTCCCCACCTGAGATGTGCCTGTGGGTGCTGCGTCTTCCCCCCAACCTTTATAATGACCCACAGNCGTGACTGCTGGGCAATTTATCAGCAGCAGGAGCTGGGTTAGTCCTTCCCTGGTGTAAATCAGCAGCTCTCCGTCAGCTTGGGTAGAGCACAGCCCTCCCCACCTGAGATGTGCCTGTGGGTGCTGCGTCTTCCCCCCAACCTTTATAATGACCCACAGTGTTTTGTTCTGGGTTAAGCCCCAAAGGACCTTTAACTCCTTTCAGATTTCCTTCTGCGGCTCGCTCACCATGCAAGACTTTTTTTTTGTTTTCCCCCTCTTCACTAAAGAAACCTGCGCAAACAGGCCCCAAGTTCTCTAAGCAAATGGAGAAGCTGCTGCTGTGTAAATGATGTAGCAGCGCCTAAACCAAAGGGCTGGTTCCTTTGCCCGCTGCCCGGGTGTGAATGCTCCCCTGGGGCTGCCACTGACTGCAAAGACCAAGATGTGGGCATTGCTCTGCACCCAGGGCAAGCTGTCCTCAGCATCCCGGTGGGTCCTAATCCCAATTATTTCTCTGTGGAAACCCAATTATCTGCCTAGCTGCTGGGAAGAAGAGGTAGAGTGATAAAACTTCCATTGCCACATCCCCCAGGCTTTGCTGTATTATTTTCTTCTGTTATGTCGCGCTGTCAGAACCCATTACCTGAGAAAGCGTGTGACCCCACCACCACAAATGGTCCCTGTGGAATCAGGGCTGATTAACACTTGGCAAACTGGAGGGCATGTGTGGGGCATGTTTGGGGTGATTGCTTTGGTGGGTCCATCCAGAAACATCAGCCCCAGCACAGGAGCCCTTTGCTGGTTCCTCTTCCCCTGAGTGCCACGGCTGTCCCTGCTGAGCACCCCAGGACGGTGAGGGCAAGGGACAGGCGTTCCAGGGTCACCCTGTGCTCCTGCTCCCCCCAGCCCGGACCCGTGGCTCGATCTCTGCTACTCACGTGGCTCCCGTTGAAGGCAGCTGAAGACACATGGACCATAGGGAGCTGGACACTGAAATTCCTGCTGATCTGCACTCCTGTCCAGCATTTAAAGCCAGAAGTGTCCTCTCAAAGCACCTCTCTGCACAAACCACCTGGGCAGCCCTACATCCTCAGTGGCACCGAGCCCCTCGGAGGTCCTTGTTTTTGCCTGGTGCAAGTTGGCGCTGCTGGACTGGAGACAGAAGAACGGTGAGGATCTGGCCTGTCGATCCCGTGAACGTGCCTCATCCTGGGCTTACAGGCAGAGAGCCGACAGAGTGAAATTCAGCAAAGTGAGTCCATTTAAAAACGGAGCTGAAGGAGGTTATTTACATCCACCAACCTGCTGTCTAGCTACCCACTGTCCTGATCAAAAATAAGCATGGAGCGGCGTCTCTGGGAGCGTGTTCAAGACAAGATCACATCTGTCCCCTGCATTTCTTCTTCGTCTCTCACCAGACTTCTCCAGATGGCTTCCCCGGAGGAAGGCGGGGAGCCCAGCTTTCCAATTAAGAACGAGGAGAGCAGATGACTTGGCAGCACCGCTGGAAATTGTTAGGACTTCCTCGCCTCCGAAAAGCAAGCCCTGGAGCTGTACTGCACCCACAGTGCGTGCCCTGTACGTCAGGATGCTCCACAGAGGTCTAACGTGGCCATGCTCAGCAATAACAGGTGCAAGGAGAAGAGAAAAGCCATGTAGAATGGCTTTAAGCAGAGATCTGGAGCACAGGAAGGAAGGTTGGGGTGTAGGAGTACTGTTACTGGTGCATGGGGCTGCAGGAGAAGATTTCTGCATCGTTGTATGGAGGCCAGGGCAAAGTGGAGCCCGGAGAAAGACCTGGGCAGGTTGCATGGGTGAGATCCCCAGGTGACTGCATGGTTTGGGGGCTTGGGTTTTCTACAGACAGTGCTTTCATTAGCAACCTGAAAAAATGAAAAGCCAGAAGCTGATTGACACCTGAGAAATGAAACATTTCATCTGGAAACTCAAACTTTTGTTATTTTGTTTGTTGTTCTAATGAAAAAAAGGC
The DNA here is from genome assembly GCA_013398225.1 of Steatornis caripensis. Classification (NCBI taxonomy): domain Eukaryota; kingdom Metazoa; phylum Chordata; class Aves; order Caprimulgiformes; family Steatornithidae; genus Steatornis; species Steatornis caripensis. The sequence goes on from VZSC01004308.1 coordinate 39,943, forward strand.
ATTTTCTTTTTCCCAAGGAGGGCAAATTCCATGAAAATTTTCATTGAGTTGAAAGTCGAGACGGAAAATTTTAGATGAGCCTTATGGGAAAGTCCCCAGCGAGGTTTCGAAAGAAGCAAGGCAATTTAAAATTGAATCTAACCAGAGTCAGCTGAGAAAACTGAGTTCTAGTGGAAGTGATGTGCCTGCCCGGGGAAGCGTGTGGACGGGATGGCTGCGGAAAGCGAGATGCCTTCCCAGCTCTCCATCTTGTCAGTGCGGAGAGCTGAGAGGAGCTCTGCTGCATCCAGCTCTCCCCTCCAGCTGGGGCTGCGAGCTTCCTTTCGGGAGAAACACTTGTGTTGCCAGGTGTGCAAAATGTAAACGCTGTAGGTGGTGTCTTTGAGTGCTGAAAGAGTCACTGAGTGGGGAGGAATGTGCCCCGAGGCCAAGAACGTCCTTGTGCTGCAGGGAGCCAGACCCCAGGTGGGATAATCTACTGGTTTTCCTTGAAGTCAGTGGACTGGCAGTGATTTACACAGCTCAGCCCCAGAGCTGAGAGCCAGGGTAAACCCAAGCCGATCACCTTCCAGCTTGCATGGCTACTGGAAAACAAACACTGTTGTTAACCGCAGATGCCGCTGCTCGGCGCTCGTACCAGTCCCAGAGCTGCTGGGGGTGACCTTGGTCCCCCTGTAGCCAGTGGCTGAACTCTTCCTTGTCTTTGGTGAAGCCAAGATGTATCTGGATTCAACTTTCCTGACCTGGGATCTCTTGTCGAAAGGCATTGAAATAATCAAAAAGCTGGAGAGTGGCACCGAGGTGGGAAAAGCAGCAGGGCAGCTGGAGCACGGCGAGAACATCAGCTTCCAGGGACTGCTCCTGTGGCGGCTGACGCGGGGCTGTCAGGTGCTGTCAGGGTAATTACGGAAAATTGCTGCAGGATAAACATCACGGTGTTTGGAAGAGTAATTGTGTGGCAGCCTCGGGTTCCTCTCAGCACGTCAGGTAGGCACCAATTTTAGCTCCTCACGCCTTGACGAGCTCGGATGCTCCAAGGGACCGTGCTCTGGCCTCCCCTCTCCGTCTCCGGTGACAACCAGTGAGCGCATCCCTCCCCTGGCTTGTCCTCTCCTTGCGTCACCATAAAACACCATCCCAGTAAACGTGAGTGACGTCCCAGCAGGGCCAGGCTTTCCCTTTTCCTCCAGGGAAGAAGGAAATTGTTCTGCGTGATATGAGAAGACCAAAGTCTGAGCCAAAAGCAGCCTTGATTTTGGCAGGAAAACGCAGTCTAGCAATTTTTTCACTTCATAATTTGTTTTTTTCTATACATTTGTGGTAGTAATTGTGGTAAAGAGCCTCTTTGTGTAATTGTAAACAACTAGCTGCTGTATTGAGGAGAAACGTTGGCTAAGGCATTGGGCAGGGCTGCTGGGGCCCCAGATTTGATGTGTTGACATGTTTCTTCTGCAACTAGCTCTAAAGTCAGATCTTCCCTCGGCCCCTGGCATGTCCTCCTGTAAAGAGGAGAAAAATAGGAGTGGAAGCAATGCCACATAAACCAGGGGTGTGGTGAGAATAAATCCAAGAAGTGTAAATCAAAAGTAATACCATAAATACAGTATTGCTGGCAGGCTCCATGCGCCTCTGGGTAAGGACCTGGACCGATTTCGAATGAAGAATGCATGAAAATGGGTTGGATTTGTCTGCATGGAGGGTGTACGTACCTGTGTCCTTGCTGGAGCTTTCTCCGTGGGGCAGCCGGGCGTGTGGCGGGTGGGCGCCGACGCTCTCGATCCACTGCGAACATGCTTGGCTCTGGATGCTGCGCGCNTTGGATTTGTCTGCACGGAGGGTGTACGTACCTGTGTCCTTGCTGGAGCTTTCTCCGTGGGGCAGCCGGGCGTGTGGCGGGTGGGCGCCGACGCTCTCGATCCACTGCGAACATGCTTGGCTCTGGATGCTGCGCGCAGTCATAGCGTACCTGGCGTCCGTCATGTCCCGATCCTGGGAAAGACTTGGAGCTGGGTTTAAACTCAGGTTTAGCTCCTGGTCTGCCTGAGACTCAGGGTGTGACCACGGTCAAGTTAAGTGGTCCGTGGGCAAGCCAATACCTCCAGGGGAAGGGCAGCGGGGAAGACCTGAAAGAGCAATTAGGCTAAGCAGATGGGTGTCTGTGGAGAAATATGAACAGAAATACGCATAGATAGCCAAGTCATAAAATATCATAGGTAGATAATTACGTGGTAGACCGATGTGCTGCGGAAGCGTGATTGATAGCTGGATAGCGAGAGTAGATGGAGAAATGGGTGTGAAGAGACGGAAGGAGACTTGGCTTTTGAACGAAGTAATCTCTCATCTGTGTAACGGCAAGAAAAACACTCAAGTCAACACACACCCACATGTGTGTACAGTTGGCAACATTTGTAAAATCCTGTTAAAACCTCAAAATAACTTCATAAATAACAACTTTGTTGTTTAGCACTGAGGAAGAAAATAGGAGGTGTGAAGCCTACCTCCTTATGCAGCCGCTTGCAAGGCAACAGGGACGTGCCCAAGGCTTTTACTTAAAGCAGTGCGATTTGGGGATTGCATCGGTGATGCAAACCTCCGGTTTTGAGCTTGCACCCCGCTGCCTGCAAGCTGGCCATGGCAGCGGCGGGATGGAGGTGGAGGGTGCCTCAGCGGGGAGGACCCCGTGCAGCGTCTGGCCCTGTGCTGGAGGGGAGCATGCAGGAGAGGAAGGAGACTCGTCCTGGGAAGCTGTCTATCAGGAAAACTCTATTATGTGTGCTATTGACAGAGATTAATTTATTGTTCAAGAGATCTCTGATTCCATTAACGAAAACGCTAAGGCACCTAACAAATTTGCTGACCCGGTTCAGGCTGTTGGCTTGTCAGTCAAACTAATGCACCCTGGCACTTCCCAAGTTCATTTGCTGCCTAGGTTAGCCAGCCTTACAGCTATGACACCTTATAAATCACGTTTCTTAAAAACTAATGTTTGCGTACATGTATTAGCAACATCAAAAAAAAAACCCCCACCTGCACGCTCTCTGCAGTTCAGAGACTGCAAATGTGATGAGAAGCTTTAACAAAAAGCGAGTTGGAGAGAAGTGTCAGAGCTGTCCCCCTGCTCAGCGGGGGCTCCAGCACATGTCCCAGCAACGATCTCCAGTTAAATATTTGCACTGCCTCTGCCCAGTTGGGGCCATCCCTATAAATGCCTCTAATTGCTTCATCTGCCTCTTTCATGAGCTTGACTAAACACCTAGCTCCTGAGCCGCAGCAGAGAGAGGAGGTGCCCACAGTAGGTGATTTGGGAGCAATCGCTACAGAGGAGTCTGGTCTCCGTTTGTTGTGGAATGGGGCTGGGGAGGGAGATCAAAAGGGAATTTTTTGCCCACTGCCGGAAAAGCAGGTATAATGGCTGCGAACTGGGGGGAAAGAGCTATTCTTGTACTCGGGTAAATCAACTTTTTAAAGTGCAGCGACTGACAGAGCTGCGGATTGATCATTATTGCGACGGCGGGGCAGCGGGTCGGGGTAATGTCGCGGGAGCGGGGTGGCTGCCTGGCAGAGGAGAGGGGATGCCAGCAGCTCGGTGTGCGGTTTTACACGGCACTTGCAGCAGCAGAGTTTTACAGCCGGTCCCGTGGCCGGGCAGCACCGCTTCTGCGTGTGCTTTGTACCACGGGGAAAAAATAATTCTCGAGAGAACGTCATCAAAACTCTTTGCTCGCCGCCTCACGCTGCTTTCACGTGTGATCTGCATCAAAGCATCCAAGAACTATTTGGAGCTCCACTAACTGCGGAGGGAGTTGTTCCCATCTAAAGCAGAAATCTCCAGGGACCTGCTCNTTTGTACTTGGGTAAATCAACTTTTTAAAGAGCAGTGACTGACAGAGCTGCGGATTGATCATTATTGCGACGGCAGGGCAGCGGGTCGGGGTAATGTCGCGGGAGCGGGGTGGCTGCCTGGCAGAGGAGAGGGGATGCCAGCAGCTCGGTGTGCGGTTTTACATGGCACTTGCAGCAGCAGAGTTTTACAGCCGGTCCCGGGGCCGGGCAGCACCGCTTCTGCGTGTGCTTTGTACCACGGGGAAAAAATAATTCTCGAGAGAACGTCATCAAAACTCTTTGCTCGCCGCCTCACGCTGCTTTCACGTGTGATCTGCATCAAAGCATCCAAGAACTATTTGGAGCTCCACTAACTGCGGAGGGAGTTGTTCCCATCTAAAGCAGAAATCTCCAGGGACCTGCTCCTCCTTACTGGCGAGCCTGACCCATCAGCCTCTCCGGGAAGGCTGCGGGCGCTGCCTGCCGAGCTGAGTTTATTTTGCTGGCGTTCCAGGAGCCTCTCGAGCCCTGCGGTGCGGGTGCTGTTTCCTACCTGCGGGCTGTGAGCTGAGCCCTTCCTGCGGCAGCTGCGAGGTGCCTCGGCAGAAAGCTTGGTAGTGAACATCTGTGTCTGTACACATACAGTGCAAAGGAGGTTTAAATATATAATATAATACAAAGTAATATCCTAGAAAACAGAGAGCATAAGCTGGTCATTATTAAGACACGCCAGTAGGATGAGTGTTTAAAAAAAAAGACTGTTAGCATGTAAAGGACCTTACGATTTCCTTCCTCGTGCCCATTTCTGTGCTGCTGGTCCCACAAGGGCTGCACGCTGTAAACAAGACCAGGAATTTGCTCCGTGGCTCCATCCCAGCAGCAGCACTGCTGGCTCTTCCAGTGGGAAAGCCCGTGCTGCTGGGCAGAGGGCTTGCACCAGTCTCCGGGATTCACGGGAGCGGGAGCTCTGGCGCCCAGGTGGCAGCGGGGCAACGAGCCCGTGTGCGTGACAAGGGAAGGTGGTGTTTAATGACCCCAGAGCCATATCCCAATTGTTTTCCCCAGTGTCTGAGCTCCCTGGGCTGGCTGAGCTGCCTGCCCTTCCACCCCATCCATTACACCCCACGGCAATGCCATGCAGACACCGGTACCAATTTACTTGATAAATTCTGCTGCTTGTTATTTGAGGGATCGGACAGGCCTCGCACTTTTGGGAGATTAATTTTTGATTTATTGTCGGCTACAATGATTTATTCTGATCCTTCCCCAGAGAAAAGACAGCGCTGTAAATATTTTAAATGCCGTTAGCTGGTGACAAGAAGCATTGCTGGATGGTAACAGGGTGGATGGGGGATTGGAATCATAGCAGCCTTTCTACTAAATTACTTACGAGGCAACTCCAAATGTCTGCTGGTCTGTTTGAACAGAGGCAGAGGAAGAGGGAAAGAAACCACACCACATGTTAAATTGTTATCTTATTAACTGAGACGACGTTCTTGGCTTTCTCCATTTGCCCTCGGAGCTGCTGCTGCTGATTGCGATGAATTGAATTTCAAAGCATGATACAGCCTCGCTAAGAGCAGATTGTGCTCCCTGGTGAGAGATAGAGGCAACTAATAGGAGCTGCATTTAAACCAGGCCAAATCACCAAATGGAAACCCCCCAGCAAGGGGCGGTTGCTGCGGCTAGCTGAGACCTTAAAGTGCTTTACAGCAGGGTGTGAACATCCCACTGTCCCTGTCTCACGGGCACAGGCCAGGAAGGGCGATCGTGAGGTCACTTGCTGAACGAGCAGCAGAGCTGGGACAGGCCCTTGGGTGTCCTGAGGTCCTGGCCCGTGTCCTGGCTGCTGGGTCCCACTTCTCAGGAAAGGCTTCAGGAGTCCCAAAGGGGCTCGGTGTTTTTAACCTCTCAAACGACTCTCTGTTGCCGAGGAAATACCCCAGAACTTTCTTATTTGACCGCTGCCTGAGCTGGACTTTGACTCCAGCTGTTGTGGCAGAAACCTTCCTGAGCGGAGGTGAGAGCCCGTGCTGCTCCGTGTGAGACATCCTGGGTGGTGCTTCCTTGGTGCTGTGCTTTATGGATGATGTGAGGGGCTGGATCAAAGAGAAGCTCGATACAGCTCTTGGGGGAGAGCAAAACCACACAGAGTCTGCTGCTAAGTTATGCAAAATATGCAAATAGGTTTCTTTTTTTAAAGATGTGTTTCATGCCCTTCTCCAAAAGTTTGAGAGAAGCGAAGGTATTGAGAACTTGAGTTTTCTCCAGGATCCCCCCCCTTCTGTCTTTACACACAAGGGTGGCGCTCACGTGTGCCAGTGCCCATGGTGGTGATGGCAGCCAGTTCCCACTGTGTCCCCGTGCAGGGTGAGGGTTGTGTCGCGGCTCTTTCCCAGCATCATAAACCAAAACCCTCCTGTGACCTGCAGAGAGCCGTAGCCAGTCTGGGGGGACAGCTGGAAATCGGATAGCGTCCCTTTCAGTGTTTTGAGAGGTTTCCCATGGACTATCCTTTCTTCTCTGCGGAGGCGCTCAGATCCATCAGCCCTGCTTGTTTGCAGAGCGCTAATCAACAGCGGTTATTCGGATCCCAGCTGTGTCGTGTGCTTCCCCATAAACTTAATGGCGTGTGAAGAGGAAGCACGCACAGCGCTCGAGCAGGGCTTCGGGGTAACCTTCTGTTTTCATGCCCTCAGTTCACTCCACTGCTTGTTCCTTTGCTCGTCTTCCATCAGTGTTTTGAGATCCTCAGCCCCCGAGAAAGGCAACAGACTTTGCCTGCGTGCCTTCCTTTCCCCTGGTGCGTTAGCCCTGCGATGCTGCTGATGGGCGGATGATCAGCACCGGGTTTTTTCTTCTTCTAGGCCACCCTTCCACCTCTCTCCATTCTTGAGCAAAGCCACCTCAAACCTCCTCCAGCGGGGTTGTTCCCAAGCTCCCTTTGCCGCTTGCTGGCACGAGGCGGCTCTCGGCCATCGGTGTGCAACGCTTGCACGTATCGAGGTGGCAATCGTACACCACTGCTGCCCACGCAGCGTTTTACCTCCTCACGTGTCTCTCTGCAAGCAGCCACCGCGATGCCGGGCGGGCAGGGACCCTAGCCCCGGTAGCAGCGTGCCTGCGCGGTGAGGAGGACGCGGTGCCCACCAGCATCCCCGCCTCCAAAAATAACGCTCCCAGCCGCCGTCAGCAGAGCTGCTGTGCGAGGGTGCAGCATCCCCCCGGCAGCTCCCAGCCCATCCGTCTCTGGCACCGGAGCGTGCAGAGGGCTCTGTGCCAGCAGCTGGAGCAGTAGCTCCCTTCCTTCTCTTCTTTGCTTTTTTTTTAAAGCCTGAACAGCAAATAAAATCCTTTCCTCCTGCTGCTAAATTGGAAAGAAAGGGGAAAAAAAAAAAACCCCAACCCCAAAACAAAACAACACTCCCCTCCCCAACCTAACAATAAGTATCTTAGAGGAAAAAAAATAACTGGAGCATTGAAGATAAAAGAACGGCTGTTAAATGAAAATGTTGAGGCAGAAAGGCATTAGACAGCACTAGTAATTGTTAATTTGTACTCAGATTTAGTACGAAAGGGCTTTTATTACTTCAAATATGCATTTATTCTGGTTTTCTATTTGGAGCAGTAACATGCAGATGAGCTTTCAAACCCCCAAGGTATTGGGTAAAATAAAAAAATAAAAAATAAATCCTTTAATGGATTTTCAAGTCTCTAGTCCCAGCAACGATTTTTTATTTTTTCGTTGCTGTTTAGAACAATATAGCGTGCAATTACAGCAGCGTGATGGACTCACCGTTAATTGGCTGAACTCCTTAGGGAAGGGAAGGCATCGCGGTTGGGGGCCGAGTGCCAGGAGTGCTGCCGGGGGGGTCGCGGGCAGGGTCCCCGGGATGGGGGGGGCTCCCAGGCTGTGGCTTGTGTTACGGGGAAGGCAGAGACCGCGCCGCAGAGCCGAGCTCTGCAGCTGCAGGGGCCCGTGTTAGCAGACAGCCCCCGCCCAGGCGATCTTGTGCTACACATACCAAAATTAGAAAAAAAACCCCGATTATTTGTGCTCTATCACAGGTGGGGAGCGTGGGAGCGAGGACCATAACTTATTTGTGCTGGAGCAACAGGACGCCCGCCAGTACTGAGCCAAACCAGCAACCCCAAATGAGCCCGCTGTGACTCCAGGGCCATCGCTCCCCAGACGCTGGTTTATTTTTGGCTCTGCTTCCCTCCCGCTGACGGATGGGTCAAATCCCTGCCTGTATCGACTCATCCCTGTCTGCGCCAGCGCAGGCAAGCGGGAGCCCTGGGTGCTCCCCACGGCCGCAGCGATGCTGGTGGGCGGCTGGCTGTGACCGAGGCGTCTGAGCCGGGCGCCGAGGGCTGGAGCACAAGGCGAGGGCGCTTTAGGAGACTTTGCTGCGGTGCAAAGGTATTTTTTTTCCCTGCAAGAAATATTATGGTTTAAATGGGAATCGATTTGGGGAAGTCTGACAGACGAATACTATAAACAAGATCAAATGAATTTATGACTGTTGTCCCTTCTAGCTTGATAATCAATGACCTGTCGGGGGAAAGATGCTGGAGTGGCAAAGCGCTGGGTCTATATCAGCAGAAGTCAATCAGGCGCCATGGGACGCTTGCGGTTGCCATTGAGACACGTGCAGGCTGGAAAATGATTTGATTTACTGACTTCATCCAAAGCTGACTAAATACTGGCACAACCTGCGCACCACCTCCTTTTGGCAGTCGGCGAGATGTACGTGCGGGCACCGGCACCCACGAGTAGCCGTTTGCCTGCGGTATTTGCTTACGCTTTGCATCTTTTGCCAATTACTCGCGTTGCTTCGATACGCGCGTTCCCCACCTCCGCGTCTGGGCAGCGTCTCCTCCGGGGGTGCTGGCGCTGGGAAGCCCCGACCTGCCCCGCTGCTGCTGCTGCGCCGCCGGGGTTTGTTGCCTGTTGTCTGTGTAGGCTCAGCCTTTGCCACCTCGTTAATGATCTGTGTGTGTCCTGCAGCTTTATGATCTGTTATTCTCTCTGAAGAACTTCATTTTCTTACAAGTTTGTGGCAGAGGCTCCCAGCGGGTGGGTTTTACTGCCTGAATTGCAGGGTTGGGACAGCCTCATCTCGGTCTGGTCCATTAACAAGTAATCACTTTCTCTCCAGCCCGGATCTGGGTTGCATTTGCTTCTCATCTCGTTTTCTTTAGCTCCGAGTGAGCTTTGAACTTTGTTTGTTGTGCAGAGGCAGGAATCGTGAATAAAAACCAGCCTGGCCCTCTCCAGTCCTGCTGCCAGTTCGGGTTCTCTGAACCAAAGGGGTTTCGTCTGTTCAGGCTCGCATAGCCCCGGGGTGGGTGAGGGGATGAGCAGAAGACAACGCGGTCTTTGGAGGGTGCGAGCAAGGACACCTATTCCAGGGCGGGCAGCTCTTTGGCACCATAAAGCCCGAGATGTCATGACTAAGGCACGATGAAAAGCTTCAACCCCTAAATCCTTTCCAGAGGCCCTACTAACTTCTCAATGCAAGAACCCCTCCATTCCTCAGGATCAGCCCAAGACTCCTCACACGCTCAGTTGCACCCTCCCCACACCCCCCACCTTTTAATTCGCATACACACCCACGGCGCTCAGTGCCTGCAGACAGGAGACCCGAGTTAATACCTGCGCAGGCGATCAGACAACGGGAACCGTGCCTTCTGGCCTCAAAAGCCCATCAGTTAATCCCAGACTTCAAGCTTGCTCTGCAGCGGAGCTCGGGCAGCCTCGGAGCACCAGGGCTGTGCAAGGCTGGGCCACCCCTCCCGGCCTCGCCGTGAGCATCCTTCCCCGTGCGTGGCCAGCAATAAACATGTCAGATGCACTAAGCTTGCAAGGATCGATTCCCTTCGCAGGATCAACAAAGCAATTTGCTGTCTAGGTCTTGTTCTGCTGTGAATAATAAGCAGCCGTGGAAGCTTGGCCTGTGTAACACCTTGTGCACTCGAAATTTGGAAACTGTCAGGGGCTGTGTTAGTCAGTAAAGGCAGGGAGTGGAAAAAACACAGAGGGGGAAAGGAGGGAGGGGGATTCCAGCCGCTGATTGTCAGCATCGTCTTCTCGGATACCTAATCCATTAAGGGCTCTTCAGGTTCTCGAGTGCTGCAGGCAAAGAGAGGGTACTAATTCAGTGGGGTGCAAAAGCGCCTGTGCAGCGGGAAGAGGGCAGTGCCAGCCCTGCCACCCGCGCAGCCAGCTCGGAGAGCACGGGTCATCGCCACGGCAGCTCAGGTTGCTTCAGTGGTCGGTCATCATCTGATTTTGTGTGCAGCCTCTCTCCTTAGAAGCTTTCTTTTCTAATTAGTCCTCCTCTTCCCCCTCGGCACTTGCACAGGGTAGGGGATGCTGAGCAGCTGGGCTGCATGGGGCAGGACACCTCTATGCCTGCGGCTCTGTGGAACAAGAACCAGCTCCCAAGGACAGGTCTCTTGGGGCCCTCTCCAAAACCGTCTTCCTCCATCATCCCGCCTGTGGCTGTACGGAGCCTGGCTCTGGCCATCTCCCCACACTTTCTCTCCACGCACAGCCCAGCCCTTGGTCGCTGAGAAGTTTGTTCCTCTGCCCCAGACCCGCTGTCACCCCCACTAGCACTGCCTGCGCCAGCAAGCCCAGTGATGAAAGCGCAAGAGCCGTATCCTCCTTAAGCAACTGCACACCTCATCAGGTGCCTTCAGCAACAACCCAGGCAGGAGGCAGCTTTTGCCCGGTGCCCCCAAAGCCTTGCAGATCCCCCCCTCCCCAGGGGGTGCAACCGAAGCCGTGTGCCGGCGCTTCACACACAAGGCCCGGGCGTGAAGACACGTGGCCCGTGCCTGTGGTGTGTGCTCTACCTAAGAGCAGATGCAAGACTAGCTGCTGCCTTCACAAGGTGGCATGGTTAACCCCGAATTTGGCGGAGGACGAGGACAGACCCGTGCACACATCAAACTATGAACA
>VZSC01004308.1:51484-65624 GCA_013398225.1 Steatornis caripensis
GCACGGGTCATCGCCACGGCAGCTCAGGTTGCTTCAGTGGTCGGTCATCATCTGATTTTGTGTGCAGCCTCTCTCCTTAGAAGCTTTCTTTTCTAATTAGTCCTCCTCTTCCCCCTCGGCACTTGCACAGGGTAGGGGATGCTGAGCAGCTGGGCTGCATGGGGCAGGACACCTCTATGCCTGCGGCTCTGTGGAACAAGAACCAGCTCCCAAGGACAGGTCTCTTGGGGCCCTCTCCAAAACCGTCTTCCTCCATCATCCCGCCTGTGGCTGTACGGAGCCTGGCTCTGGCCATCTCCCCACACTTTCTCTCCACGCACAGCCCAGCCCTTGGTCGCTGAGAAGTTTGTTCCTCTGCCCCAGACCCGCTGTCACCCCCACTAGCACTGCCTGTGCCAGCAAGCCCAGTGATGAAAGCACAAGAGCCGTATCCTCCTTAAGCAACTGCACACCTCATCAGGTGCCTTCAGCAACAACCCAGGCAGGAGGCAGCTTTTGCCCGGTGCCCCCAAAGCCTTGCAGATCCCCCCCTCCCCAGGGGGTGCAACCGAAGCCGTGTGCCGGCGCTTCACACACAAGGCCCGGGCGTGAAGACACGTGGCCCGTGCCTGTGGTGTGTGCTCTACCTAAGAGCAGATGCAAGACTAGCTGCTGCCTTCACAAGGTGGCATGGTTAACCCCGAATTTGGCGGAGGACGAGGACAGACCCGTGCACACATCAAACTATGCACGTGCCCAGGGCCAGCCACGCGGGTCCTGCCCGAAAGCCGCAGGAGACGCACTCGGCTCTCTCTGACAGCAGTATTTTGTCCCTTTTGCTCCCCAGAGTGTTTTCAGCATGCCAGCATCAGTCCATTAACATTGAACCCAGCCCTCCTTCCCCTTAGCAACAGCATCAATATTTATGATGTGTAGCTAATGCAGTCTACTTATATGATTTCTAGGATTTCAGTTGGGAATTCTTTGTACAAAAGACCTCTATAACCTTTCAGTATAGGATGCTGCTCTTCACCTGCAAAACAAACATTTTGGATCTGCGACCTTTCTTTTGCAAGCTGTTTCACGCGGGAGACACCCAGCCTGCAGCTGCTTCTCAATCACGGGTAGTTTAAATGGGAATACAGGTACCAGAAACCCACCTAATAGTAATTGCTCTGCTTAGGCAGGTTTCTGTAAGCGTCTGAAAAGGATCAAGCCTATGGGTTAATTAACCAATAACCTGTATACAGGCTTTGGTGCAAACTCTGCAGCTGTGGGCTTGTGTCGTTGTGCCGCTGTCAGTCACGCAAAATGGTGAGTGAGCCGAGCACCCTCAGGGCTCGCTTTATTAGCCTCTTGCCTGAAGAGGCTGCTTGAAAGACTGTGAAATGCTTGTAGCAGGGCATGTACAGTGCCTGTACGCAGAGCTTAGAGGTAGATCAGTGGTGATGGAGGGAGGCTGATGCTCTCGATAAAAATTTGGTCTTTGACTATTGAATAAGGCTGATGTTGTGGCGCTGCTGAATGGTAGGCATTAACGAATTAATCAGAGTTTGAAATATCGTGGCAAGCAGCCCATGAAGCACCCAGGAGGAGAGTGCTGCCTGTGAGACAGCTCTCCAAGGCAGGGTGCAGGGATTCCCGTGTCGCGGACGGACTGCTCCGGCTCTGTGGGTACGGGTAAAGACCTGCTGGGTCTTCCCGGGGCTCTTCTGCCCACCGCACAGGCTGACGCCGGGACATGGCAGCTCTGTGCCGCTGCGGTTTCACGCGTCCTGCTGTTGCTCAGTGAGGACTTCAGTTTTTGAAGGGAGTGACTGAAGGGACATTCATCCTCGATGGCAGCGCAGGCTTGCTGCGGCGGGGATCTTTTTCAGCTCGCTGCCTGGCTAAGGAGAGCTGAGGGAAGTTTGGGGTTTTTTCTTTGTCACATAAACAAGATATTCACCAAGAGTGATGTTTTCAAGTCAAGCGAAAACGTTGCTGGTTGTTAATCAAGTCCCACATGCTTTAGTTTTGTTCGTGGCCGTTTAAAGAAGGAAGCCAAATACTTTGTACAACCCAGCGCAATTACCATGCCTCCCTGACATACTTCCTTGTGTTTCCTGGCATTAACCGTCCACGCAGCTGTAACCTGGGCTTTCCCTGTTGTCCCTTGCTTCTGCTGCCTTCTCGGGACCCTTTAATTCACCTGTGGTTTGTGCAATCCCAGAATTTCCCACTGATCCCCAGGAGAGAGATTGCTTTAGGACTGACAAGCGCCAGACGGTGCAACCAGCTGGACGTTTCCCCTCTTGGCACGAAAGCCCCGTGGAAGGCGTTAGGGACAAGGCAGCAGTTATGTGAGCGATGGCCCAAGTGCTGAGAAACCGCTTCAGGCTCCCAGCCCCACGACTCGATGTTTCTGTCAGGGCACATCCTTGAAAATTCTCACTGCTTCGGCGAAGCCGCTGAGCTTTCCTGTCTAGGGCTTCTAGCAGCCCAACCCAGAATGCTAGTTGTTAAGAGCAGTTGACTGATGATTATGTTCCTTCTCTTTTAATTAAAAGCCTGGCATTTACAAATCAAAAATATCCACACCGGGATTTTTCCTGCCCTGGTATTTTAAATAATAATTGTTAATTATTAATTATTCATGATTAATGAATGCTTTGCACATCTAAATGTCTTCCTTCCAGATAACCCTGTAAAATCACTTGCCGTAATTGTGAGAAACCGGCTAGGCTAGTGATAGCGGTGAAAGTCCCAGGTCCTGCTGGGGCTCCAGTGGAAACGCAGCAGATCTTGACTAATATACGGCCAAACTCCTCACTGGGGAGGGTGCCTGTGGTAGCTAAGGAGTTTGCTCTTTGCATGTGCTCAGTTACATCTGCCTGCTCTAGCAACGGCAGGAAGCCCATTTTGTTCCTGCCGCATGTAGGAGGCTGCCTGGATCACTCCCAGTGACTCAATGGCAAAGCGAGGGGGTGCAGGCATCCCCTCCGGCACAGAGGGGCTGCCGGACGTGGGGTCGACGGCACGCAGCAGGAGAAGGGAGAACTTAACCTTTGGAGTTTGAGACCAAGATGTCCAAGTTAAGAGCCTAAAGTTCAGCTCTAAAACGTTGATCCCCACTCAAGGATTTGGTGGGTTGAAGTTCAAGAGTGCTTCGCGTGTAACAGCCCTCTTGACTTCGCTCTACAGAGAGACCTACGGAGTGGTTCGGTGACAGCCTGTCATCCCCTCCGGTTCTAGGAACACATTGTCTTTGTCAGCTCATTGGTTTCTTCTGGGTCACCTTTTCCTTCTAGGATTCACAGCCAAGTGCCAAGTTTTCAATGTTTGTGCAAACTCAGTAGAAAACAACGGTCCAGTTTCACTGGCACTGGCTTGTACCCTTTGCCTCCAGGGCAATGCAAAGCCTTGGGCAAACTGGCAAACGATGCTTAGTGCCACGCCTACTTAATGCTGCACCTATCTGATGCGCTTTCAGCCCAACCGAGTGGGCAAGTAAGGTATCCTTGTGGGTTGCGTGCATCCTAGAGGCAGTGGTTTTCTTTGCTGCGGCTCACTTTCTGTGGGATTTCTCACCTAGATTTTTGCTAGAGTGGTTGTGAGATGTTCCAGTGCTGCACGCTGTTCTGTTTGCTCCTTTCCCTTGTCCAGCGAGTGTGCTGGCAGCACAAACTGGCGTTTTGCTGCAATCTAGTGGTGTAGCATGTGGAACAGCTTCATGGTATTCACTTCAGGCTGAAGATAGGCTCCCAAGCAGGTTTTCCCAGCCTCGGAGCTAAGTGATACTTGTGTATATGTGCTCTGAACTAACAACTCCTTCATCAAATGAAAGAAAACAAAGGCAATGTACATTATTCTTCGCATTTAGCAGTAGAGAAGATGGATGCTGCACAAGACACATGATGCAGAAAGGTGTTTCAGGAGGTATAACCCTTTAAATGTGCCATCTGGAGAGTGCTGGAAATCTTAGGCTTTGTGATGGGGCAACGTTACTGACTCCTTGCGTAATGAGCAACTGACTCGTACTACAAATCCAGGTGATATAAGCACAGGCAAGATGACCTAGTCTTTTCCAGCTGAGCAAGCTCCTAGCCCTCTGGCAATAAATAAGTAAATGGAGGCACTCAGTGCCCCTCAAGTCAGTAGAAGTGCTTGCAGGGTGTGACGAGAGAGAGAGAGATGGAGATGTGCAGGGGAAAGGTAAAGGGTTTTCTGGGTTTTTTTCCTCCTTCACTTCCCTGACCCCCTCCTTGGGACCCTGCGGAGCTATAAGGGAATGACGTAATTCAGCTTTCCTTTGAAAACGTCTTCTTGTCTTCATCTTCTTCCCATCCCCTCATGCAAAACAGGAGGTTTGAGAAGGCAAGTGCTGGTGAGCACAGGGATGCAAGGCAAACCTCCCCGTCCCTGAAAGGTGATGTTCCCAGGGGGAAGGATGCTGGGCAAAGCTGCCTGGACTCTTGTATCTGTGATCTTGAAACCTCTCTGGAAAGAGCAGTATCAGAGCAAAGCTTTGTTTACATTGAGCTGCTTAATATTTCATGGTAAGCTGGTGTTAGACACAGGAGTCTCCAGGATCGCCTGGAGCTGTGCAACAGAGAAGTTGCAATGGCCTGGGTGGCTGCCTGCCTGCCATCAGCCGTGGCAGGCTTTGCTCTTGGCTGTGCTGTCTGCTGTCGGGGCTCATAGCCCCCCTGGCCCCCGAAGCAACCTCCCTGCAGGCAGCATCCCACCAAGCGGTTCCCCAGACCAGATCCGGAGCTGTGATCCTGGGGCTGCAAACTGCGCAGAGGGATTTGACCCAGGCAGAGAGGAGGGCATTAGAGGCAATTTTTAGGGAAACAACTTCTTTGGCATGCTGTTTTGTAAAAACTTCTTAGGGCAAGCTCAGTTGGTGTCTCAGCTGGTTCGGGAACAGAAATGTCAGTGTTTTGGTGCGGACACATCTTAGGGTTTCATCACCTCTGTTTTGGGGTGGCTGCAGTCTTGATTGTCACAAGCAGGCAAAGAAAGGTGTTTTTGCTGGATCTAAATGTTGAAGGAAACCTTTCCTGGAATGAAGGCTGGAGTGTGCCTGCCTGGCACCAAGTAAATCTCTCCGTGGGGTGCAGAGCACTCACCCAGCCGACTGCAACTCTTTCCCTTAGCTTCTGTGCCTGTAACGTGCACACAGAGAAAGCTTTACTCCCAGCGCCGAGGAGCTCATCCTCTTTGATGAGCATTTGATGGCAAATGAAGCAGCTGAGCTCCCAGCTCGCTGCAAACCACCTGCAGATGTTCCCAGTCCGCTGAGATTTGGAGCCAGGCGCCGGGCGGGGTTTGCAGCGGCGCTAGGACTGTGTGTGTTTTGTGGGCTGAGCTTTGTGCACGCTAAAAATAATCGCCTTGAGCCGGGAAACACCGTTTTGCGGTAGCAGCAGATGGCAGCACCGGATAACGAACGGCGGGAGCCGGGGTGGGCAGCCCTGGGCACCCAGCACCAGCCCCAGCCCCAGCCCCAGCCTGACGGGTGGTTTGGGAGCCGTGGGTGGTTTGGGGTTTTGCACCCTTCTGCAGTTGCAGAGGTCTGGTATTGCTGGCAAGTGGGAGCCGAGACCTCTGGAGCTGGATGCTCATGAACAGAAGGATCGCTTCCCCTATCAAATTGTTTGCTCCAAAGGAATAGAAGTCTGTGCTGTGTTGCATGCTTGCAGTGGCTCAGCAAATACAGGACAAGTGTATTTAAACACCAGTCTAGGTTTTAAATCCTCTGCATCAATACTGAACAAAACTGCAGGTGCATTAATAAGGCAAGTGACCTCTGCCAGTGCTCCTGTAGCTGCAGATGGGAGAGGCTGCGTGTCCTGTGCTCTCAACTAGGGAAGCACAGGCTGGCTGCAACGGCACAGTGATTTATGTGCTAGGGGCAAGCAAAGATGCTGCTCCATTAAAACAAAGTGCTTGGGATGTGCATCCATCACTAGCTTTCCCTGAAAGGCTCAAGTGTCATAGCAGCGTGCTCATTAATCCGTCTTTCCAAGTGCAAACGCTGTAAGGCTAATCAATACTTTCTTCAAGGAGATTGGTTGGAGGAGAGGAACTCATCTAATTTCTCCTCATTGCCTATTCCCTGGTTAACCATGTTAATTCGATTGCAGTGGATCTCTAGGGAGAAGGCAAAGGAAGGGACCCTCTATGAGCTCTTGAGTGAGGGCGAGTATCCAGAGTGGATCTGGCGAGGAATCAGAGCCAAGGAGGGAGCACCCCACTGCCATGTCAGGAGTCAGCCCCTCACCTCCCGCGACTGGCCTCTGCCCCGTGGGAAGTTCTGGCTCGATGACCAAGGCACATATGTCCGTCTCTGTTGGTATGGGATGTCCTCCTAGCTCAGCCGCACACTTGCTGGGAAACACCAGGCACCCGGGCCTAGCTTCAAGCTAATTTCAGTTGTTAACCGCCACGAATGTATCTTGCAAGAACAGGATGCAATTTCTACTGCACTTGCACGCTTTGTCTCAAGTTGCCAGTAGTTTGCAACAAACTGGTTCTCTTGACCATTTTGATCCCTGCTGCACCAGTTTTGGTCATCCCTTGGCAGAGATGAAGGCTAGGAGACATGTCTCAAGTTCATTTCCCCCATGTACACATACTCGAACAGCCTCCAAGCATCAGAGCTCTGCTTGCCATTTCTTCCAGTACATCTTGCAGAGGTAGCTACAAAGAGGAGTAAGCAAATTCTTGTTCATGGCACAAACAGATCAGCACTGTATGTTGGAAACCAGTATTTGTGTGATGCAGGTAGGCAGTGTCCTCCTCCAGACGGGATTCTCTGCAAAGAGACTTCCAAAAGAAAGAGGGGTATTTCGGTTCCTTCCCAGCGGGCTGGTTTGCAACCAACACTGCTAACAGGAGAGAAGGGACAGATACTTGCAGGAACAAAAAGTGAATTTTGCAAGATGCTGAGCAGCTCATGAAGTACAGCGTGCCCTCGGATCCCTCTGGAGTTAACCATAACCAGAATCTCGGAGGAGCACTCAACACCGTTTAAGAGGGAGCTCTTGAAGAGTGACTTTACATACTCCTGCCCTAAATCTAGCTGTGCGACGGGATCCCTGCAGAAAGGGCAAAGCCTGATGAAGTCTGATGTTTCCAAGGGTGCTGAGCAGCTCCAGGGTAAGAGAGGTAAGCCTGTGCCTCAGTGACGTTGATAGTGAAAGGTGCCCAGCTTCGGGCGCCTGGTTTCCTTACGCTTTGTTACCGATCCCTCTTTGTTCCGATGTATAGTTTAGCTTTTGCCTCTGCTTTCACCAGCACCCTGGCAGCTGAGGATGGGTGGCTGCAGCTCTGTTCAGCCCTGAGTCCTGCACTATCTCAGCTATTCTTAATTGATTTATCTTCCTTCATTCACAGCAGCTGGGCTGTTGCTCTCCTGCAGCACCTGCTCTCTGAATCTGGTTTTCTGTTACTGGTTTTGTTGCATCTACCACTCAATAGTAAAATCGCAGTCTCCAGCTTCTTTTCCAGATCCCCTGAGGAAGGTTCCTTCCTCTGGTGGTCCAGTAGACCCTGCAGGACACACATTTAACTTCTGACACGTGAACTCTTTGCGGACTTCCATGGGACGGCAACACATGTAAATGCAAATCCATCTTTTGGGCTAAGCCAGGGTCCTCAGCACTTTTTGTGGTAAACCCCTAAAGGGCTTGAGTATACGATGTGCATCAGCATGTTCACTGCATGTTGCCTAGAAGACATGCTAAATCAATAAGGATTAGCGTGTTTCTTCTAGAGAAACTGTCTGTTAGTTTAAGTTTCACAACCTCAGCAGAATATTTGCAATGTAATAAAATGTACGGTGAGGGAAGCGGCCAATCTTGCTGTGAGTGTTTCTGCGACGGGGAGGCTTTAATTAAACTGACACTTCTGATAACCAAGTCACTGAAGAGATGTCTGGGCTGTGATGTTACCAGAAGCCTCTGCTGGGTCACTCGGCAGGGGAAGAGTGCCCGATTGCAGACAGCCACCAGCTGATGCCTCACCCCGAGCCAAGCTGGGATACTTCTGCTCCTCTTCAGCAGCAGCCTGCGCGGCACAGATCCCCACCACGGGCACTCCCGGGGGGCTGCGTGCTGTGGCCGGGGGCTCCTCTGCAGCTCCGCNGTGCGGCCGCGGCAGCCCCGGGGCACGGCTGGGGCTGGGGGGCGGCGATTGGGTCCGCACCCTCATCGTGGGTTTGGGACCCCGCGGCTTGCGGGGTTCCCCCCCTCCCCTTTTTTCCCTGGAGCTGCATGCGGGGGGAGCTGGGTACCAGGCTCGGGCATGTGACGGGATTTTTGCTCTTACGTCACGACATCGCGTCTAGGCGTGCGATAAAATCCTGGTGTGTCAGCCTGGGGGGACGGGGCGCAGGAAGGGGAACGCCGCCCAAGTAGGGACCTTTGTGTGACACGGCATGTTTCGGTCCCCGAAAGCTCCTGGGGAGAAAGGCTTGCTCTGCGGGGAGGCTGCACCTTGCTGCTTCTCTCCTGTGTTTGGAGGGGGATTCGTGTTCTCCCCCTGAAACATCCTGCGCTGGCAAAATACATCCACCAGCCTCGTCGGCGAGGCCTCTTTGAAAACACCTGGGTCGCGACGCCGCGTTTGATGGAGCTGGGCCCCGCCGAGGAGCAGCGGTTAGTGACTGCCGTATTTTTAATCTGTGTGCTCTGGCTGTGCCTGCAGAGCAGCTCGCTGCTATCGATCAGGCTTCTGGAGGTGGGGAAAGTGCTGAATCATTTGTACTCCCGGCCGTACGGGAGGTTCAGCTGTTCCCCATCTCTGGCAAATGCTCAGAAAATGGGCTGCAGAGGCTGAAGGAAACTGCGTGGCCGTGGCTGAGGCGGGAGTCCTGTGGGCCCGGGAGAGGCAATGTTCGGCCTGAGCACAGTGTAAGAGCTTTTGTGGCCTCAGTTGCTCCTTGGAGGGCAGGGCATGGGAAAGATGCACCCTTGCATCTTGGTGAGACCTCTGGGCACGGTGCTGCGGGGATGTTGGGGGTTTATGGGGGGGTTGAGAGAGGTTTTCTCTAGAAAATCCTGCCCCTTCTAAAAGTGGGGCTTGCTGCTTGGATAGGTTTTTCTTTTTCCTTTTGAATGCTGTCTTTGAGATCCTGTTTCAAGGTCGGGTCCTTGGAATAGCGTGTGGGGCTGTGGAGCACTTCTGAAAGTCAAACGGGGATGTTTCTGTCTGCTTTTTGAGAGGGAGGCAGCGTAAAGGGGCAGGGGGACGTATATATTGCAGAAAAAGTGGAATGCTGAAACGCAGACCAGACGCTGACTGTGCTAAGATGGATACTGTGGCGCTGCCAGTGTTTCCGGGGTGCTCCTATCAGATGCTGAGGACAAAAGCAAGAATCCGGTGACTTTTATTGAGATGCCGACTGTGCTTCTGTAAAATGTCTACCCTTTGGCAGACAGCTAAATTGATCGTCAGCGTGGCTGCTTTGTTTCCAGAAAACTTCTTTGCGTGGCCTACCTTGAAAGATAACTGCTCCAATTTGGCATTGCGTTCCTTTCTATTTAACGGCTTCAGGCTGGGCCCTTGCTGACTTTCCTTTTTTTGTGTAGCTGTAATGCGAGCACAGCATAAATAATGCATGGCGGTTCTTCTCAGCTGACGGAGGATGGGCTCAAGTTGTTAAATTTGAAAATGGACTTTGTTTACAGGGGCTGAGACCTGGGGATTGGCTTTGTCTTGCTTGAGCTAGAGCTGTATGGTAGTGCTGGCTATCGTAGTAACAGAGCTCCAACATCATCTTCAGGGTCTCGCTGGGGGTTACTGCAGGCCGCAGTGTTTCCCGAGTTGTGTTGCCTCGGCTGCGGCTAGGGATCTGATTTGAACTCAGTCAGTCGATCCAATCATCTCTTCTCCCATCTAATGATTAAATGGAAAATATCCCAAGCTCTCAAATGGTATTAATTCATAATGAATTATTTGCCTAGCTGTGATCTAATTGTCCTCGTCTTCATGGGTCTTGTGTATAAAATCGATGCTGCTGCTGGCAAAGTGCCACCGCAAAGGCTTTCTGCAGTGCATAAACATCGAAAGTGGTTAAATGTATTTAATAATAATGACAAGAAATGAGGCCTTATTCTTCATATCTATATTCCTGCCAGCTGCCTGAGGCCCTGCGAGTGGCTGCTCGCATGAGACCCCTGTGCGTACGTCTCAGCGTGGCCATATCCCTCCCGTGAAGGAGGGGACCGAGAGTCTCATGGGCAAGCTGCCCGTGCGTGGTGAGCGGGGAAGGTGTTGAGATCAGGTGTGAATGGTAACGCGTCAATATTGTGTGTCGGGGACCGAGTGGGAATAGAAATGAAAAGCTGTAAATGTAAGTGCAGACCAAGGCAGCTGTTGGCGTTGCCTGCGATCAAGAGGAAAGGAAGAATGGACATGGACAGGAGGTGAAGGGACCTTTGCTGGTGCTCAGTTCAGGCTGATGGGAAATGGTAAATAGACGGCTTTTAAAGTAGAACTTCCCACTGAAACAATCTTTACTTCTGATGCTCTGTTTCAGGCCTGGTCGGGTGACCTAGTGTCCTTGGGAGGAGGCTTGCTGGGTGAATTATTCATAGGTAGCAAGTACCTCGCCAGACTTGAACCCTCTATCCATTCCTGTCATCCATTTAACCCCACTTAGCAGAAATGTGGTAGATATGGGGATGCTCTAACAAAATACTGTCTGGATAAACACGAGCGTTTCTAGAAATGGAGCCTACCAGGGCAGAGCAAAGGTTTGTACAGTTTGTTCAGAGCTTGAGTGTGTTTGCTCCGCCTTGTTCTTGGTGGGGTCTGGTAAGGAGGAGCCCACAAGTGAAAGGTTTGCACTTGAGATTGTGTAAGAAATCTGGGGAAATTAAACCACCAATTCCCAGGACACTCCTGTGGGTCTGATGTTATCTGTGAGCCTTCGGCAGCAGTTGCTGCATTTCTTCCTGCTCTGTACAGAAGTAGTGTGTGTGTGTGTGTGTTGACTTTTATGGAGTTTTAATTCAGTTGTCTGTGCAGCATCAGGCTCTTAAATCTCGTCAGCACTTAACCTTATATGCAGACAAACCTGAACGGCAAGACGGAGATCCTTCATTCGTGTTGTCAGAGGACTTCAGGGATACGTGAAGTTGGCTGGTTTCCGCACAGTTGTGAAGCTCTGCTTTTTTAGGCGATATAAGAATCCATTATGGTTGTTTGCATTGAATATCTCTGAGTCAGATATAGAAAATAATTTTTTGCTTGAATTTGAATAAAAGCAAAGCCTGGGAGGAGATGTTTAAAAATCCAAGAAAGAAACCTAAACCCTGGTTCTTCCCCTTTGAATGTTAATTGTTCCTTGGGTTTAGTTTGCCTGTATCAACATATTCCCTTGTATCTTAAAACTGAGCAGGCAGCTCAAACCAAGGATTGTATTCAGTTACAGTTTTTGAAGGGCTCTAGCAAATCTTGTTGGAGAGGTCTAGCTTGTCTCCCTGCTCTGTGACTAACTCATTTCAAAAATAATTTTCCTTATTTTAAATGTTGTTGGATGACTTCTGCTCTGTCTTTATTTTATTTTCCCCTCCTGCTGAAGCAGGTCATACCTTCGTTCTTTTACCTTTGCTGTCCAGGATAATTGTTGCATAATTTTAGAGATCCAGCTCAGAATGAGCTTCCTTGAAGTTGTTGTTATGCTAAATAATCCCCCCTCCCTTTTTTTTTTTTTAATCCAAATCTGAAAGAAACCATGCTGTGTTGTTATGGATTAAAATAGAGAAGGATTTAGACCTCAGCCCTGCTTATAAAGATCACCATTCCTAGTTAATGAGATAGGAGGAGACTGATTAACAACTGAAAAAATAGAGGTGGTTTTGCATGGCTAAACCAGGTAGAAGTTCCCAAGGATGCTATGCAGGGACGAGTCTTTGCCTTGCCTCTTTAGCTCCCCTCAGTTGAGGGTCCTCTGGATCTCATCCCATCCTCTTGCTGCTGATGACAACTGGGTCCTATTCTTCTCAACCTAGGAATGCAGCGTAGAGAGAACAGCCCAAGGGCACAGGAGAGCAAAGCACCGTGCCCGGGCTGCAGGCAGAGCTGGACAACAGACAGAGTACAGGCCTTGGGAACAGGGAAAGGAGGCTTTGCTTCAAAAAGCAGCATCTGGAAACCCTTTGCTGGAAACACTCTGCCTCTGCTACTCAATTGAGCTTAAACTGAGGGCTGCTGACTTCTGAGGCTGCCAGAGAAGCATCAGCACTGGAAAGAGGGTGCTTTGTACAGTCGAGGTCCAATCTAGTATGGTACTGAGCACCTTCCAGTCCCAGTAAATCCGGTGGAATCTGAGAGGGTTTGACAACTTCATACATGAAGGTCTGTGTGTTCTGGGGTGGACCCACCTCCTGCCAGGCCCAGCTCCAATGGGCACTGCTGTTCTTTGTCACAGGCAACAAATAGTCTCAAGTTCAAAGCATTACATACATATCACAGATAAATACCTGGTATTGGCTGTCTTAGGTGCTGCTTTCCCACCTTTGGAAGCAAATGTTAATCCTTGCAGATGGCTAGTTAAAGGGAGCTTAACCCAGAGGCTTGGTGCAAGGTGAACCTGGAGGTTCNAATAGTCTCAAGTTCAAAGCATGACATACATATCACAGATAAATACCTGGTATTGGCTGTCTTAGGTGCTGCTTTCCCACCTTTGGAAGCAAATGTTAATCCTTGCAGATGGCTAGTTAAAGGGAGCTTAACCCAGAGGCTTGGTGCAAGGTGAACCTGGAGGTTCGTTTGAATTCCTGGCAGTTTTTCTCCTGCTTTATGCCTCCTTGACAGTAGATTTTGCTAGCTTCCAGCATGGGAAGTCATGGCTTCCTACAGACCTTCTAAGTCATATCAAGCAAGCATGATGCTGTCTCACTGTCAGCCTGCATATTATATTCCTCCTGAAACGCCCTGGCACAGATGGGCAGGGCTGGCGATTGCAGTGTGAGCTGTAAGGTGGATAGGACTCTCCCTGAATCTGCAGAAAATGTAGTGGAATCCCTGTTTGCTATGAAGCGTTTACTTTTCCTAGTTATCCCAGTAACCTCAAGAAGCTCCGAGTTAAAAGAGAATGCAGTGCCTCTAAGACTGAGGAGACCTAAGGCACTGACCTGTTGCTCGTGTTTTTCATTTGTATTTAGTCGCTCCTTGAGGAGGGAAAGTGGTATTTGTGTTCTAGAGGTTACTACTCAGAGAGCAGTGCTCTTGAATAGGTGTTCAGGCTCTCTGTTGAATTTGCTTGGTGTCCTGTATACGTTGGGTGCACAAATAGGATGTACGCTCGCCGCTTTTTAAAGATTTTTTCATCGCGTGTAAGACTCGGGGACACGGTTTAGCAGTGGGCTCGGCAGTGTTAGGTTTTCTGTTGGACTTGACGTGATCCTAAAGGTCTTTTCTGACCTAAATGATTCTGTGACTCAGATGTCGATGCAGAAGATGCAAACAAATCCGTAGATGACGGTGTGCGCCTGAGAGAGCACCCCATCCCCAAATTTCAACACGGAAAGATGCTTGAAGAATGGTTTACTTGGCGTTAGCAAGGAGGGATGAAAATGGCCACAGGTCAGGGAATTAGGAGGAAATTTTCTGTGCGTGGGGGAAAGACCCGAGCTGGGCGGCCCCGGCCGCGCCCCGCGGGGCGCCCGGCTGCTCTCCAGGGTGCTGAACCCCCGGCCGCAGCCGGGACCCCCGCCCGGGGATGGAGGGGGCGCTCCTCGTTGCTGCCGGCGTTGTTGAGCTCCCCGTGTCGTGGTTTAACCACGAAATACCACGCAGCCGCTCGCTCGCCCTTCTCCCTCCCAGGGGAATGGGGAAGAGGGCTGGAGGAGTAGGGGTAAGGAGACTCGTCGGTTGAGATAAAAACAATTTAATAATTGAAGCGGAATAAAATAGTAAGGATAATAAATGAAATAACAGGTATAAAATAATTATTGTTATAATGATAATAGTAATAATAGACTATATAGATGAGTGACGCACAATGCAGTTGCTCACCACCCACTGACCAAAGTCCAACCCTTTCCTGACTAGAGATTTCAGAGGAGAGAGATCCTGAAAACCACAATCCCAGAACTGAGAGAGCACTTTCCAGCCCAACTCTCATCTATATACAGAGCATGAATTTGTATGATGTGGAATACTC
>VZSC01004310.1:0-19473 GCA_013398225.1 Steatornis caripensis
AGGGGGGACCTGCTGTCCCCGAGCAGGCAGCATGCCCTAGGAAGCAGAGCTGCTCACTGGGGCAGGGCGGACGCAGGGGCAGCAAGCAGCCCCACACTGGTCCTGTGCCTCCGGAACCATCACCGCGCTGTCCCCTAGGCTCTGTGCACCTCTGTGAGGGGCTGGTCTCTGTCCTGTTGCCTGAGGGGGAGGGAAAAGGCTCAAGAAAGCAAGTTTTATTTGGGCTCGGTGTCCCTCAGAGCTGTGCACCGCTGGAAAGCGCTGGAGTGCCACAGGCCCAGGGAATCGCCCTCAGCCACGGGCCCTCGGGGACTGCCGGGGGACACCGCTTTGGCGGAGCGGTGCAGGGGTGCAGCCAAGGCCCTTGCTGACCGGTGTGCTGCCAAACCTGCAGCCAGCGTCACCGCAGCAGGACGACTCGGTGTCTGCCCCTCAAGGGCACCGCTACATTAATCTGAAGTGAAAAGGTCGAGGGCTCGGTGCGTTTGGCTTTTCCTGCTTTGACGGCTCTGTTTTTCACCCTGCCCTCTCCTGGCCTTATGGGAACCTTACTAAGAACACGTTTCTGGGCACGGGTGGTGGGCCGCGGCAGGGTCACGCTCCCACCGCAGAGAGCACAGAGCTAGGCCTGCACATGCAATATGAAGCCCGTCCGTGTCCCGTGTTGGCCAGGCAGTGCTGCCCAAGGGAAAAGCTTTGCCCGAGGTACAAATGTTGTTCCCCCTCTCCTGTAGAGGGGAGAAGCTCCTGAACCCTGCGCCTGGGAAGTGCTTCCCAAAGGCGGCGGAGGAAGCCGGTTTCCACCACTCAGGGTGGGACCGTGCCATCTCTGCCGTGCTCCCTCTGCGCCTGCCCAGCTCACGCAGCGAGGGCTCAGCTGTCTGTGCCCACCCCGAGCAGGAACAGTTCGCACGTGCGGGTCTGATTCAGAGCCCACAAAAGGCAGTGGCAGTCTTTCCTCTGGCGTCGAGGGGGCTTTAGCTCAGCGCTGCACCAGTGTGACTTCCCCTGCCTTGCCTTCATCCCGTCGCCGCTCCTCCTGCGCCCCTGCCCTCCAGCTAGCAGTCCCACGGGCTCCTGCGCAGCGAGGACAGTCGTCTGTTCAGCGACTTCAGTGACTTTGTGCGCCAGGACTTCTCTCAAGCTCTTCCGTCAGGTTTGCGACACGGCCCGTGGTCCCAGGCAGGGAGGCGGCAGCTGCCAGATGTCTGCCTGCGACATTCATCAGAGCGGCAGTGGCAGGTAATCTGCGAGAGAGACAAAGCGGTTTTATAGCCCGGTTAGCCAGTTTCAAGCAGAATTGTTGAAAGCCTCTTCTAAACCACGGCTTTCAACGATTATGATCTCCATATATTTAGATTTCCAGCAGCTGACAAGCTCTGTCTCGGATCCATCACTCCTGTCGTGCTAATGCTATCCAGCATGGCAGCACTGCTCTCCGGGGGCTTTCCACGCTACCTGCCATCAGCAGAGCTTGGCGGGGGAGCAGGGGCTCGCTGGGCTTCAGCCCTGGATGCCAGGAGTGGCGCTGAACGGGGACGGCTCTCAAAGACCCTAAAGACCCAGGGTCACAGAGGCTGTGCAGAAAGGCGGTAGGATCTCGTCTCGCAGGAGCTGCACAGACATGGCTGATGGCTGGGGAGCGCTGGCCGGCGGAGGGGAACGGAGCGGGCTGGGGCCGGGGGAGCCAGGACGGGCAGAGAAGGGGCAGAGGAGAGAGTAGGTCCTTGCTCTCCAGGCCAGATGCTACGTGGGTAGCTCCTGTCTCAGGCTGTAGAGAAAACTGTAGGGAACCCTAAGCAGAGACAATATCAGGGAGATAAAGTAAAACTAGTCAATACTAAAGGCTCATCTGGTGGCGCAGGCTTGCTGGTTTGTTACACTTCTGCGTTCTTCTTCAGCCTCCTCTGCCTCTCTTTCCCCATCCAGCCCTCTCCCCCGTTTCAGAGAGGATTTGCTCTGCAAGCCCAGGGCAAGTTGCAGCTCACAGGGCTGGTACGAGACTGATAGCAGCCTGCGGGCTGCTTCACGCAAGCGGGAGCATCAGCTGAATGACGGAGACCAGCTTGGGGGCCTCAGCGTCCGGCACTGGAAGCAGATGGCAAAGGGAGAGAGGAAACCCAGGTGCGCGTGGTGGAGCAGGGGCAAGCGGGGGGCTCTGCAGAGGCATCTCCTGGGCTCCAGCCCGCCGGGTCCCAAACAGAAGAGCTCTCAAGAATGCAAAGGTGAACCCAGCTGCACACAGAGCATGCAGGAGAGCAGTGAGCAAGGAGGCAGAGGCTCAGGAAACAGTGCCCTGAAATGTAAGTGAATTTTGCAGCACGCTGGCTTCTGGTCATGGAAATGAGTGAGCAGCAGACACACGCCGGCGCTGCTCCTCGCTCAGTGCAGAGCCCGCAGCTCTGCTGGGGGGAGAGGCCGCTGCCAAGCCCCTGCTTTTAGCGCCGGCTCCCAAAACGAGGAGCGGATTCTCCCCCTCAGTCTTGCCCAACTCCCTTCTTGCTTCTCCTCCTTCCCCCGGGCCTGGCTCTGCTGCCGCAGGCTGAACTCGCCTTGGTGCTGCCTCCGGTCGGTGAAAGAGGCGAGCCCTGGTCCCTGCGGGGATGATCCCCCAGGCGTCAGCCCTGTGGTCCATGGGAGACAGATGGGGCCAGGCTCCCAGTGTGCGGCAGCAGCGGGGGGACAGACCGCCCAGATGCCTCCCCTCCTCACCACGCACCCAAATAACGCCCTTTCTAACATGTTGCCATGCTGCCCCCAGGCCTCCGAGGATGGCCCAGGACTTCGCTGTGGGTTTCACAGGGAAAGTGGTGGTGCGCAACCTTCGCGCGCTGCCTTTCGAGCCTGAGGGAGCAGAGGTGGCTTTGCGGATTGTCACCTCTCCGTGCATTACAGGGATTTAGCACGGTTTTATTCCCAGTACTGCATCTTTTCTTTCTTAAAACCCAGTCTGGGCAGAAAGCGTGAAAAGCGCTTGGCATTTCTGATTGCCCAGGACTGGCACCCGATTGCCCAGGATTAGTGCTAGCTGCGCTGTTCTGGGGACACGGACTGTGTGCCAGAGCTGC
Source organism: Steatornis caripensis (assembly GCA_013398225.1). Classification (NCBI taxonomy): domain Eukaryota; kingdom Metazoa; phylum Chordata; class Aves; order Caprimulgiformes; family Steatornithidae; genus Steatornis; species Steatornis caripensis. The sequence continues at coordinate 3,069 of VZSC01004310.1, forward strand.
AGACAAAAAGCTCCGCAAATTAACTTTGCAACCTGAAAATCCTGCAATTTGCAGAGCCAGAATGTAATGGTAATTCCTTTAAGGACGCGTACCCAGTTTGGAGGGGGCGGATTCCCCCGAGTCCGCGGTACAAAGGATTTCTGAGGGTGTTTCACTCCGGGCATTCGTGTCTAATGAATTCGCCCGCCATGCACACCCCCAGGACACCAACTTTCCCCAGTCTGGGTCTGTTTTTTCTTCTCTGCAGTGACTCTTCCCCTAATTAGGAAACCATAAATAAGATTCTAAAAAATTTAGGTTAGGCTCTATGTGTAATGCAGGGAGGAATTTGTAGAGACAGATAAGCTTTAGAGCCGAGGAGCGGGAAGGGGACCTTTGCAGGAATTTCAACCCGGGAAGGCTTCAGTTCTTTCCAAAAGAGAAGAGAGAAAAAGAGAGAGACGGGGAAAGAATAAACGACACGTGTCTTTTCAAGCTGCTAATGGAAGATTCCCTGAGGTGACCAATCAAGCCGGCAATCCTCCCGTTCCATTTCTTGACAGGTTCCCATCTTGAACGGAGTTGTTAGCCCGGACGTCTCTGTATGTCGGCACTCGAGTCTGTATGACGTCTGTATGACGGCCAGCGGGGGACAGCGGGACGCAGCCAGGACTCCACCGAGACCCAGCGCAGGCCAAGCTCAGAGACCATGCGTGCCTCCAAGCTCTTCCACCCTCTCTTCTCCCCAGCTGTTTGCTGAGACGGGTAAACATTTTCTCTTTTTAGTGGTGTTAACTCTGACTTACGTAATTGTTTGTGGTTAGTGATGGACTCAACCAGACGGAGATTTGGCTACCGTAGTGCTCCATGTAAAGCTGCCGGCGCTGATCCTGTTTTCAGTGCGCGCCGTTTAAGCTGGTGGGGTCTTTGCCATCCCGGCACGCAGGAGTTAGAGTGAAAGCATCGGCTCACGTCTTTCCCTTCCCATGGTTTTTCAGGCACAGCCAGCACGAGGGATGCGTGATGAGCACTGACAGCTCTCCAAATTGCAAGCGGGCTCATTTTATGCCCCTTTCACATTCCACTGGAGGACTACGCTGGCCTAAAAATCCGTTTTGATCAAAAGGCAACCAAAAACCTTTCTGCAAAACTTGCAGAAAATCAGTCTAGAGCCTTTGCATCTCGGGACGTTGGTACGGGGACAGACGCGACAGTCTCACCTTGCATCCGTGAGTCCCAGCAGAACAGCGTACGGTGCACTGAAAACAGGCATGCAGGTCTGAAAGCACTCGCTGTGCACACCAGCAAGTTCATTAGCACTCAGGGGCTGACGCTTAACAGCCCGAGGGACCGCGTTGCTCTCTAGCGTCTGGTCATACAGCGGAAAGTTTGCATGGCTCCCAGCACTCGCTGCTCTGGGATGGTTTGTTTAAGCACTGGAAGTAAGGAGTAAAAGCTTGTGGTTGCTTGCTTTGGGCACTGCCAACCAGGCCTAGGCAGCTGGGGAAGATGCATGTGTGACTGCGTGCGGCTGCCGTCTCCTGCAGCCTGTTGGTTCATGTCTAAATCCTGAAATCTGGATGAGAAACTGAAAGTGAGATGCCCCAGCACCATGAAACATGTCCAGAAGAGTGTTTCCCACTCCAAGGCAGCAGCCACTTGGAAGTGGAGATGCTCAATAAAAAATGGAAGATGTATTTAAAAACAAAAAAAAGGCTGGTTGAAGTTTCTTTGCCATACCGAGCCTGCCCTGTGCCCTTGCGAAGCCGGGGATCCCACGCCGGGTGGCTGACGGTCCTTCCCCGCAGAAAGGCGCAGACCCCCGTTGCCTTACTGGGTGCAGAGGTGGCCCCTGGCTGGGAGCTGCCCCTTGGCTAAGGCTAAGGTTAAGGCTAAGGCTAAGGCTCTCCTGAGGGAGAGGATCTCCCTGTGAGCCCTTCCGTGCTCTGCCGTGGAGGAGCGCCCGGGGATGCGTGCTGCTGCAGGGAGTGCTTTCAGCAGGTGCCGGCACGCCGGCCTGCAAGTGCCCCGCTGCTGGTGGCTGCCCGAGAGGGAGCTGGGCTGGGCTGGGCGGGAGATGCCTGCAGTCTGCCAGGAACCCGAGGGCTGCACAGAACTGGCATGGAAAGAGCAGATGATTATTAACGACTGTGGTTATTATTTTAGCCTAGAGGAGCCCAAAGCCTCTTTTGGGTGGGGTGTTCAAGCGCCTTTGGTGCCGGTCTAGCTTTGCTCTCTCTTAAGTTGGTAATAAAACTCCCACAGATGGTACTGGACAGACCTGGGCCAGCCACGCTACTCCAGATGCAGAGGCTCTTCTCCTGTACAGGGAGGTGCGTGGGGCTTTTGTATCCGTTGGGATGCTCCTGGCCAGGTAGCCAGCACCCTTGCCCCCAGCAGAAGAGAACTGGGACAAGCGTCTCCCAGGTCGCTACCCGCTCAGGCAGCACGGGGGAAGGATACCACCTTCCCATGTATCTCTGGGCACCGGTAGTTACAAGGAGCTCTCGGCATCAGTTCTTCTTCACCGTGTTTTTGAAAAGTACCCAACAAAATAGGCACCTTCCACCCTGCGCAGAGTCGGTGCATTAGCGATACGCGGATACGATGTTATTGCAAGAGCGAGGAGCGGCAGCATTCCCGTTTATCCAGCAGACAAAGGATCTGCCTGCAGGGACATCATCCAGGAGCTGTGGGAACTCTTCTGGTCTCCAGATTGGATTGGAGGTGTCCGGGGTGGCCGCAGTCAGCCGTGAGGATGGTCTCTAGGGAGCGGAACTCCATGTGGGCTGCAGGTTGAGGCCAGTTTCTGGGTCTGGGAGGTGCTGGAGCTCAGCCTAACTCGCCCCACACCAAAGCAGGCTATCCACCCCGCACCGGCTGTCCCCTTGGTCCCCCTCAAACAACCTTTGGTCTGGGATACATGGGACATCCAGCTCCCCCACTGGGTGCAGAAAAGAAAGATAAGCCAGTGCTTCAGGGCCAGCCCACAGCCCCCTTTGACTCTGCAGGTACAGGGTGTGAGAGAGTCCCTCTGCTCTGGTGCTGGGAAAGACCGGGCAGGGAGGCCCAGTTAGCCCCGCCAGGGCCACGCAGACGGACTTCCAGGGCGCCCCCAGTCTCCTCCCTGGCACGCAGAGCGGGTGGCAATGCCCACCCTCAGGATAAGGAGGGGGCGTCCCCACACAGCTCCAACACGCGATGTCCTGCCTGGGCTTACTGCCTCCGTCGGCGCCATCAGCGGCCGTCAGCAAGCCATCGCACGGGGACGCGAAGGGGCAGCGAGGCTCCTGCTGCGAGCGCTGGCTGGGGAACGGGGAGGCTGAGGTTTAATCGCCACGTGCGTCTGTGATCTCCTAGAAGCCCTGTCAGTTCCCGAGGCCTCAGTTCTCCCCATGTGAGCTGGAGAGCCTGCTCCCGCTATACCTCTGCTGCCTGGCGCGTCACAGCAGCAAAATGTGCTCCTCGTGGCAACCACGGTGTCAAAACAGAGCCGTAAAGGGCAACCGGTCCTCTTGCAACTGATGCCCAAAGGATCTGCTCCCTGTGTCCTGGACAGTACCAGCATCANCCGCTACACCTCTGCTGCCTGGCGCGTCACAGCAGCAAAATGTGCTCCTCGTGGCAACCACGGTGTCAAAACAGAGCCGTAAAGGGCAACCGGTCCTCTTGCAACTGATGCCCAAAGGATCTGCTCCCTGTGTCCTGGACAGTACCGGCATCATGGCATCCTTCTCCCCCCAGAAATGGGGAGCATCGCCGCGTGCCCCAACGGCACGGCCACTGCCGGCGTCTCTCCAGCCTCGGCGCCGGGAGCTCCCAGCCACGGGGCTGGGCTCAGTCGCGAGACAGAAACAGGGCTGAAGGTGTTGCCGCAGGGTCAGCTGCGACTTCACAGGAGAAAAGTTTTTGCTAAGCGCTTTCGCATTGCCGTTTACACGCTTGATCCGGCCACCAAAAAGCAAAATGACCGGGAAAAGGCAGCAGCTGGAGACAGAAGAATTGTCACATTGATGCACGGGGACTCCATGGCGTCACACATCTGGGAAACACAGAACAAAGTCCTTGCACCTGCATTGCCGTAGCTGGCGCTTGGCAAAACACGAGCAAAATTATGTACAAAGGCTTTCCCACGTTTATGCCCAAATTCACTTTGTCCTCCTCTGCGTTCCCGGTAATGCACTGTTGACCACACAGCAGAGTTTAAGGATGTGTTGCAGACTTTCCCGGGAAAAAACACTTTAAAATCCTATTTGTGAGCCTTGTACTCATCTGACCTACTCGGCACCACACGATCCACGCAGCAAATCATCTGGATACCGAATAATTATAGCCTAGTGCTAATAAATAAGCAACAAACTCATAATTATCTGCAGAAGTTATATGATGAATGATTTTTTAAAAAACCCGCCATGAATCCAGGTAAATTTGGAAGGACTCAAAAGCTGCCCACAGCCGGGGGAATGAGTCGATGGGAAAGACGAGCCCTGGCCTTTTCATCGCTACACGGCAGCAGTGTGAACTTACTGCCAACTTCCACGCTGTGGATTTTTTTTGCACACCATTAGACCTCCAGAAAGTTTCAGTTCCCGGTTCCCGCAGATCAGCGCCAGCCACTGCGTCCCGGCTGCGAACGCTGACAGCAGGTCTGGTACATCCAGAGGAAACTTTGCTTTCCATTGCAGGGAGGGAAGAAGAGAGAAAGGCTATGCTTCTGCTCCTCTTCAGCTTCCCAGATTGACTGGGCGTCGTTTAGGCTTTGGACAAGGCACGTCTTTGGGGCTGACTTGTCAAGGGGGAATGGCATTTTGGGCCCCGCTGTAGACAGCCTTACAGTGATGCGCAGCGGTGCCGCTCGTGTCCGTGATTGTCCGAGACCTGGGAACACTGGAGCTAACCCTTCTGGTGCAGCCGAGAGTGCCGTCTCCATGACTTGTACCCTTAATGCGTGCAGGGGAGAGAACCTCTGCTCCGAGCGCAGGGAAAGCAAGAGCCCGGGAAGATGAAGCCCGTGAATGAAGGCCTCGGATGGTCTTGCATGCCGGTGATTCCGGCGGCAGCAATGCGATCCAGTCGGAGCAGGCTCGGCGCGCGCAGCCGCCTCACTGTGCGGTAAGGGGCTGGCAGGGAGCCGCACCTCTGCACCGCACCTCCGCCCTCCAGCCCAGAGCGGCGAGGGGCCCAGCCGGTTCCCAGCCCCGGCTCCTGCCACGGGCAGGGCCAGGAAAGCCGCCTCTCTCCCAAGAAAGGGCTTGGCATCGCCTGATCCCACCCTGAGATAGCAGGAGCACGGGGTAGGAACCAAGCAGGCGCTGATCACAAGGCAGGGAGCAACCAGGGCTGCGGAGCGCTTCTCCGTGGGCACGCACGCGCCGCCCCGCTGCGTCCCCGCTGCCTTCGGAGGCGGATGCTGGTGACGCGAATCCCACCAGCGACCCAGAGGGAGGCGGTGGAGGCCAACTTCAGCCCGTGCCGCGCTGCGCACCGCAACACGTATGCACCTTGCAAAAGCCTGTTGGGCGGGAAGGGGCTCGAGGGCTCCTCTGCCTCATCCCTGCTGTCCGTGGCACGGGGCTGGGGTCCCCACTTGGACACGGCTCCTCCAGGGGTGACCCCCGAGCTCTGCCCCCGCCACTGTCCCGTACCCTTGCACACGTCGCTCGGGCCGAGAGCCGAGGATGAAGCGCGCGTGCCCCTCAGCTCAGCTTCAGCTGCTCACGTCTAGTAGGCACTCTGTCCTCTGTCTCCTAGCCAGCGGTATGCCCTTAGGCTCAGTACATGCCCAGTCCCTCAGGACCTCTCTGGATTGTGCTGCTGCTCCCATCAGGACAGGCAAGACCCGGGAGCACGCGGCAATGCTCTGCAAAGGCTACAGAGAGCCCCAGTGCTCCCCTGCCTGCTGCAGCCCTCCAGGCAGCACCCTGAGGATCCGGAAAGGTCCCAGCCTCCTGCCTCCCTGCAAAACACCCTGGGAAGGTGCTGAGATCTACCTGCTGCCAGGCCCACTGAGCACTGACCCCATCTGATAGCAGGATCCTGCCTGGGGAAACAGCGTCCCGCGCTGGGAGCAAGCTCTCCCTGCCTCCTGAGTTAGTGGAAATATTTTTTTCAAGCCTGATGTAGAATTGAAACAACCCACCCAAGCTACCGCGCCATCTGCAAGGGCTGCATCCAGGTACTTCCATGGCAGCTGCCTGCTGTGGGAAGCTGTTATGCAGTGCAGTTAGGGAGCATTCTTCCCAATAAGAAAGTAAATTGAAAATAAAGATTTTTCCCCCCTCCCTCTGTTAAGCCGTGTGCTCCCCAAACAGTAAATCTTGTCGGGCTGATAGGTACTTAGAAGTGCTCTTTCATTGACAAAGTGAAAAAAATACCTGAACCAGAAGGGTTCTCTGAAGGTCTTTGTAGACGGTGATTTGCGATTGTTTATTCTCAGCAGCGAAGCAGAATCCATTAAAATGGATGTGCCTGTTAAGGAGCACATTTCCCTTCTCCCTGTGAGGTGCAATTACAATAATAAGCTGCACAAGAGCGAGACCAGCTTTTCAAACAGCAGGTCTTGTGAGCAGCAAGGCACCTCCACGAACCCCGGGGTACGACCGGCACGAGAGCACACGTAAGGCAACGTCCCCGCCATCAAATCAGCACCACCATCTTCCTCCCTCCAGCGGCCTGCGCTCAGCAGGGCTCGCGCCCAGGCCGGCAGGACTCTGCGAGCAGCATCGCTGGCGCCGTCGGCCATCGTCCCCGTCACACGCACTCGGCCATGCCATGCTGGACCACGCCTGGAAGAGCTGAAGGCTGCCGGTGCCAGCCTCGCTCCTCCACCCCGAAGAGCTGCTGCCACCGGAGAGCACCGCAGCGGGGCTCTCTGCCTGCTGACGCCCGTCGCGCTGCCGGCGCCTGCCTGGGTTTGGGGCATTTTTTCTCTTTAAAAAATTTACATCCACGTTCTCTTTGCGTTCATTTGTGAGCTGCTGGGAAGGCTAGAACCTCACCTGACTTTGTCCGTAGAACGTGAGGTATGAAAATACTCCCATGGCTCCGGGAGCTGGGTCTTTGAAACAAACAAACAAACAAACAAATTGCATGTGAGGCAGCGCCCTGCTCTGCAGGACTTTGGTGCTGGCTGCAGACTAAGGTCCTTGGATAGCTGCACATTGCTTTAGTCTAGCAGGAGCTTCTCAGGAAAACAAGAAGATAAACCACCTCAATAGCAATACTTCAGAGCTCTTAGATGTGAAGTTTTTACCTTTTATCTCCATCCAAGTTAAAAATATTTTTGTTTTGCCATGTCAGCTCGATGGACCATCAATCCTTCCCAGGGTCTGAGGGCAGCCGGGCTGACCCGGGTGCTCCATCGCACAGATCAGCTCTGCATTTACCTGGGAAAGGAGAGTGAGCTGGCTGGCTTTCAAATCTCTGATGGTGGAGATTCCACCACATCCCTCAGTAAATTGTTTGAATAGCTAATCGCCCTCGTAATGAGCAGTGTGCGTTGTATTTCTCATCTGAATTTCTGGGTGAAACTTCCAGCTCTGGTCTCCTGTCAGACCTGTATTAGATGAAAGGATCTTTTCCCACCCAGTGTCGGCTCCCCACACGGGTTTTCACAGGCTGGGCTGACGTCACCCATGACCTCTGCTTCGGGGAGCGACTGAGATTTTGGACTCTCGTGACTGCTTTTAAGCCTTTCTGCGTAGTTTCAGCTCTTGCCCGGGGTGCTCCTTGCTTTACCAGCCTCCCTTGGGAGGCCGGGCAGCGGCAGCGAGGTCCGCCACCAGAACAAGGGCACCGGAGCAAGGTCCCGGCGCTGCCTCCCGATTCCTCTCCCCGTGCCCCGCGTGGCAGCAGCCCTTTCAGCTTGGCACGACACAAGAGCTCAGGTTCAGCACGTCGATACCAAACTCAGCTGGGGTACTGATGTGTCCTCTGAGGTTCCTGCAAACGTGCATGCTAAAGCATATTGCTGAAATGTCTGTGGAATGAGCATCTTGTGGCACGTGATCCACAGGAGGATGCACACAGACTGACACCTTCGCAACAGCCCTGGGGGGGTTTCAGCAGCGTAGGCACCCTCCACGCTCTCTGCTCCTCCTGAGGTACTCCTCCTCCTCCTCCATAACCCCCCCCTCTGGCCCCACAGCCCAACCACAAACGCCAACGGAGAAACTGCGAGTACGGGAGTTGCACTGCATCTGGCAACTGGGTGAAAAGCCAGAACTCAGTAATGAAGCGTGAATTATCCAAGCTATCTAGCCGCAAGATAAATGCTATGAGAACAGGTACGGAGGTACGGAACAAAAGCGAGGGAAGGGAGACAGAAATGGAAGGGAAACAAGATCCGTCTTCAGCGAGAGCAGGAGAGACTCTGACGCAGAGCCACGTGGGGTTCGCTGAGCGGGGCCCTCGCTGTTCTGGCGCCGAGCTTGGAGATAAGGGGTTTCCTCACCACCAGGCCGATGCTCAGCGTCACTCGAGAGGACGCTTCGCCCGAGAAGGCAGGCACTAGAGAACCTAGAAGGAAACCTGGAGTCGTCCGGAGCTGGTTTTAATCCCCGCGCAGCGCTGTGCTGACTGTGCACTGGGGAATATTACTGACCAGGCTTGAAGTAGTGCTTAAAAAGAAAGGTGGACAACATCCATTTGATAAGCATGATGGTCGTCATTTATTATTCCACTTCTCTTTATCAACATTATCTTATATCGCCTGATGTACCTTTAAATATGACCTCTCTAGGGTATCCTGGCAGAGCCTTGTCCCCGTCATCAGAAAAGTCTCTGGTATTGCAAGATGTCTGGAAAAGCTGCCACCAGTGACCAGTGAGTTCCTCAGCTCCTCCAAAACTCTTGCATTCGATTAACTCAAACTTGCTGTCTGAAAATGAGCTTCTGAAAAGACTCACTCCGCGCAGGGCAGAGCGGTGGGTGACTGCGCACGGTCACACTGGCGTTGGCACTTGCTGCAATGTCCTCTGAAGGAGCGGGGCTAGGCGGTCAATACACGTGCATAGCCGTGCATAGCTTCATGTCCCTCTTCCTCCTCCTCCTCCAGACTTTAATTTCCCATTCAGATTGAGCACTAATTTAGAGAGTCAGCACGTAGCTGCTCCCTGCACCGAGCACCACGCAGTGCAAAGGAGGAGTGGCAGGCGGTGCTCCCAGTCGGACCTGCTGGGTCGGGGCGCGTCAGGCAGGGCGTTCTGGCCTAGCGCGGGGGAGTCACGCAGCGCGCTGCGGAGAGCGGCAGGAAGAGGCTCAGGACGCGGACATGGGGGCTGACACCCTCTAATGAGGTGGCAGTGGTGGTCGCCAGGAGGGTCTCCTCCTTCCAGGCGCTGTCGGCTCCGAGTGGGTTTTCTCTTCCCCATCCGCGACCTGGTGCGATGCAGCCCCAAGCGCGAGGGGAGCGCACACAGCAAGAGGCAGAGCAACCGGTGAGGAGCTCATCGCAGGATGGTTGCACTGTTCCACCAGTACCAAATCATCTTGGTGCTGCAAGAGTTCGCGGACAAGTCCTCCAGCGGCGTTTAGTGAAACTGCCTAGATTGACTCCGGTTACAGCATTCCCTCTGGAGCAGCACCTGCTTCTCCTGCGCTCTTGCTTCGCTCTTCCTTCACTTCTTCGCAGCCTCACCTTCCTCCCCGTTGCAGCTGTGCGCGGGCACGGTCACCGCGCAGCCACGGGCGGAGGGACCATCACCTCCCCGCACTCTCGCCCGCTGTCGGGTGAGCGCAGCCCCAGCCGCATCCATCATTTCCCTTGTCACCTTAGACCGCAGACTCCATTACTGCGCTTCTGTTCCTTTCAGCATCGCTGCCTCTCCCATTCGCCTCTCGCCGAACAGCAGCACATCGCATTATTTTTGAGATGAGCTTTTCTCGCCGTGATTTGCATTTTGTTATTTTCTGCCACGCGTCTGCCCAAGTCCCACCTGACGAGCTTGCCGCGGTGGGATCGGAGTGCCGGTTTCGCTCTCCCCGGGCTCTCCAAAAGCTGCCGGGCCTCTCTCCCTGCTGGAGAAGGACCAAGCTCCCGTTTCCAGCCCGTGTCCAGCTCTCCTCCGGGTTTCAGCCACACGAGACAAACACCGTCTTTTCCTAAGACTCGCTGCCTCGGGGGAAGGCCTGCCGCTTCCCAGCGCCTTCCCACTCCCCCAGATAAACGTCTGGGCTTCACCTGCCGCAGACTCCGCTCATCCCCACGCCTGCACCTCGGCAGGGGCCCTGCCTGCCTTGTACGACCTCTTGGGAAGAAACCATGGGACGCCAGCCCGCGGCAATCCCCCGCAGTGATTTCTGAGTCCACGCTGCCTTTCGCAACAGCCTCTAATTTCACATCCTAATTTAGCAGGTGACCTCAGCGTGCCTTTTGCTCCCTCCTCTGCCCCATTAGCAAAGACGGGGCTGTTTAGGAGCGCGGCTGGTTTCCTGCGGGTGGGCAGCGGGCGCCGGGCGGCTGTGCGCGCCGCACAGGTACGGGGGGCTGCTCAGCTGAAACAGGAGTTTGCCCTGCCCTGGCAAACCTCAGCCCCACCTCGCCAGTTCCCCGCCTAGCACCTGCTTGCTCCTGCCCAAAAAGCATTACTTCGGACTCCAAGAAAAGATCTGCTGTGATTTGTTTCTCCTTACATTCCCTGAAGCTTAGCGTTCATCTCCTCTGCTCACCTTCCAGCTGATGAGGTGTGAACAAGGAGGAGAAATCACTCGCTGAGGGCTCCAGACCCAGGTGGACCATCCAGGAGGATTTAAACCGGTGTTGCAGGCGGCATGAGGGGATGTGTAAGCTGGGGGAGCGCTTCTTTGCTTTTTGAAAGGGCAGGAGGTCTTTAACGTCCTTGGAGTGCAGATGATGGATGCCGAGGAAATTTTGAGTGCTCTGGAATGGGCCTATCATCGCTTTTATTTTGGTTATAAGCCCGACTTAGGCCTTGATAAGCGTGTATTTGTTTTGTTCAGTTCCTCAGCTGGCCCAGCGCTAGGGTGAAAAAGCTGGCAGCGGGACGTGTGTTACCTGCTGGTGTGTGAGGCCGAAGGGAGGTGAGAGATGCCAGTTAACTTTGAAGGGCTGCTCCCGGTGCGTGTGATCAGTGGACCGGGAAGCGTGGGAATGTTCCCTGCAGCATGGTAGGGTCAGGGTAGCTCTTGTGAGGGCAGGGGCTCGCTGCAGGCGGGGAGGCTGTTTCGGCCGCTGCGAGCCAGCTTCTCTTTGGCAGGTTACCCCGAAGCATCCTAGAAGACAGCATTAACGTGCTGCAGCAGCCCCGTGACGGTAGCCTGAGCTGTGCCCGACCCGGCGCGGCGCTGGGGAAGGCAGGTGCGGAGCACAACCTTGCTTTCCCTTTGTGCCTGCGCTGGGAGCTGTGTGTGTCTGGGGGGCGGCGGGTTCTCCTACGCAGCTTTGGAAGTGTGTCAGAGGAAAGACAAACCTCAGGAAATATCCTTAGAAATCTCTGTGCCTTGGGAGGCAACGTTCCCCTTGCGTGCGCAGTAAAGCAGCTCCAGCAGCCCGAAACCAAGACCCTGGGGAGATGCTTCAGTAGTGCTGACCTCCACCGAGTGTCGTGCCGTGTTCTGCAGCATTTGACCTCGGGAGTAACTCTTGTGCTTTCCTATTGTTTTATTTCCTACTGAACTGATTGGTTTGGGAATCAAAACGGACTCCTTGGGTGCAAGGCTGGGCGGGGTGGGCACCTTGGCTGTCTGGGTGGTGGGCGCAGATTCAGCTCGGGCTACCAACGCCAGCATTGCGCGTGGGATGGGTGAGCGCCGTTCAGAGCAGGCGGAAGACTCTCGCTCTCTCTGTGCACTGGAAAAGGTTTACTAAGGACTGGCGTGGACGGGGCTGGGGTTAGTAAGTTAAACCAGCTGGGACTTGGGTGGTCTAGCACTGTTCCAGCAGGCTGGAGAACCCCACTAGGCACCGAGCGGGGAGATCCATCCGTTTGCTGGGCAGCTGCAGGGGGGCTCGTGGCTGGGGACCGCTCATCTGTGGCAGTCACTAGCCCTCGATTGCCACTGCCGCTGGTAGTCACTGTTGTACCTTCCAGATGGCCGGAGCTTTAGGATGCTGGTGGAGCGATGGCACAACTTCTGCCCCCAGCTGTGAGTCCTTACGGCTGGGCTGTGCGACAGCAGACAGCAACAGCGGCAGGGCTGTACTCACCCCCAGCTCGCTCCTCTGCCTGCTCCCTCGGTGCCAGTGTTAGACTGGGGGTTGTTTTACCGCCGCCTTTAAAAGCATGTTCTCAGGGCTGCAAGGGTCGGCTGGTACGTACCGGCAAGGGAAGCTTTCCACCTTACCCGAGCTCCCCTCATGCGTATGCATGGCGAGGTGCTCTTTAACTACATGATTTGTGGCAGTTTTTCCCCGGGCCCCTGTGCCCTTTGGTCGGGGTTTTCGTGCAGTAATTCTATGTTTGCTCTCCAAAATAAGGCTCTAGCCAGGTTTTTCTTGAGCTCCGGTGAAATGCTGCGCTGAATGCAAAATTACAGATGTCTTCATGTGTGCTTCCCCTGGAGCTTATAACTCATCCACATGCTCCGCAAGCGCAACGAATGTTTTTCCAACGTGAATATCTGAAAGCTGGGACCCACGGCCCAAAGANAGGGAAGAAAAAATGGAAGCATCATGTGAAGCCATTCTGTGCCTCGTGCGAATAATCAGCACGTTCATCCTCCAGGTGCACAGCACTGATGCTTCTGGCTGTGGCAGCGGAGGCTCTTCCAGCCCTGGATGTAGTGGCTGTTGCCCCCCCCCAGCAGAGCTGGGGGGTCTGTTGGGTTTGGTGGTCAGGCTGGGAGCTCCTGGGCTCCGGTCCATAAGCTGGAAGGGAATACAGTGGGTACTGGTGCTGGTTTCTGTTCTCCACTCCCCTGCAAAGCTTGCTTTAGTGGAGAGTCTGTGAAGCCGAACCTATTTAGCTAGCTGAGGAGCAGTTTCATCTCGCAGTCACTGTCGGGGAAGCGTTTGTTGTACAGCAGGACTCTCGGGGTTAGCGAGGGCTCGGTGAAATGAGAAATACAGACCGGAGAACTTGTGCTTTATTTCGGTGGCGAGGGTCCCGGTGGCTGGAGTGGCTCACCGGGGGTGTGCAGGAGTCCTCCCGTGTGTCTTTAAAATCCAGCTGCAGTCTTCTCCCCAGGGACGTGTTGCTTCAGGTCCCTCTGCAAGCACAGAGAGGGCAGCGTTTGGGCTCCGTGCCCTGACCCTGGCAAGGCAGAGGAGACCCGGCTGGGGCACGTTGAGCAATGCACCCGCCCAGCCCAGTCTGGGAACGGGGGAGGACTGGGGCTTGTCACGGCAAGGGGAGGGTTTGGAGACACCCGCCACCCCCCTGCCCGGGAGCGTCAAAGCCAAGGAGCAGCTCTTGCAGATGTTGTGCCCCACGTCAGCGCCTCGTCCCACCCCGCTGCTGCTCCCCGGCAGTACAGAAACGCTGGGGGCCTGCTCCTGCGCTCTTGCTATGGGAATGCTCTGGGCTCTGCCCCGCAGTGCCTTGCCTTCCTTCTGGAGGCCTCCTCTTCCTCGGGAGGAGAGAGAGAAGGGCTCTCCCCAGAGAGGGTTCCTCATCGGCCAGGGCCGGATTTGCTAATGCTTGTGTTGGCCTGGAGCAAAACTGCTTTACCTGCAACTAGCTGGGATGGCTGAACTCCGGGCCAAGGGGAGTGCAAACAAGCAGCTGAAACACAGAGATGTCCAGAAGATGGCTTGAAACCTGGCTAGACAGTCCCGGCTGTCAAACCCTCGCTGCTTACCCAGGTGAGAACTGCCCTCCCGGGGGGTCCCGGGGCAGGCGGAAGGATGGCATCGCTCACAGCCGAGGCGGTGCAAGATCCTGCCCTCTGCCCCTGCTCAAAGAGCCGGGCCTGGCTGAGAAAGCGTTGAGGGCAGGCTGGCGTGCGGAGAAGAGATGCGCCACGCGCTCGAGAGAACAGCTTTTCCTCTTTGGAAATCAGCGCCCAGACCCTGCGGCGGCGGCTCAGCCCCGCTGCTGGTGCTTCTGCAGGAGGACGCTGAACGGCGAGGCCGCAGCGGAGGGCACAACACCGCGGCTGATTGCTTGCGAGACGAAGAGGCGTTGGGCGAGTGGATGCTAAGCCAGAAGAGCTTGTTCTGGGGCAGGTGAGGCCTCTGGTTTGCTCAGCGTGGGAGAGAGCTGGTGTTTGGATCAGGCTCTGAAATTCCAGGCCTCAACATGAGGTGGTGCAAAGCATCCACTTGCCTTCCACCAGCCGGGAGCCGCCACGCTGCTCCCCGTGCAGCAGCAAGGAGGAAGAACGGAATGCCTTTGGGGAAGAACTGGAGATAAAGGAGGTGCTAATGAAAGCTGGAAGAATGAAGTCATCAAAATATAAAAAGAAAACGAGAAGAGATTCTTCTCGGGGAATTAATCTGTCTCCGCAGCTGCCTGCTCACTCATCAGAAGAAGCAGGAACAGGGATTCAGAAGTTAAAAGGATTTTCCCCCCCTCTGCGCTTTCCACTGTAAGAACAATTTTTCGAGGGGGAATCCTGCTTTATAACCTCGTGTTATTTACTCAACAGGCATCCCAGGCACGCGGTGCAACTCGAGCGTCTCCATTCCCCGCCTGCGAAATGCGGATGCTAATGCATGCCAGCCTTGGGCAGGATAATCCTGATTCCCCGAGTCCCAGCAACACGCTCGCAGCTGCACGTTACAGGAGCCAAGGCAGTCCCCATGCAAAGCGCGCAGGCCCTCCTGGAAGGGCTGCGGAGCACTTGGCGCTCCTAAATGCCTTGGTGGGCAGATGGAGATGATCTCCGCGCCCCTCCTGAATGTGACTCCCTCGGGAGCAGTTAGCACATTGCCTTAAAGAGCTCTACCCTCCTGCTGCCCTGCGTGCTCAATTAGAGTGCCATTTGAACCCGGTCCCTTCTGTGTTTTGAACACATGCACATACACAGCACCACTGTAATTGTAAATATTTGCCNTCAAGGCAGTCCCCATGCAAAGCGCGCAGGCCCTCCCGGAAGGGCTGCTGAGCACTTGGCGCTCCTAAATGCCTTGGTGGGCAGATGGAGATGATCTCCGCGCCCCTCCTGAATGTGACTCCCTCGGGAGCAGTTAGCACATTGCCTTAAAGAGCTCTACCCTCCTGCTGCCCTGCGTGCTCAATTAGAGTGCCATTTGAACCCGGTCCCTTCTGTGTTTTGAACACATGCACATACACAGCACCACTGTAATTGTAAATATTTGCCCAAGGTCACCTCTGACACCTCCAGCTCTTAATGCAGAGGCCCAGCTAATCGCAGCGCTCATCAAGCTGTGAGCGGGGCTGTCGTCTGCTGGTGATCTCTCAGAAAAACTGTTTGGGGGACTTAGAAAGAAAACAAACCCAAACAAACAAACTTCTGTCACTGAGCTGCGATCCGGGGGGGTCCCAGCCCACCTGGGCCCCAGCATCGGATCTGTTCTACAGATGGGGCCGCAGCTGCGCACACCCGTCACTGCCCCTCAGCTTGCAAGCACCGGCAGCAGGCGATTCCTGGAGGGCAGAGGAAGGTGCTGAGGCCGGTGCCGATCTCCGCTGCGAAACCCCAGCAGCTACTCCAGCCCTGCCAGCTTGCTCACCCTCTGCAGTGAGGCTCTCACCAGAGCTGGGAGCTGGTGTGACATCGTGACGCTACGTAGCTGGCCGCCGCCGCACGATGCCCGCTGTCCGGGCTTTATTTCTCCCCGGTGTGTGGTGGGGGGAAGCCCGAGAGTCTCCGAGCTCCGGTGCGAGCTGAGCTGCCAGCCTGCTATGGCAGCTGCTCCCTGGCATGCCCGGTCACCGCACGGAGCCCCGTGAGGCCAGGCTGTTACGCGCGGAGTCCTTGGTAATGGTGCTTTGCTGTGATCTCCAGACATCTGCTAGTTGTTAGCGGCCTCGTTTCTCCCGCGGCCTGATGTGCCTTGTCTCGGGGCCGCGCATCTGTGCTGTCACCCTCGCCGCCTCAGCCCAGCCACCAGCACGGGGTGCACCGAGCAGCCTACCCCCGCCCCTGGGTACCTGCTGCGGCCTGCTAGCAGCACTGAATTCAGAACAGTGGCTTTAATTTCCTTCCCGTCTAACCGAAGGAGGGTCGGGCCGGACCAGGCTCTGACCGCCTGTTTGCTCTCTTCTCCCTCGTTCTGCACAGATGCAAACGACAAGGACCGGTCCCAGGACAGCGATGAATTAGGTGACTTGGCCGCTGCCGGAAAGGCAGAGATAGGATTTAACGCGGAATAAGCGGCGCGTGCTAGCTATCCCACCGCCAGATCCCCCTAGGGAAAAGGATCCGTACTTCATCCGTGCGGCGGACTAGGTGAGAACACGGCTGGCCGCGGCCGTGCCGTTGACCTCCGCTGCTCGGTACAGTACAGCCGTCTCGTTCCTCTGGGAAGTCACGGCGTGACAGCTGCCGCGTGCTCGGCGCC
>VZSC01004310.1:20109-36706 GCA_013398225.1 Steatornis caripensis
CTTCCCGGCAGCTTTAACGCTCTCAAGTTTAGTTAAATGGAAGTTAAAAGGCAGCGGGCTCTCCCGAGGCCGGCGTCTTCAGGGAGCGAAGCGGCGGGGACGCGCAACGCACCGAGCGGCGCAGAGCCCTGCGTTGCGCCCGGAGGCCGGCGGCGTGTCCCGGGGCATGGTCCTGGCGCCCCGCTGCCGTGCCCCGGGCGGTACTGCCGCCGGTCTTGGAGCGGAGCGTGTTTTGCTCGCGCTGGGAGTCTGTTGCGCGGTCAGGAAACGCCGAATTTCCTCGTCCTCGCGCTTCGTTTGTGCGTCTTGCCTCCAAAAACACATCGACCGCACGTTGTGTTGCTGTGATGTGCGTGGCTAAAGCTGGTTGTAGCGTAGCTCGGGCGGCAAAGGGCCGTTCCACTGAGCGGGTTGTGGAGTTTCTGGAGAGGGCAAGTGGCGCTCGTTGCTCCATAATTCCCTCAAGTCTTGACACGCCAGGGCGCTAATGGCTCCGGCTCTGCCTGCCCTGCCTGGCTTTCGCCCAGGCCTCCTCGCGCTCTCCAGCGAGCCCTGAAACCTCGACTGAGCCTTTGTTGTTGGAAGGCGGCTTCAAGGAGACCGGCTCTGCTGGAGGAGCTGCCGCTGGCCGCCGGTGCCTGCCGGAGCACATCGTGCTGGGGCACTGCTGGCTCCCGGGTGGCATCAGCTCAGCGGGCAGGTCACCGCCGGGCAGCATCCGGCAAAGCCGGGAGGCGCCGCCAACCCACCCCCATGCCTGCACGGCGTCGAGTAGGGGCTTGAGCTGCTCCTTGACCCTTATAGTAAGATGAGCGGTGCCCACCGTTCCTTGCCTCCCCCTGCTCTGGCGAGGCAGCGGTGCGCGGCGGCACCCGGTTTGTGCTGGAGGGGGGGCCGTGGCGGAGCTGCCCTCGGAGGGCTGGGTGGCAGGCCGCGTGCAGAGCCCTCCTGCTTCTGCAGGTGCCGTGGGCTCTGCGCCGCCGTTGTCGCTGCTGTGTTGCGCCTGCTGGGAGCGCACTCGAAACTCCTCGCTTGGCTCTTGCCCCTAACGAAGGGGTAATAAAACTCGCCACAAAACGGGGGGAAGGGAGGCTGGTTGCAGTGGTCTCCCTGCCCCAGGCGGCGGTGTTGGAATGCTCTTGGGCCCGAGGGGGTATTCCTTGAGGATGCTGCTGGGAAAAGGCAGCCAGTGGGATAGAAATGAGGAGGAAGAATGAACGTCAGCGGCAGAAGCAGCTGCATCGATTCAGGCAGGTGGTGTTATTGCTACAGAGCCCTGGGTGTGCCGGCTGCTTCACGAGCGATTAGAGACAGGTCTGTGCCCTGCGGAGCCTTTTGTGGCATCGGGTAAAAGTAGTGCGTGTGTGTACAGCCAGGGTCCTGAGAGTTGCACCGCCTGTTTTGTAAACGTTGCTTTGGAAAAAGAAACGAAGCTGCAGTGGGTGATGAATTCCCTCCCTTGAAGAGCGTGCTCGCAGGCGGGCTGTGCTCCAGTGGCCTCGTTGGCACGGGCACAGCTTGGGGGGGTGATGTGCTCGCAGTTTGTGTGCTGTTGCGTGTGTGTATATATATATATATTTATATACGTGTTCGTAAGCAGGGTGGGATCATCCTTGAGACCACGCGAGCTTGATACATGACTTATTTTTAAAATCAGAACTGTCTTGTCTCTTGGTCGCCTCGTCTAGGGCGTGGGGAGGCGTGTTTCCGAACCTGCGCTTGGGTTTTTCGTCCTGCATCCCCTGGACTGCGGCTCTGAGCGGCGTTCTGTGCGGTCAGTGGCTGGGGCTGCTGGAGTGCCTGAAGTGTGGGGTGGGGGGGTCGAGCCTGTTCTCTCTCAGGTCAGCTCCTGGCTTCTGGGGGTTGTCGCGCGTCGGAGGCTGGGTGCTGGAGGGACCTCGGCTCTCTGCTGTCCCGTCGGGGACGCTGGAACCAGAACTTTCTCTGCAGGCCACGCAGCCCATTCTTTACGCGAAGCTAGTAAGCTGTGTGATTATTTTGTACCTCTGGAGGGAGTTACTGCCTCCCCTAGCGTGCCCATCTTCGCTCGCGTGAAATCTCTCTTAGGCTGGTGCTCCCCTCTTCGGGGCGAGCTGGCGGAGTGTTTCGGGAGGGTTTGTGGCTGCGGAGGATCCTGAGCATCCTCCTCGGGGGGGACTAACAGCCTTGGGGGGCTTGGGGTCAGGGTCTGGCCTCCTTGACAGGGCTGGAACCTGTGCGGCTTCTTTTGCTTGTTTTTAATGTTCTTCCCCTGGAAAACAAGTGCATGCTGCAGCTTAATGAGTGCCTGGCTTTACAGTCATCTTTTGCAAATGAGCGGCTCCGTCAGCCTCTGCGATGAACGAGAGGACGCGGCGGGGAAGCCTGGCCTCCCTCAGCTGCCTCTTCCAGTGCGATCGCTTGCCGGTGCGGAGCCTGGCGTCCCGAAAATGCCAGGGCAGGGAGGTCACCGGCGGGGAGAATGGAGTGTCTGTGCGCCGCTGAAAGCTGCCTTGTGCCGTGCGAGGGCGGCGCGGCCCTGACCTTGGCTGCCGGCAGGGCTCTGGCAGCCCGAGCGGCGCTGGGGAGGGAGCGTCTTGCCCCTCGGATCCTGTGCCGCCTTCCTGTTTTCTTACACGCGGCTGCTAGAAAACATCGCGTTAGCTCTTTTTGTCAGCGGCCCAGGACCTGCCTGTCGCCCGCTGGGTGCAGAGAGGGGGACGGTGCCGAGCCCGGAGCCCGCAGCTTGTGTCGTCCTCGGAGGTGACACGAGGGCAGAGCCGGCCGCGCTGCAGCCCTGGCTTTGCGGGGTGGAGGCAGCGGGTCCCTGCCAGCATCAGCGAGATGTGCAGTGCTTGGCGGTTTTGGCGTCTGCCCTCCCCTCCCTGTTCCTCGTCGCAGCCCCGAGCAGGCTGGGGAGCGCGGCCGGCGGCAGAATAGCTCCTTTTGTGCCTCTGGACACGCTGGCCTTTCTCAGGAAATAGCTTATTGTATTTATTGTATGCACTGGCAGCGACAGGCTCTGTCGCTGCCTCCGCTCCGTCCTTGCGCGTGGGCTGCCCTCAGCCCTGCCTGCTGCGGGCAGCGCCCGGCCCTCTGTCCGAGCGGGTCCTGTGTCCGGGGGGCAGTGGCTGGGACGGGGACATCCTTGCCCTTGCTCAGCTGGGGCTCCCGACTCGCTGCTGACAGAGGCAGCCCCCCCACCCCGGCGGTGCCCACCAGCGCAGTGCGGGGAGGAGCAGGGTGCTGCCCCTCGGGAGCGCCCGGATGTGGGGACTGGCCTTGGTGACGAAAAGCTTGGCGTGCCCAGCTGCCCCTCGCCCGCAGGACTGAAGCTCTTTGCCCTGGACAGCCTGGCCGTGCTGCGCCCTTTGCTCTGTGCTGGGCACCAGCCTGCCCCGCAGGGCTGCGGTGCGCGGGGTCTCGGGTTGGGGGCGTCAGGCGTGCCTGCGTGTGAGTTTGGAACTCTTTTTGTCTTTTCTCCGTGCCCTCTTTCAGCTCTGTGGTGCCTGTCTGCCTTCACGCAGCTCGCTTGTCCCCACGTCACCGGCTGGGCTTGGCTTCCTCCCCGAGCAAACAAACCTGGCGTGCCTCCGGGCGCCGGAAGCGCAGGGACATCGCTCTGCCGCCCCGTTCCCCTGCTCCTCTCTTGCCCTTGGAGTCCTCCTCGCAGCCAGGCTCCAGCTGTCGTCCCTCTCGTCCCCCACCCCCGGCAGTGTCCCCCTTTCCCTGCCGGAGTCGTCTCCTTCTCGTGCACAGGGGCGTCCACAGCGGACGTGAGCTGCCCCAGTGCCCCCCGGTGCCGCTGCGAGAGCCCAGCACCGGGGAGCGGATGCTGCACCATTGCAGGTGCCATCGCTTCCTCCCCATCACCCGCATGTGTGGGGAAAAGCCTGGTGTGCTCCGCAGCTCCGCAGCTGCTCGCCGCCTCGGCCAGGGCGGCCCTGGGACCGTCCCGGCACGTTTTGGGCTGTGCTGAACCGGAGGACTCTCTTAAATTGACGTGGAAACAGCTTGCAGGATTTGGGGGGTGTTTCCCGACGAAAACCGCGTTTATTATTTAAAACTGCGCTGACTGGGATGTGTCCGAGCGGAGGAGCGCGCTCGGTAGCCTGCTGCAAGCAGCCTGGCCTGGTGCACGGACGCCTGCTCGTCCCTGGCTGGGTGTTGGCAGCTGGCTTTGCTTCCTGTGGGGCATTTCCCGTGGGATTTCCGTGCTTCCAAAGGAAGAGGGTGCGGGCGGGATCTGGTTCAAATGCGATCTTCTGCCAGAGCGCCCTGTAGATGAACGGGCGCTCTTACCCATGCGGGTTAAAAATTATGCTGGATTTTTTGCTCTCAAAATTTAAGGGTAGAGAGACGAACTAGAAAGGGGGTTTGCTATGTGGGTTTTTGTTGTTTGGGCTTCGGGGGTTGGTTGGTTTGTTTGTCTTGCAGCTGTTGCAAAGTTGGATGCTGCAAGCTCTCGGGTCTCAAACTGTATATTTTATAAATGTGTCCATGTGGACTCTCTGCTTGAGAGGGAGAAGGAAAAGCCCCGTAGCTTGTGAGAGGCCAGCGTGAGAAATAACAGGAAGCCTGCTACGTCAGTGAGAAACTGAGGGCAAATCCAAGAGAAGCTCTTTGCAGGCCGTGCAAGGAAACGTGTAGCAGGTCCGTGTGCCAGCTCTGCACGTGAGTGACTTGGCGTGCACCGGGAGTCCCACGGCTTCGCCCGCTTTCCGTGATGTGGCCTGGGATCCCGAAATGAAAGGGGCTGTGTGCCTCTGCGGAGCGCTATTGCTGTTGTTTATAACTGGAATTCGTGTCTAAGAGGGAAATGAATTGTTTGTTTACTCCTTGTTTTGCAGACACAGGAGCTAGACCACAGTGGGGTAATGGCCTAGAAATTAAATTTCATTTTAATACGCAAACCCAATTTCGAGTTGGTTGACCGAAGGGGAAAAAATTAACTTCAGGCATCAGGCAGAGGCCTTCCTGAAGTAGGGTTCGAGCACAGCGTAATAAATGTAAGCTGGCTGAAGATCTGCATGGGAGTAAAGAGAAGATGCGTACATGCACACCCCTCTGAAATGCAGCCATGCAGCATCCTTTGGCAGCAAGTCAGAGATGACGTGGAATAAATTAGCTTTTGCTTTTTCAGAGAGGCATGGAGCGAGTTAAGTGTGTTTCACGAGCAGTCGTCAGAAGAACCCCGCTAAATCTGGTTGTGCAACTGGGCTGATTAGAATCAGGCAGTGTAAGGCCCCGTGATGATGCTCGAGTACCCGGAGCAGGGGCTGGGCTGGGGCGGCTGCGCGGCCCCGGTCTTTGAGCACCCCGGCGTGGGGCTGTGAGCAGCCGCTCCGGTTCGCTGCCCTTGGCTGGGTGTCCTGGGAGGGAGGGATCGATCTGCGGGCGCTTCTTCGAGCTGCGGAGCGACCTGGCATAACGCTGGGCTTTTTGCCGGAGGCTGCGCTGGCCCAGGCTGCCGCCCACAGTGCCCGTGGCCGGGTGCTGATGCTGAGCACCGCCGTGAAGCCCTACCGTGACGCTGTGATGGTGGCACTGGTGGCTGCTGAGGAATAGCTGAGGAATTCAGATGAGAAGCAAGGCATGGATTTCCAGCAGCGTGCATGATGAATCGCTGGAAAGAGAGGTGGTGGCGCTCCAGAAGCGTGCTCCATCGGGATCCAAGGGTGCGCGGGCAATGGGGGAAGCGCTAAGGCAAACCTGAGCTGGGGGCAAAATGCAGTGGCCTCTGTTATGCGTGTGATCAGGCTGTTCGAGGGCCCTTTGGCCTTGAAACTGCTGGTCTCAAGGTCCCCAGGGGTTTCTGCCACCTGGGAACAAGCCTTCTGCCGGCTGCCGTGACGTGGTGCCCCCCTCACACTCCCAGGAAGGCCCCAGCTCAGCACTGATGCGCCCGCAGGGACGGCGGTGCGGGTGCCCCTGGGGCTCAGGACCTGCCGGCATTGGCGTCTGTTCCTGCCGGCCGTCCCTGCCTCCGGCTGCAGAGCTGCAGCTTGCGCGGAGCCCAGCACGGCTGCCCTGCCTGCCCCAGGGTGCCCCGTGGGTTGGCTATACGCGAAGCGGGGCGGAAGAGCTGCGCCAGTTCCTCCGGTCCGTTTTGGGTGGTGGGGTGCACCAGGTGCAGAAGAAATCCAGGAACTCTGAATTGCTGCAGAATATATTGGCTCAGGCCGTGTAAAGGCATTTTGTTTATCTTGAAGCATCTGATGTGTTCTTAAAGCTGGCGCTTGGGAGCTGCTGGATTCCTCCGGCAGCACGTCCCAGGAGCAGCCTGCACGCACGTCGGCTGTCTCCTGCACCATGTCTGCAAACACGCAGGCTCGCGCGGCAGCGCTCGTGTTGCCAAGGGCTTCTCCGTTGATCGCTTTGCTTTAGTGCTCGCGTTGTCTCCTCGTTGCTGCAAGCAGCTCCCCCAGAGCCAAGCCGTTCGTACAGGAGTTGGAGCGCAGAGCAAGGATCCCGACTGGCTCTGGGGCTCTGCTTGCAAGATCCCGAGCTGCAGCGGAGTGCTGGAGAGTGAGCCAAACTCGATTGCATTTGTTTAGCAAATTTGCCCTGATTTCTTCTGGCTTGCGCTTTGCATCACGGTATATTTGCAGCATGCTGGGACCTGGCCTCGTCTCTCTCTGCCGATGCCTCTGCCTGCGTTGCTTTTTTTCCCCTCCCAGAAATGTGCTCTGATTTTTTTTTTTTTTTTTTGCTTGGAGGTTTTCCCTGGCTGCGGATGGCTCCATCTCTTGCTCCCTAGTGCTGGAAGTGTTTGTGCGCCTGTAGGAAGGAGGTTGTCTTGCAGGGGGTTGGTGGGTGCGGAGCTGCACGACTCGGGGCCTTTTCTGGGACGAGCAATCCGGGACGCAATCCTCTTTTCGCTTGGCGCGTTCCTTCTGCTCCGCGGCTGGTGGTGGCAGATGTCCTCTGGGATCTCCGCTGACCCATGACCGTGCCTGAGGTTCTCCTGAGCTCCTGCTTTCTGTGCTTTGCCTATCAGGCTTGCTTTCCTCCTGGGAAATCTCCCTTTTCTTCATCGACGAGGGCTGCCCCTTCCAGGGACAGGCTCCTCTTCTTTAACCTCTCCGGGATTTTTCTTCTCAGCCCCTGAATCCAGACTTGATGCTTCCTGGCTTCCCTGTTCTCCCTCAAAATCGTGGTCCTTCCCTCCGCTGCCTCACCGCCCCAGCTCCGTACTGCCCCATCCCGTCTCCCTGCCCTGCGCTGCTCTGCCTCCCTCTCTGGCACCCGCAGCTGCCTCGGATAAACGCTCCGTAGTCGTTTCCTGGTCGGACCAGAGGGATTTCTTCCTCACGCGCTGCTCGAGGTGCTCTCTCCTGTTCATTGCTCGCAGCACAGGTGTATTCCAGCTCTTCTTGATCTCTCCCCTTCCCTCCTGGCACCTCCGCTCCCGTTTCCCCACCACCATGTCCTTGCTCTCCCTTACCTCTTTTGAAGCCCACAGCAGTTGCTCTCCCCTTTGGTGACTCCTGGGCTGGGCTTCCCCATCCTTTCTTCTTCCAGGCCTTTGCTGCCCTCCTGGTACAGAGGGCTGCCCGATGGCTCCTGCCGTGCTGGGGCCACATCCTGCACCGTGCCCTGTGTGCGTTTCCCACTCTGCTGTCCCCCGCTCCCGTCCCCAGCGTGGGCATGGCTCCTGAGCTCTGCTGTGCTCGCCCCTTGCCCTGACCTGAAGCGAGCGCCCGGGAGGCTGCGCGTGCAGGCAGAGCTCGCTGGGCACGGGGTCTGCAGCGGGGCGGCAGGTCCCTGCACGTTTGCACGGGGAGCGTGAAATGTGAAGCTGGGTGCCGAGCTCTGCTGCTAAGGAGGAGGTTGGCGAATCTTGCGCGCCCTTGCTAGCTTACTCCTGGCCACCGATGCGACCCGAGCGAAGCGCAGGGGTGCTGTGGCTTCTGCTTTTGGTGTCCCCGGTGCCTGCCCAGACTCACGGTGTTTGGGCTGCCGGTGGGCCAGCTGCGAGGATCTGCGTATAGTGCAAAACTTCACTTCTGAGCAGAACATGGCACTGGTCTTTGACTTCGGTACGTTTTGGAAGGAGGGAGCTCAGCTTCTGCTTGTCATCAGAGGATGCTTTGGCGGATGCTGGCTGCTGTCGCCTTCCTGGCCCCCGGTCTCCGCGTGTGACACATTTGCATTTTTCTGGCACAAAATATTTCAGCCTTTTTTCATCCCTTTTATCTGATTGCTGAAGTCCTTTAGCAGGCTTCATCTCATGAATAATCACGAAGTGGCTTTATTGCCCTGCTTGTCGGGTCTGCGGGACTCAGTAGTGGCCGGGTGACCTGTGTCACCAATTGAGATGCCACCGGGCTGGCGTCTCCCCAGAGCGGAGGGTGGTGATGTCCTCTGCCATGCGGGGCTCCCGCGCTGGCCCCGGTGTCCTTGCTGCGTGTGGGGAGGACGTCGGGCAGGAGAGGGGGCTCGGGCTCCTTCCCGCTGCCTGCAGAGCTGCTCGGCGCTCCGGCCCTTGGCTGAGAAAGGCCACGGTCTGGGCACGCCACAGTCTGGGAATTGATTTATATGTATAATTTTTTTGTTTAAACTCTTCCGCTCCTGCCAGTACTTCCTCGTGCCGCTGGCACGGTCGCCGTGTGACCTGCAAAGTGCTGTGCTGCCCTTGGCATCCTTGGGACTTGCGTGCGTTTATTATTCTTCACCAGCCGTGAGCTTTGCCGTCCATCCGCGGAGATGCGGCAGACTTCCCGCGGAGAATCAAGGCGGTCGGATGCTCTCGGAAGCAAAGGCGCATCTGCGTGTAAAACCCCGTCTCCAGCAAGCCTCTTGCAGAGTCTGTGATTATTACAAATGCAAAATACGGAGCGTTTTCTTCTTCTTTCAGATCACTGAAGGAACACTTCAGTGTTATATAGCAGCTATTGTCTGTGCTGTGCCTCTCGTGCTAAAAGCCATCCTCCGCCTCCCTCCGGCAGCCCGCAGGCAGGGAGGGAGCGGGATGGCAGGAGGAAATTACCTTTGTAGTTACCTGCTTCATCTCATGAATTGCATCTAAGGAGAGCTGAAAGCGATGACAGGGAGATCCTTAGCCCCTGCACGCTGTCAAAATTAACTCGGCTGCCTCTCGGAGCAGGGAGGAGTGCTCCGGCGGTGCAGCGTGGCGGAGCCGTGCTGGCTGAGGAGCGTGGGCTGCTGTGCCGGCAAGCTGGGGTGACGGAGGCAACTGGTGCGGTCGTAATCCTCCGGGAAACACGGTGGGATTGTGTCGTTATTCCGCGTGCTCTGGGACGCAGCCTGCGCTGGGCTTCGGAGCTGTGGGTTCGAGGGCTGCGCCCTGGTCTTTCGCCGCAGCGTGATCTGTTAGATGACTTGGTGGGCTGCTTGTTTCTAACCTGGCTGTGCGTGCTCGGGACCTGCCTTGCTTGCTTGGTGATCAATCCCCATCCTAGCGCAAGCCTTGGCGTGCGGCGGATGGTGTCCTGCAGCAGCGTAGCCTTGCTGCTGTCCTGCTGGTAGCCTGGCTTTGATCAGAAAACTTCTCCTTGGTGGCAGGAGAGCGAGCCCAGGGCTGCTCCCGGAGGGCGCTGAGTGTTGCGTTGCTGGTGGAGCATCCTGCGACGTGCCACGCAGAGCGTGAGGCACCACCGCAGCGCGGGTTGGGTGGCATCCAGAGCAGAGGGTGGGGTGCGGGGGCAGGCGGTGGCTCTGCCGCACCGGTGCCCTCTGTGTGCTGGAGCCTCCTTGATCTTGCTGTAGAGCATGGGCTCCTTTGCACGGGGGTATTGCCTTGAGCGCGCCGCGCTGGTAAAAGCCCAGGGTATTCAGGGCAGCACCGAGGGTTCGTGCGAGCGGCTGGAAGCATGTCGCTGCTGCCCGAGCTGGTCGGGCTGTGCCCATGTGCCCCTCTGTCCTGTAACGCTGAGCTGTCCCTGCTGCCTGGGCCGGGTCCTGCCTGGCGGCAGGGTGCAAGCCTTTCCAAGCCACTGCCGTAGGCTGCGTGATAAAACCCAGCCGAGTCGGAGTCGCAGGAAGCGGAGCTTAACGCTTGCAGGTGGGTGGGCATCACGCAGCGGCGATAGCCGCAACAAGCTGAAAACATCCAGCTCCTACGAAGCTGGCACCGCTCGCTCTCCAATGGTCTCTGGTTTGGGAGATGCAGGAGCTACGAACGTGCCAGCAGACCTGTGCCGCCACGGCAGGGCGCGTGCAGTGCCCGCTGCTGCGCCTCCGGTAGATCTGGTAGCAGGGTGCTTAGGGCAGGGGCCGGCTGCCGGGCTCCCTGAGCACCTTGCTGTGAGCCGAGCGTGGCGGTGAAGCGGTGCAGATACAGTTGCAGAATGATCTCGGGTGGAATATGGGGGAAAGCTGAGCCGGTTGAATTGGTGGGGGTTTTTTGTTTTGTTTTGGGGGTTTTTTGAGAGGAAGGGTAAAAGTGCTTGGGTGCAGATGTGGTTGAGGCCTGGAGAGCCCTCTGCAAAGGGATGCTAATGGTAGCGAGTCACCTCGGAGCGCAGGAGCGTTTCATCTTGAAAGGCTTCACACAACGCTGGCAGAACGGTCCGGGCAGCGCTGACGTCCCTCTGTCATTCTGCACGCTGGGAGGAGGGCTGGGACGTCTGGCTCGCGTATGGAGCACTCCCAAGGGGCCGGTGTAGGAAAATGGTTTAAAAAACTGCCACGGTTTGGAAACGAGCCTTGGTTTGTCCCTCTCTGAAGGGAAGAGGTGGTAACTGCAGCAGCAGAGGATCCCCGACGTCCTCTGGCCCGGCTGCGGAGGTAGGAGGGGGACTGCAGCTGGGTGCACCCTGGCCGCTGGAGCCCTGCAGCGATGCGGGAGCATTCCTCTGAGTTTCCTTCTGCCGGTGCGGTACGGCATCGCTGGCCATGCCGTGCCGGAAGCGAGCAGGGCTGGGGCACGGGTGCAAGCTCCCTCCCCAAACCGTGTGTGCTGGGACCCTCGGCGCGTGGGTGCCAACAGCCCCCAGCAGGAGCCACGGCGGTGCCTGCAGCCACTTACGCTGGGAAAAACGTGTCTGCAAAACACGCGCCTCGTGCGCCAGCCTCCTTGTGCGAGGGGAAGCCCGAAACGGCGAAGCCCCGGGCTGATCCCTCCGCTCGGTGGCGCGTTGCTTTGCCCTTTTTAAATAGTTTGTGCCTTAGCCGAGGCCCGTGGGCCAAGTTACACCACTCTGGGCGCCTCTTCCTGAATGTGGCGGGGAGGGGGAGGGTGTGAAAGTCCGAAATATCTGCTACCTGCGTTGTTTCTGCATTGGGGATTAACGCTAATTATTCCCCCATTGTCTTCAGTTCCTGCAGGAAGCCTTGTTTATCTTACCCGCTTCACCAGGAATGCAACCCCAAGGAGCCCGAGCAGATATATTTAAACTTGCGCAGAGCAGCACAATAGCCTTTGAATTTCCCGACTCCGCGGCATCCGTCGCGTTTGGTGGTTTTGGGGTTTGGAGGCTGGGGCGGGCGCTGGCTGGGGCAGCCCGGCGAGGCTCTGCGGCAGCGGCTGGCTCTGGGCGGGCTTGCACAACCTCCCGTTAGCAGCGCGCGAGGCTGGGATCTCTGCGGGGGGGTTGGGACAGGCTTTTTCCTGCTGGCAGCCCTGAGCAGCAAAATGGGACCGAAGCGGCATCGTCTGCAGCTTGCGGGGCTGCTGCGGCACACGTGCTTTTCAGAGCGCGGTCTGAGCCACCGTCTGGGGACACGCCGTAGCCCTTAGGCTGAGAGGTTGGTGGAAACCTTGGTCCAGCCAGCAGCTCCTGGCCCTCCTGGAGCCGTGCGTTGCTTGCGTGGCCCCGTTCCAGTTCTCCTTCCCCTGCGGGGCTGCCCGGTGCCGCTCTGCAGCGCAGGTTGGGGAGCGCGGCGGGGGGATGCCAAGCACCGGGCTGGCACACTCGGGCTCTGCGTCTTCGCTGGGATGGGGCCGGGCCGTGCAGGAGGAACCCCTCCTTTGGTTGAGGAGCTGTCTTTCATTCTGTCCCCCAGTGAACGTCCCTTCGGTAGCAGCCTCGACGTTTGCACAGCCCAAGGGTTTCAGGGAGCACTGGTGATGGGCCGGCTCCTCGCCGTGCCCGGCTCGTGCTGCAGCAGCGCCGGTGCCTTCCCAGGTTTGGGTCTGTGTCCTCTCCTGGCTCTTTCCTGCAGCGGGCCTTGCCACGAGCCCAACCTTGCCTTCGCTGCGGTCATTTCTCAGCACCTCTTCAAACCCCGCTCCTGCCGTGGGTGAGCAGCACTGAGACTTGGTGGCCCAGCAGGAGACACTGGAGCAGGGACAGCCCCGGTGTGGCTCACAGGGCCCAGTCCCGAAAGATGCTCATCCCCCAGTGCGGTGCTGGGCTGCAAACACTGCAGTGGGCTGCTGCTGCTCGTCTGCCCTGCCGCTCCACGGTCCGCGGGGGGTTACGTGCAGCCACCCGTGCTGCCTTGCCTTGCTTCTGGTTTAGTGAAGGAGCCGAGCTTTCAAGGTTGGTGCGGGTAGAAAGTGGGGTGCTGGGTGGTGGCGGGGGGGCTCTGCTTGCTCTGTAGCTAACGGCTGCGGGCCCTGGCAGTGCCTGGCGTGGCGCTGCATCGGTCGGGTCTTCGCCTGCAGCAGCTCTGTGCAGGGCTGGATGCCTCTCTGTGCAGCATCCGTCAGGGGGATGACAGCCCTGACTTGCTCTTGAGCCCAAGGGGTGGTTATAAAGCGCGAGCTGCTGCTGCAGTGCACTTGCCGCTGTGCCCTCCCCTCATCCTTGCGAGGCCAGGGGCCTCTGGCTGCTTGCGGGGACGTTGCTGGGCTGCAGCTGCATTGCAGGCAGCGGCTGGGGAAGAAGGGAAGGACGCAGAGCTGCGGGGTGCGCTCGCAGAAAGGCTTGGATCGAAAAGCTGCCGTGATTTGTGGTCTGGCAGGAGCCAGGCGGGCGCAGGTCTATTTTTCGGGAGCTGCCGGTGCTGATGCAAGGGCTGTGTTTCGCTCGCCTGCCTTACAGCCGCAGCTGACCGTGCTGGGCAGCGGAGGAGAAGCCGTTAGACCGGGGTGGCAGGAGAGCAAATAACTGCAGGAGAGGTGAAGGAGGGAGGGAGGTGGCGAGACCCGGAGCAGAGGAGGGGTTTGGCGGGCAGGGGAAGGAGGATTTGCAGGGGGATGGCAGCGCTGCCGGTGCCAGGGCCGCGGGGGCGATGGATGTGCCAGTTTGGTGGCATGCCACGTCCCCAGCTGCTTTTCCCAGTGACCAGACTGGAAGTGGCTCTCTCGCACCTGTGTCGGCCTTGGGAAGGTGGGGCTGCTCCTGCTGCCCCTGCAGCCCTCGGAGCCGGGCGCCTGCAGGTGTCCCTGGCTCCGGCACTGCGGGCTTTGGCTGCCCGTAGTGACCCCCTGGCTGCGGGGCTTCAGCCCCCGAGCTGTGGGGGCAGCTGCTGGCAGAGGGGCAGGGGCTGCTGGCTTTTGGCAGCGTCGGGCAGAAACGCGTGTCCAGGGAGGCTGGGATGGACGGATGGACGCAGCGCGTGCAGAGGTCTGCGATGGGCCGTTGCCTGCAGGAGGGTGAGCCTGTCTGTCTGTCTGCTGCAGTCCCTGGTTTTATGAATCGCGGGAGCACAGAGGGCCCCAGGGAGCTGCGGCGTTCGAGAGGAATCAAAAGCAACTGTGCTGCGCTCCAGGGACCTGCTGAATCGGAGGGGACCAGAGAGATGGCCTGCGCCTTCTCGTGGCCTGTCAACCCACAGGCCCCTGAAGGAGGTGGCAAGGGTGGGTTTCCTTGCCATGCCGGAGGGAAGCGCCCCTTACGGCTCCCTGAGGGTGCTGTGCACCGTCGCTGTTTCTCCGTTGGGTTTCTCTGAACTGTGCCAGCTGCTGAGAAATCCGTGCCGTGCGGTTCTCGGGTGCACGGCTGCCAGAGCTGGTAAGCAAATTGCAGGAGATCTCTCTCCGATCCGCCTTGCGCGTTGTAAATGCCGAACGCCGGATCCCTCAGGAGCCTTCGGTGGGCACGTGCGGTGCTGAGGTCCTGCGGCAGCGCGCGGGGAGCTGTCTCCTCACCGGGCAGGGCAGAGCACAGTGCCTCACGCGCACTGCTGAGCTGGGCGCCGTTTGTAGGAAAGGGAAAATCTTCCCGTCGACCAGGATGTAACTGGAGGAAAAACAGATGTGCTTTGTTTGGTGCTTGCCTCTCTGACCTCTCGGAGGTGAATGAGGTCTCTCCCTGGTGACCTCGTGGGCTTTGGCCGGAGCATCCTTGTCCCATGCGCGTCCCCAAAGAGAAGCTCCTTGGAGCTGCTTCTGCTCCCCGTGAGCTCGTCGGAAACGTGAGTGGTGCCGGGCTCACGCTGAAGGCTTTGCCTCCACGGGTGAAGCGTTCAGCTCCATCTGGATGCTGATGGCTTTGGGCTGCTGTCAAGATCTCTGCGAGATCCAAGTGTTGTGCTGCGAGGCTGGCACCCGGTAACCGGTGGCCGGGGAGCGCAGCCTGGTGACGACTTGTGTTCTTGTGCGGTGCCGACCGACTTAAAACACCACCCCGATCTTTGTGCTTCGTCCTACACTGCGAGCCGATCAGGCTAGACAAATACAGCGTTAGCAGCTCATGGTTTAACGTTAGGCCTAAAAAACCCTCCTGTAGTCCTGAGCCCTTCCCTCGCGGTGTTTTCCGGCCCGCAGGAGCGTGGCTCTTCGTTTCACACCGGGTAAATCGGAGGCGGCTGCAGATGGGAAGGTTTCATGGCATCGCTCGAACTAACAGCGTCATCGATTGATTTCTGCACAGCTGTGAAAGTATTATTAGCCCTTTGAAACAATGGGAAACGTTCAGCTCCGGCGCGGGCAGGCGGGGAAGGACGGCGGGTGTGCAAGGTGCCGAGCTGCGGGCAGCGTGTTTGGGGGGTGTTGGGGGGAGCCTGCCAGGGCAAAGACGTTCTTGTGTGTATAGAAACTGCCGAGATCCCGAGGGAGTGACGGGTGGTGGAGGCTGGTGGAGCTGCCTGACAAATGGAGAGATGTCACGGGCAAGGAAAGAGAGAGAAGAGGGGGTGGAGAGCGCAGCGCCCCAGGCCAGAGCAGCTCGAGGGGCAGCCCGGGAGCTGCTGCAGCGGGGCTGGGAGCGGTGGCCGGTGGGGCGTGCTGGGCCGGTGGTGCTGGCGGCGGGGCTGGAGCACCCTGGCTCGCGGCACTGCCTACGTGTTCCGTACCAAGGCTCATGCAGAGTTTACACACTGGGAATAATCCCCTTTTTAGGCTGCGGAGGGGGGAACCCAACCCAAACTAGTTGCGTAAGATGCAGGCGCGTTGAAGGGGCACAGCACCAGCCGTGCGCGGGCACGGAGCAGCCCGGGGAGCTCCGCTCCGTCACCTGGCAGGAGAAGTTTGGGAGAAAGATGATGTTGTGATGAAGTGAAGCTGTTTCATCCCATCAGTCAAGACGGTGTGGGCAGCGATGAAGATGAAATTCCCCTGGGGAATAAGGTGCTGTGCAAACGGAGAAATTGCAGAGCAACAAATCACCAGCGCCCGGTGGGCTCTAGCCAGCTCTTCTGAAGGAATTTAACAACGAAGCAGCTGAACTGCCAGCAAAAAGTAATCTCTCATTAAAAGCAAGTGCTGCATGGGAGCGCAGCCTCTTCTGCTCTGTCCTTAATTTAAAGAGGTACGAGGAGAACTGTGGGAATTGCAGAGCAGCCGGCTTTATTTTAGCACCAAGCAAATTGGCTGAGAAAATAATTAAAGCTCGTGTGGAAATGCCTGCGCTTCGGTGTGATAGATTAAGGACAACACCACATGGCTTTCACATAGGAAATCCAGTTTACTCGGGGTTTTTTTTAATCTTTTTTTCAGTATTGCGATAAGGTGATTGGGGAGAGCAGTTGGGAGATGAATTATTTGGGTTTTTTCGGAAAGCCTTGGACAAATTTGCGAAGTTATTAAGGAAACTGTTAAGGCAGGAGCTGCGGGAGGAAAGGCCGAGCTCTGTTCGACGTTTTCAGATTTACTGGGAGGAAGGAGCCGGCGGAGGGGCGCGTGCTGCAGTGACGGCCCGGCCGAAGGATGCTCCACCCGGATGCTCGTCACCATCTGGGGCTTTGCGCTTGAAATCGGGTGTTCGATACGCATAGCAGGTCCACACGCACCGGTGTACCAGGGTTGCAAGTCAAGCACAGAAAAATTGGGTAACGCTGGGTCTAAATTGGCTGGCTGAGCCTGATTGCCTCTCTGTCCCCCTCGAGTGCCTTCGCTAGGAAGGAGGCTATTGCTAATTACACGGTCAGGGGCTGCTTTTGCTCGTAGGACCCCTGTTTCTCTGGAAGACACCTGTCCCAAGCACAGGCTTGGGGCCGTTCCCTGGAAAGGCTGATGTTTGTGGGAGCGCAGTGTCGTCGGCAGGGCCGGGGGCGCGGAGGGGGAGCCCCTCTCCCCGGTCGGATCGGGGAGCAGGGTCCTGCTCCGCCGGAGCTGGGGCTGCGCTGGGCAGCCGGGCTCTGCGGGGATGTGGCGTCGCTGCTGGAGGAGCACGGGGTGCGTGTTTATTTTTCCCTGAACAGCGATCTGATTTCGAGCTAATTTTCCCGAGGACAACAAAAAACACACAGGCAACTGCTGCCCAGATTTTTATATCCTGCTGTCGTGGAGCCAATTAAGGAAAGGGTTGCCATATTTTTTTTTTTT